>CAVLJG010000007.1:85589137-85913323 GCA_963669975.1 Acanthoscelides obtectus | reverse complement strand
TTTGCTATAAAGCAATTACCGACTGATCCCCATTGATCCAACTTTGAGTTACGCCCATGTCCTCTACCGCTCAAAGGCGAAAATACCCGAAGATCAGATCGGCAAAGCCAAGCTCTAGCAACTAGCAAGTCAACAGCAAACACCAGGGTACAAAAAGATAGAACGGTTTGATTGTGTAGCAGATGCTATATCAATATAGATTTTTTGACTGATATAACAATAAATGCTTTAAACACATTTTTTGTTCGAAATATATTATTGCTTGTTTGTTTGAAGATATTTAGGCCCACGTATTTTTCTGTGTTCACGTTTTGTATTGTAGATATAGAGAAGGCTGTGTTTACAAATATTACAGGCGTATCCCCATTTAAATTCTATATTGCATATGGTGTTGATTTTTCATAGATGATCGGTGCCGAAGGTTTACAATAAATACGATAAAAATGATAGATATGACTTTTTGTGCTGCTTCTTGGGTATGATCACATACGTGGTAAACAAGGCTATAAATATCGAGAGACAAAAAACCCATTAACAGGCGAGATTATTAACGAATAAGTTCAAATAATCAATGTGAAATCCTCTTTAGAAAAGAATGAAATTAAAAAATCGATAGGATTCAAAAGAGACAAAAGCCGCGCGCGCCATATTCAAACGGCTAAAATAGCAAAAATATTAAGAATTCACTGGAAACACCCAAATTTTTTTAGCAAAACGGTTAAGTGTAACCCAGGAAACATAATAAAATATGAGGCTACTAAAAATTAGCTTAAATTTGAGACCAAAACCACCATGCAGCGTTTAGTAGTTTCAGAGAAATTAATTTTCAAAGTGCAAAATCGGTGTGAGGAAGCTTGGCAGTATGGAATCCAAGCGGCCATGGTTGCAAATAATTCGATTGGAATGTGCTGTTAAAATTAATTGCTCTGCAACTACGCCACGGACGAAAACGACACAACCATGGTAATTTAGGGTGAAAAAACTAATATTTAATACTATTTTTGTCTAGTTCGCAATAAATTTTCTATGTTTTATATAAAATTCGGAAGGATAAAATAATAAACACTCACCGAGATGATCCAGCAGCGAACTGTGCTGTTTGTTCCAAAGCGTTCCACCGGCGTCGCTGTCGCTACCCCCAAAAGTTTATCCACCAATCAGAGACGCGGTTGCGAATGTCCTGTCTTTTTCCCACAGATGGCCGTTAGAAATTTAAAAAATAATTCAGGATCAAGATGTTAGTTTATATCGATTCTTTTTCAAATTATACAATAAACACGTGTAGCAGTATTCCCGTCCTCTTGCTCACTTTTTAGTGGGAAAATAGAGAAGGGGAACATGCAACCTAGCTTGCTCGCTACCTATCATACGATGGTTTCAGAAAATCACTAATGCTTCAACGTACATCATGTTTGAACTGAGAAGTGAGGTTTGAATTACATCATAAATATTTAAGAGAAACGATTTATTGCAGCAAAGTACTAACAGCAGAACTTCGTTTTCTGTAGTCTTACATATTAAGACTTGAAAATAATTAAATTGTATATTTAATCCATGCAAATTTTGGTTCAAACGGTAGTGAATGACTTGTGCCGTGGCGTACCTGGTACGTACATACACTACCAATTAGACAAATGTTATATTACTGGTAAAAATTTCAGTATCCTATACCTGCTGGTGATTTGTACCAGATTTATCAACTATAATTTGTGGCTAATTTACAAAAATTTCACATCCATTGTTGTCATATTGTTAACACGTCAAATACAGCGTGCATGCGATTCCTCAATTTTTGTCAGTAGTGTAGTGAGTGATATAAACTTTAAAGACAAGTGGAATGATCAGCTGGCAATATATAAATGTTGTTCTTGTAACATATGCAGAAGTTACATTAAAAATCCGAAATAGATTAATTAATCTTATTGTTGTTTTAACATTTCGAGGTTAAATTCGGGTGGTCGCTGACTGGATCATCATACTAGGCAAAAGCTATTAGTAGGACAAGTGTCCGCCTATTGGAATGGCGTGGTTGTTATCTATCTATATTTTTCTGTGTAAACGTAGAGACTAACAAACTTCTCTTTTGGGATTAGACAAACCAAAATACGACTGAAGCCCCAGCCAGTGGACGGTCAGCGAAAGATAACAAATATGTAGATGTAGATTATGTCCAACTGCTGGCATGAACGAATTTTCATAGCATCCCAAAACCAATAACAGCCGGTGTGCCCGAGATATTATGGAGTTTTCCCATGCCACTTACGTGCTGCGGTATTTTCTAGGCACGTTATTTTGACAGATACGCAGCTCAGTTATGGGTTTCATGGTAACGGGCACTAAATACAAATGATCAAAAAGAACACGAAAAGTTCATATAAGCCTGGGACATGAAATTTGGCCTTCCCGAGATACCTAGATGGGGTGAATGTGCCAGTAATCGGACAGTTTATACAAAAGTGAAATAAGTGTAATTATAGGAATTTTGTGTTGAAGATAACAGCTTTTGGAGGTGATCGTATATGGTATATGGTGTTAACTTTCGCCGACAACAAATACATTACTTATAGGTATTCCTGTAGTTTTATATAAAAAATATTAATCAAAAGGGTGCATCCAGCACTCGGCCGTAAGGCGCTATTAGCCGGCCGGTAGTTTCCAATTTGATTGGCCAGTTTTCAGACAGAACCGTATTTGAAAATTTGTGATAGTAGAATAAAATGTTCAAATCAATTATCATTAAGAAATTAAAGACAATCATAATGAGTCCACTTAATATAGATATGTTTATCCAAAATACATACAAACTAGATAAAAATGAACAACAAACTAATTTTTTCCTTCCATCCGGTCCTGCACTGTCGACTTTGAACTATCATACTGTTTAGTGTTTACATATTTCAAGCAATTTCCCAACATTTCTCACAGCTTCGACTGTCTCCTTAATATTCGTATTGTGCGATGCACAGTCTTATCAGTAGTATATAAATTTACAATATTGGTTGCTTATAGAAGTTTTTTTGTTTCTCTTGGTAGTACATATATATCTGCTATGAATATAGTCATTGTTTGAATTGTTCTATACAGGGTGACTTTGAAGTTGAGTCATTAATTTTCAGATAATGATTGTAGAAAGGAAGATAAACCAAAATATGTGTGTAAAAATAAAAAAAAAATAAAAAAAATTTTTTACCTTCTTTTATAAAGTATCCTCCCGACAAGTATTTCATTGCGGACCTGTATTTGATCGTGAGGTCTTAAGTCACCTGATTCACGAGCCCGTTGTACTACATTAACAAAGGCACGAGGGGTTGGTTCACTCGATTGGGAAACCGATCCGCATAAATATGTGCCATTTTTTATTTCGTTTGAGCCACGCAGCAAACACCACTATTCACTCACGCGTTACCGCTGACACAGACTGAATAAAAACATCGTGATCAGCGTTTCAAATTCTTTCGCTGTTTTGTTTCCGATGCGATGAACCGATAAGGCGGAGTATATCCGTTTGTCGCCAAACACGAGCACATAATATTATTATTGAGACAGGGCGGTACTCAAACTTCTAAAGGGCTATAACTTTGTTACTTTATATTTTACCACAAAAATGTTAAAGGAAAAAAACATTTCTTTTGATCAGATCTACTCACTGTTAAAATAAATGACTCAACTTCGAAGTCACCCTGTATAAATTCCTTCATGGAAAAACAAGATAGAATATGGAGTCACCATTACTACTTCTCTACCTGCATATTTTGCTTCGTCTTTTTCATCTCCTCTTGTCTATTTTTGATAGGTCCGTGACTTTAACCATTCGATGTAACGGAAACAAAAAGTCGATAGTACCTCCTGTCTCTAGCCTGTCCCATATTTGCTTATGCTCCTACCCCACTGCGTCAGTACAATTTGACATTTGGCAGTTTTTTTGTCATTCAAAACATTCCAAACATGAGCGCAGTGAAATTTTAGGCGGTGTTTCAAGGAAAAAAGATCGGTCGAAAAATAGAAGTTGATGCCATTAACTATTATCGTTTCACGTTAGAAAAAACACAAAGAAATCAAAATTATCCGTGATGTCTGAGGAAACTGGAGGAGGTTTAATCACAAATTTCAGTAAGACAATTGGGGTTACTGAACCAGCCCTTAAGTTGATATTGACTGTTTTTGCAGGTAATTTTCTTTTCTTTTTGTTTAAGAGAAAGTCGGAGTTCATTCCTGAACTCCTGAGTCACGTTATATTTGCTTTACATTATTTGTTCAAGTGCGATGTTATCTTTGTGATTAGATAACCAATCACACAAAACACTGAGGAAGCTATAAATAATCATTTTAAATCCTAATTTGTCTTCTCATGGTATTGATGAAGGTTCATAGAAATTGAAGTGTCTTAAGATTCTGATTACTTTCTGTTAAACTCTAGCAGTGTTTGTAAAATAGATCAGAATTAAAATGAAATATTATGTTAAGCCATTCTTTTTTCTGTATTGAAGAAAGAGTAATCAGTCAAAATCATAGTCTTTAATCTCTATTGAGACACCTGGAGTCATCCATGTTCTTCCTAAGAGTTACACTAGGTTTGGAAATCAAGCACCCAACACAAGAATAGATTCTCATATTTATAGGGCAGCTAGGCAGTTACAAAGCATATGCTTAACTGTTCTAATATTTTGTTCATATCCCCTCCTTAACATGTTCACAAAGTCATTTAGCACATGCGGTACACAGTGCACTTTATATTTAATCCTATTTTAAAGTTGCCATGGCTCCATAAGAAGCAGAACATGACCTGTACATTTGGTTCTAAGTTCGATCATATTCATATATTATATATTTTTTACTAACTACTAAATAAACTGGAATTTAGGAATATTTTCAATATAATTTTATTCAAGCAACCTTATTTTGTTACAAGGTACAAAAAACAGTTAAAACCTAACTTATAAATACTTCTCAAAACAGACAAAAGGCAAAACTAGAAAGAACTTGAAATTAAAAAAAATGCAAGTCTTAAAATTATTAGGAAACTAGGGTACCAGAATGTTTTTATTTAAAACAGTTCAAACACGTTGGTGGTTTATTGCTGCAGTAGGTCATCACTCTCTTAGCTTTGGCTTTTGCTTCTTTTGAGCCTCTTTCTCTTTGTAATTTGTCATAACAGGAAGTACACCATTTTCTATTGTTTATACATATGTTTTATGTTTTTTCTCTTATTTTTTATTGTTTTTAGTCATGTACCACCAGTGGTACACGACGTCCCTGAACAACAAATATATGTCACAGCCATACCACCGGTGATACATGACTAAAAGCAATACAAAACAAGAGAAAAAACATATGTATATAAAAGATTATTGATCACAAATACAAAAATGTTCACATGTTACACAAAAAAATATTATGGCGATGCTTTAACATTATCCTAAATTGGCTACATTGCGAACGTGTTATGGCTGTCATAGTCTTATATAATTTTATATGATTTTTCTTATACATATTATATAAGAAATATCAAGAAAGTAAAGCAATATCAATATAAAGTATTGTCTGACTGTTACTGTATTCATATTGATTGTATTTGAGATATTTCAAGGCAATTGTGAACTTCATAATAGCTATCAATTAATATATATCATAAATAGAGTAAAATGACCACAACAGAACCCTGTGTCATTGCTTAAAATAATATTAATAGCTAAAAGAATTTTTTTGATTTCTAATGGATATCTTGTAAGTATTGTCCATCATCAATTAAGATTTCATTCTTATTTATTTTATTAAGTATATAATAGTGAGCAGAAAATATTGGATGTAACTATATGTCTCTATTCTATAAAATGGTTGAATGCATTCTGCAATTGGTCCATTTTTCTATACCACATATAAAACAGATGCATAACGTAGTGAGAAATATTGCAGATGTAAACTTATTTTTTTACTCCCTGCCTTATTCCATCCCATCAATAACTCCATTCGATAAGGTTACCCATGCTTCCTGCAGTTTAGCCCACAAGTCTGCAGCACTAGTAGGCTCTTGTTGCTTCACCTGTCTGTCCAATTCATCCCACAAATACTCGATAGGAGACAAATCTGGAGACTGGGAAGGCCACATCATTATTTTAATTGCACCAAATTCTTGCTGCTGGTCCAAATAATTGCGGCATAGTCGACATGAATTCTTAGGGTCATTGTCTTGCTGAAATCCGAAATTGTTCCCAACAATCCTTGTCCTGAGGAAACAGCATGGTTTTTCAATATTTCCAAATACTGCTCTTTTCGCATTATACCCTCAATATGAACCAAATCTCCTGTTCGATTTCCAGCAAAACATCCCCAAAACCATTACTCTCCCACCTCCATGTTTAACAGTGGGCTGCAAGCATTGCTGAGCCATGTGTTCATGGATACAGGATTTTCCCTCGTTCTATTCAAGCTGTGTGTGAGTTCAGGCGCAGTTAAATGTCTATTTCGCTTACTTGTTATTACTATAAGCCTATCCTCAGGAACAGTTGTAACTCTGCGTCTTCCAGAGCGTGGACGATCTACGACACTGCCTGTTTCTCGCTTATTCTTCAAAATTTGAGACACTGTGTTCCGTCCTATATGCAGCCTCTCAGCAATCGCTCGAATGGACAATCATCACGTAAGGCACACACTGCCCCCCATTTTTCAAGAGAAACGTTTCCCATTTTCGATTATTTTGAAAAAATCTGACCCTAGCACATCGACTAGTAATTTATGGTAAACTAGGTACAATTTTTACTTTGTTTCATCGATGCCCAGAATGATTATGTATCAAATTACGCCATACATAATACATAGTACAGAAAAAGTAAACAGTGGCAGGAATTCGGCCCATTTATGACTGCAATGAACTAATAAAAATATAGGCATCTCTAAAGATGTTTACGTTTATTCTCTTTCAAGCGGTGTTTCACTGATTCTTATACATCTATAGTTTGAATAGTCGTATTATAGTTGGTAATAATCAATCAATATCATACATGCCTTATTTATTTTAAGTTCTCTTAAAAAAGTCACTGTCTCAAAATATTTGAGCGGTAGTGTATATACAAAATTCAAATATATTAATACCTAACCAACAACAAACGTAAGTTAGCTATCAACAAATAAAAAAATCAAGCTAATTCTCTAATAATGATTTTAAATCTAGACAAAGGAATGCCCAATATTTCAATTTCCTTAGTATTTACAATATTCAGTTACCTCTCAACAGGCAAGTGCATAGCATAATTCCTGTGATTATGATGTACCATAAATAACTGGTTCACTCTCAAATTAAGTGATGGAACATTGAATGAGATTTTGTTAAGGAGCTTAGGACACAGCATTTGACCATTTAATAGTTTAAATACGAACAATAAATCATTGTGAATAATACGCCTTTGACATATACTCTTCAAGTTCAATATTTTCAGTGCATCATCATCAAGAAGTGTTATATGAAGCTTATAAAGACAAAACCTAATACATTTATTCCGCACTCTTGAGGTCTGGACAGTTAATCACATAATAGGTAGATTAGTTCATTGATCCATATTCCAACAGACACCACAAGTGACATGTATAATAGTGAGAAAGTTCACTTTTTGATTTAAGAAAAAAATATAAACTTAATGAAAAGAAAATATTTATTACTATCAACATATTAGTAAATTCGGCGGGTTTCATTTCTTAAATATCATTACATCCAAATGTTTGCCATCCCTTCGGACACAGTCTCTTGCAGAGTTCTGGAGTGATGTTGTTTATTTCTTGTCGAATATTGTCTTTGTTCGTGGATTATTGGAATACGCTTTTGACTTTATATAACCCCACAAAAAATAATCCCATGGCGTGAGGTCCTGTGACCTAGGAGGCCAGTGAATGTCTCCAAACTTCGAAGAAATAGTGCTTTCACTGTGTCCATCGATTCTCTGGAAGTATGGGCAGTGGCCATATCCCGTTGAAACCATGTGTTTCTGTTAAATCAACGTTCTGTTCTTACAATAGGGGCAAAAAAGTGTCAATCATGTCCTTGTATCGCTCGGAATTGACTGTCAATGCATGACCGTTTTCATCAGACATACGGCCCAATAATACCGCTAAAGGATATGGCCCACCAGTCAACTTTGGACTATGTAGCTGTTGTTGATGTTTCTCTTTTGGGTTCGTTGGTGCCCAATATCTCCAATTTTGTTTGTTCACATAACCGTTTAGGTGAAAGTGGGCCTCGTCACTAAAAACAACGTTCTCGATTTTGCGCTGTGTAGGAAAAAGGTTCAACATCCGTTCAGCACAAGATTTCCGTAATAAGTAATGACTTTCCTTTAAAACATAGACTGATTGGATTTTATAAGGATGAAAACCCATTTTTTCTTCATTATGCCATGCAGTGTTGACCTACAGTATATTCAGATAAGATATAGACCGGACATAAACAAGACCACGTGATCATCGAACGCTGTAACATTCGGCAGGGACGTATTAAGAGTCACGCAGTACATATTTTAGATAGTAGATGCTGCTTTGCGTAACTTTGTAGTAAATTAGCACAATTCGATGTGTATACGATTGGTGACGGATATAGGATCATGTGGGGGTGGGGTAAGAAATATATAATGATGTAAATATACATAAGGGTTTCAAAATTTTCGCTTCGATTTCCAGCTTCGGATGCCGCCTGATGTTTGGTGAAATACAGTCGAATATAATCTCAAAATGGCGTTTAAATTAGCCTAAATTAAAAATAATCGTATATCTCTTAAAATTGCTTTTAGAATATTGATTAGTATATTTTTTGATTTCTAGGTAAATATGTAACCAAATTAAAACGTTCAAAACGTAAAAAAATGTGCATGGTTGAACATTGTCAGAAAGATTCTTGAATAGGTTTTGCCAAAATGGGTTCAAAAATGTCAATAATTAATTAAAAAATACAGTAGCTTTATAATTACTTATAACTTACCGAATTTGATGAACGACATCTTTTATTGGAAAGATGAGCTTGATGAGCTTTCATCATCGCTACTGCCTGAATCACCAACGTCAATAATGAATGGCTTGACTTGTTCCTCTAAAATATTGTCCAGTTCCCACATTCTCTTTTCAACTTTGTCTTTCACGTGCTTAATACAGTTTTCCCATTTTTGCGCTGTTATTAATTCTAGTGCTTCTTTGAAAAGTCCTTTGAGGTCACAAAATTTAAAAGTTGTATTGTGCTTAGCTATATAATTTTTAACCTCTGCCCATATGAGCTCAATGGGATTGAGCTCGCAATGGTATGGAGGTAAACGGAGCACAGTTTTATTTTGACTTGCTGCCATTTCGTCAATGGCGTATTTTTGATATTCCGCCTTGTGATCCTTGACAATTCTTAATAATTGTACTTTCAGCATTGCTTCTTCAAAGTTGATATTTTTCGAGCGGAGCCAATTTTGAACATCAACTTTCCTTGAAGCCGTTGTTGGGACCTTCTCCATTCTTCGACAATGATAAGGCGCATTATCCAACACAATTACTGCGTTTTCCTCTAAGTTCGGTAAAATTTTTGAAAACCACTGTTCAAACGATTCGCCATTCATTTCCTCGTGGTAATCTCCAGTTTTCTTAGACTCAAAGCACCACAAGACCGTCAACAACAAATCCATCCTCACTGCCAATATGGCAGATAATGAGCCTTTTCCCTTTACCTGGAAATCGAAGTACTAACTGGTGTAGATTTATTTCAATAAGCGAACCTTTTTCAAATGTTTTCATCACATTCAGCGAAAAAACATTGAGACATGAGTATCAGATTGCTATAATTGGGATTATTTAGTCATATTGAAAGAAAGAATATTGAACGTCGTATGATTACTCAGCGCTTCACAATTTAATTTAAAGTTATAAACCTCTAAAAAATGAATGATCAGGAACCTGAAATACGCGCAAATATTAATATTAACAAATTATAACTTTATAAAGCTTAAAGTATGAATTAAAATGATTAGAAATATTAGGAACGGTACACAATATAAAACTTAGTAACTTTTTTTAAGTTTATAATATTCGACATATTTTAAGATTATATTAAAAAATTATTGAAATATCGAAAACACATAAAAACATGGCTTAAAAAAGTTCTAACAAATGAAAATGACAATAAAACATCCACGCATTTTATCGAAAGTTATAAAAGTTTTGTTACTTGTAATATGTTTTATCTGCCCCCTGGAATTAATGTTTAGAACCTTGTTCCCAAGGTTTGAAAAACATCCGATTGTTGTCTATTACTCGTATTTACCTGCTGGATTTTTTAATCCGGTGGACAGTCCATCTAGAAAGGCCCTCCTGGATGAAGTTACAGAATCATCAACCCATACTTTACTTGTAGTGTGTCCTGCGTTTACCCACGTTTCATCAAGGTAATAAATCTTCCTGTTTTGATTTCTATATTTCCCAATTTTTGTTAAATAATCCCTCCTCCATAGCACAATTTCTTCTCTATCCAGTAGTAAACTATTACGACCCCGTTTTTTCCATTTGAAATTTAAATGCTTCAGTAACGCATGGAAAGTTGATCGTTTGAAATTTGGCAACGTTGTATCTCCATTTACCTCCTGCAGTACTTTATCTATAGTAGGTATTTCATTCCTAAAGAAGAATTCATGCACTTTCCTCCTAATCGCATGCTTATCAGCTTCATCCAATGATTTAACAATACTTTTGCGATGTTTACTGGTCATTGGCTCAGAAAAGGTGTGATTTTTTTTGTATTGCCTTAACACATTAAACACTGAAGCGCGACACACCCCCAACTTTGTGAGAAACCTTCACAACAATTTCTTTGATGGTTGATGCCTCGTTCTCCTCGCGCTCGATCTTATATATATTCAAAATGTCCTCTTTCATTTCTGCACTCAGGTGTCTTTTTTTAGAGCGTTTCCTAGGTGGACTACAGGAGTTTACAACTTCATCGGCAGTATCTGTACTACTGGGCATTTTGCGCAAGCAGTTGATAACAATAACAATCAATAACAAGGTATAACAATAACAACGACAAACTCAACAACTTAATGAGATAACAAACGAAAACGTCCAAAGAAATATCAAATTGCAATGATGCACACGACATACGTAACACGTCTGAACCTGAATGTGACTCTGCCTTGATACGACTGCTCTGCCGCTCGGCATAGGCATTTAATTGCGAATTGACCAATGAGGGCTCCTGTTTTACGTCGAGACGGCGGCGTTAGCGTGAAAATCACCCGAACCTTTTGTTTACATCCGGTCTATCTCTTATCTGAATATACTGTAGGGATTCCCAAAGCAGCGGAGTGCTTCCGATTTGCAATGACCGAATCACTTACTCGACGCACATTTTCTTCGGTTGATACAGTAGGTGTGGGCCAGTAATGGGTTGACTAAGAGTAGAGCCTGTTTCACGGAACCTCTTAATCCACTTTTTCAACAGGTTGTTACTTGGGGCATCTCTTGGAATGTTGTATCGGGTACAAAAGTTCCGAAGGGCGGCTGCGTATGAATCACCTCTCTTAAAGTAAGCCTCGATAGCAAAAACACGTTGCGCTCCGGACCAACGTTCCATTGTGACTATTTAACCCGCACGCCGAACGCGTCGATCAAGACCTCTCCCCACTTCCTCGCGATATGGTTGCCGCGCAATTCAAATTTGAAATTTTAACTTTCTCACTCGACACCCTGTATTTTTCACGTTTCTATAGATAGCTTCTTATACAATTACATATCATAAAACAAAGGAAGTTATAAGCGTTTAGTACAATAGTGTTTATATGTGTTGAAACTTATTTGTTCATCAGAGAGTATACCAAGATCTTTTATGACATTGCAATATTCAAGATTACTGTTGTCTATAGTGTAAGAATAGTCCACCTTCTTATGTCTATTGTAAAAACTAATATGGTTACATTTGCCAATATTTAATGATAACTCACATAATCAAAGAAGTTTTCATTCAAACAACAAAATGAAATAGATTTCATCAGAAATATGAACCTAGAGTTTTATCAGTTGAGAAAAGGTCAGGACTTCCCTTTACAAAACGTATAAGCAAGTATTCCTGTTAATGTAACAAAACCTTAAGATAATCGACATATGTTTAAAAAAAAACTCCAACAGTGATAACTTCAAGCAGTAATTATAAACAAAGCATGTAACACTGCAGTACATAAAATGCCATACCAACAAATAGTACTTACTTTTCTTCAATTTCTTTTTTGCATTTTCGCTGCTTTTTTACCGCAAATTAATTTTGTTATTTCAAACGTAGTTGCTTCTGAATAGGAAAGTCTCGACTTTCAGGATGCCCTATATGTAGGTATGAAGCCTTGCTTAGAAAAATCTAGAAATAATAACAAATAATATCTCTAAAGGATATTTTTCCAGGTTATCCCTTGGCTCTAATACACAGAAAATATCTATATGGAAAGGATGTCAGTTTACAGCACCTATTCTTCATCGTAACAGGATTTGCTTTAGGCTATTGGAATTATGGCAAAGATATAAACCATTGTGTTTTAACAATATTTTTTACCTATTGTACCCTTTTATTATTGAAAGGTACAGCAATATGCGTGGCTGTTATATTTATATTTACTATGTCACACCTTCTAATAGGTGAGTATTATGACGTCTTTATTATTTTTTTTCTTCATTGCCACCTATTTAAAATTAATAACATATACTATAAATCCGAACACCCAGTTTAAATGGTTTAATTTTAATAAAATTTTGTATAAGTACTTAATGAAGCATAATAAGTAAATGATAAAAATTTCAAAATGATTGCACTGCTTTAAAGCCTTTTGACCGTTAATAATGTGTGGATGCACCCTGATGTGCTACGCATTCTCCAACGCGCCTAGGCATGCTTCTGCTCAGGTGGTCAATGTCCTCCTGTGGTATCTCATTCCAGGCAACCACCAACTCCTCTCGAAGTGCTTCTAGAGTCTGAGGAGGACGTTGCAAATTGAGCAATCTCCTACCCATCATATCCCACACGTGCTCAATTGGGGATAAGTCGGGAGATCTTGGTGGCCATGGTAACAATGTGACATCATTATGTTGAAAGAAGTCTATTGTGACTCTTGCTACATGTGGTCGGGCATTATCTTGTTGGAAAGTTGGATCTGCCAGGGTGTCAATATAGGGTAAAAGATGGGGTTCTAGAACTTCGTGGACATGTCTTTCAACAAAAAACTGTGGATTCCTCCTTTCACCACGTCGCCTTATAACCCTGGCACGACCATCGTGCATGCCTAAACAAAATCGAGACTCGTCACTAAAGACAATACTGTTCCATTCCTGATCCCAGAGTGACCGTTGTCTGCACCACTCAAGGCGATTACGTCGGTGTTCTCGAGTTAAAAGGAGGACCCAGTGTGGCCGGTATGAAAACAAGCCAAAACTTCTCATTCGTCGGTAAACACTTCGCATGCCAATAGGTCTTCCGTGTTCTGCAAACCATTCATTTGCAATGGACCTGGTAGTGGAGAAACGGTCCCTTAAGGCCAATAATCTTAGGCGGCGATCTTCACGGTCTGTTGTTCTACGGCGGCGTCCAGTGCCCCTTGCTCTTTGCATACGGCCTTCTCGAAGCCATGCCTGACAACACCTAACCACAGTGTCTACACTTCTTTGCACTCTAACTGCAATTGCCCGAAAAGAAAGTCCAGCTTCCCGAAGTCCCACTATACGGTCCCTATCAAACTCACTAAGTTGACGAAATCGTACAGGTCTCCGTACTCTAGGCATCGTAACCGATCGTAAAGGATGTCAAGAACCAAAATCCGCCAACGTTGATTCTTTACTGCGGCTGAAATGTTCATTTTTAGAGCGTTAGTGAATTTAAAAAAAGCAGTATAAAAACCGGAATGTTCAACTGATAAGGCTGAAAATTTTTTCACTTGTTATTTACAGTAAGATAAATACATTCACCAACTTTTATTAAAATAAAACCATTTAAACCGTGTGTTCGGATTTATATGTCACTTAGTATACATACATGTTGATTATACTTTGAAATTCTGCATCATTGGTTCTTGTATTTGAGTCGTTGATTTTCAATGTTGAGACTATTCTTAATTTATTTTTAGGATATCTGTACTGCAGCACAGATAGTTATGATATTAACTGGACTATGCCACAATGCATATTGGTTTTAAGATTAATTGGTAAGTTCCATTTTGCACTCTTCACATTACGTTTTGTAAATAATTCATGAAATTTGTATTGCTGGTAAGAATTACAAGTAAAATACTTCGCAATTTTTGCAATGTACTGTTCCACTGATTTACTATGTGATAATTTTTATCAGCCAACATTTAGATATCTACTTGTTGAACACAGTATTTTATCAAATGTGGTAATGACCCCTTGTTGGATTATCAAATCCTCAAAAAATGAATATGGTTTGTTCAGTTTGAAGACAAATGGACTTTTTGATACATCATTCGTATGTTGTGTTGTTTTCAAAGATTTGTTATGGTTTTAGAGATAATGATCAAAGAAGAATACAAAATAAACATTTTTATAATTTTTGAGCTTTTATCGTAAATTCTTGGTGTGATATTAATTGAAAATCCTCAGTAGATGATTATGGATATACAGGGAAAACCAAATTTTTCTGAAGGCTTGATTTTAATGTTTACGATACAGAAGCACGATACGTGTGTATGTTAGAAAGAGATAGAAGCCGGCTGAAGGGCGAAGGTCATTACTACATTGCAGCAACGGTGACGCAGAAGATCGTGCAATCTGACGCGTTGCCAATATGTTACACCAGAAAATGTTCGCACAGGCTGCTAAAATAGGTTAGGTTATCGTCAACCCCAAGAAGGAGGTGTGTTAGAACATTTAATTTAATATTTTGTTTTCATTTTGATTAGAATTATTTATTTCAATTTTGATGCCAGTTAGTGTTTTAATTTCTTCTAGAATCATATTTGATTTCCACCTATGGTGGACAGCGCTGTGGTCGGAAAATGTAACACATAACACTATGCAATACAAATGGACTTCATTTGTAGTTGGAACCTTCACATAGATTATCTTTGTAAGAAAATCACTCCAGTGTGGGTATTGCATCAATAGACTCAGGTTTATAGTTGATACTATACTACTATTAATGTACTTTTCCTACTTTCAACCAGCTATAACCTATGGTATAATAGCTTAGGGGCATCTTATCTAGCAAATAGGGGTTTTATTATTCAAAATAGGATTATAAGAATAATGGCAGGGATAAACAAGTTAAATTGTTGCAGAGGGATTTTTAAAGAGATGGGAATTTTAACTTAACATGTATCTATATTTATGAGCTATTGATACATGTCAAATCAAACTTGACAAGCTTTCGCTGTCTAACCGACAACACTTGTTCTGCACGAAAATCATCTCCGCCAAACAAATGCGTTATATCGATAATTCTAGTCCAGAGAGTTCCAACAAAATGCTTTAACCAGGTGTAAGAATGTAGTCTAGGGAAAGTATGTGCAATCTGGCAACACCGCATGGGAGATATCTGAGAATGCCCCTCAGCTACGAAATCTCAACCCCATAGGGCTTCAAATAAAGGAGATATCCATTGAACCCCATGTAATTCCAGATTTCATCGTACCCTATAATATATACCGGACATTGACACTGAATGGCCCCTGTATACAAAAATCGTTTCCGAATTCTTGATTCCCGCTGTTTCTAGAAAATACCAGATCTTCGAAATGGGTATATAAGCAGCCAGCCGCTGTGGGAGGATCAGCATTACAGTATTCAGCAGTGGATACATGGGCGAAACAATGCCGTTGCGATCCTGTGTGAACCATCCGAACGGTTTCTGTTATATTGAAAGCTCAGCGAAAGAACTTGAGCCCACTTGTAAGAAAATCCTACGAATTATATTTCGGGTTCAAATTTGCCGTTCAAGACAAAAACTTGGACTCCCAAAACATGCTGCTGCACTTGCTCAAGAACCTTAGCAGGATCGCTACGGGGTACTCACACTTCTATGAAATTTGGAGTGCCAATGATTTGGCGGTAACCTAATAATTTTTTTTCCGTGAAACCCTTAGATAGAGAAGGAAATGCATTCTTTTATTTGAGACGGAAATTCCCGCATATAAGTGAAGCAAAGCTTAAATACGAGAACTTTTCTAAGACCAAAAGTTTATAACTACGCTTTCGAGAAAGGAAAAAAGGGCATGGGATGCCTTCAAAAATGTATGTAGCAACTTTCTAGGCAACAAAAAGTTGGACAACTACAAAGATCTAGTAGAAGAACTCATCTTTTCTTCACTTCCATCTAGAATTCTTCGCTGACAATTTGGGTGCAGTTTCAGACGAGCACGGCGAAAGATTTCACCAGAAAATTGCTCAGGTGGAGAAGCGCTATAGTGGAAAATGAAACCGAAACATGCTGGCGGACTACTGCTGGACCATTAAACGTGAAACCGCTCCTGGCGAATACAAGCGAAACAAATTTTATCTTCGATGTTGTTCCCTCGAGCCCACCCTCCACCCTGACATTCCAAGAGTGGAGTGAGCTTACGTCCGGAATTCTTAGTGCTCGAGGGATCCATCATCATTAATTTGTTTGTTTTAGAAGATAACCGACTGCATAGCTTAGGTGTGGAAACATGCGGACATTTATAAGACACCTTCTTTTTGCATGTTGATATTAAATATACCTACCGGCAATCGGTACTGAGGTATACCTTAACGCGTGTACAATCACTTGAACGGGAAGAAGTTGTATACTGGATACAACAACTTCCGGAACAAGCATTTCCCACGGCCCCGCTCAGTAGCGGTGGCTGTTGAATAATGATATGAACATGATGTGATTTATAAAAAAACTAACATATAAATATCTTTCCTTCATTGCTAATCTACGATACAAAATTAATCTACATTTATATTATATAGATTTTTTTTAGTCCAATCAATTAATTGTAACTATGTATGTTGTGTTAGAATGATATCTACATACAAGAATATTTTCATTTTATGGCATATCAATGTATTCACAATTTGTAATTGATGTGAACAAATTATTATTATTATTATTATAATTATTTGGTTACGACATTATAAAAATGTTTAAAACTTGTATGTGTTCAAGATGTTCTATTGCAGCTTGTTTCAGTGAACTTTGAGCAAAACGAACTGCTTAGTTACGTATTTTTTGTGATATTACAATTTTGCTTGCAATGTGCACTTTTGATCATACCGAACTTTAGGAACATATAAACGTTATCTCAGAATTTGAAGGAGATCCACCGTCCTGTTTTTTACATATTTGGCATGGTATTGAACTTTTCCAGTATTATTTCATTTTTGTAAAAGAAAATAATTCTGTCTATGTTTGAAAAACAAACTATACGTCACTTGAGCGGCATTAAAACGTTACTGCAGAGTTGGAAGATAGTAATCAAATGAGTTTTCGGAATACTTAAATCTACGTTTCCGTCTTACTCCAATGTTCGGTATTGAAGCTTACCTGGTTTTCTTGTTACTAACCGCATTACGGTTGTTCCACCGGTGGTTTGAGAGAAAACATTTGACTGTCGTACCGATAACAGTTTAACTTGTATCTCGTATTTTTCAGGAGTTGCATTTGATTACTATGATGGACACCAACCTCCAAACACCTTGTCAGCAGACAGCAAAAAACTCGCATTACAAAAAAGACCTAGCCTCTTAGAATTATTTGGCCATAGCTTTTTCCCTGCTGCTTTCATAGTTGGCCCACAATTTTCCATGAAAAGATATCTTCAATTTGTTGGGGGACAATACAGCAAAAAGGTACAGTATTTTTTTAGAGAAATAGCTATATCTATAAGGCAACCAAATGTTGGTTTTGGCCTATTCAAGTGTTTCAGGTGCCAAATAGACTTTATGAATCGAGGTAGTAATAGTTTTTTAAAAATCCCCAATCTCAAAATGACAAATAGACAGATATGCTTTATTTACTGAAGAATACAATGATTCTTAATGACAAAGCTAACTTAAAACTAAACAAAGTTACATATGTGGATATTAATAAATAAACTCACACATAGTATAATGTGGTTTACAAATAATGAAGTTTTTAAGTTCACAGCGAAATATCTTTAAATTATTGATTTTTTTGATATCATCAGGGAGGCACTTGTAAATTTTCAGACCATTGTAAATGATTGAGTCTTCCATAAGTGTTGATTTAGGTTATTTTTAAAAATAAGAGCCGCTGTTTCAAAAATAAACAAATGATACGACAGTCATTATTTTGAGATTTAAAAATAAAGACCTGCATGTAGCTCTAGGATTGATTTTAGTTATATTTCTAATAGATCTTTTTTGTAGAATAAGCTCTTTTTTTAAACAAAAAATGATCGTTGTCATTTTGATTTGTACTGAAACATTAAGCCATACATACCTGGTTTGACTTGGCCAGAAAAAATGGGTGTCAAGCGATTTCTTAAATTAAAATTTCAAATGATTTTAGGATACTATCAATGACCCTCCAGATTGTATAGAACCAGCAGTTCAAAGGCTATGTTTAGGAATTGGATATCTGATTGTATTCCAAACACTGGGAATGTTTGTGTCTGATGAATATCTTCTCACAGATGAATTTGCCAATGTAAACTTTTTCAAAAAAATGCTGTTGTTGGGCATTTGGGGAAAATACACCTTGTACAAGTATATTTCTTGCTGGTTACTATCTGAAGGAGCTTGTATCATGTTTGGTAAGTGAATCTGTAATCAAATCGTGAAAGAATGCATGCATTTTATAAAACGGTGAGGTCAAGTTAGATCCATGTTACTGTTAAAAAGAACAATAGATGCTATAGGCGACACTACATATGAAAAATGGCCTCAAAGGTATAAGGAATACTGGGTCAATTAGCCTTAACCAAATTTTCAGATCGATAGGTCGCCCCTAGGGGCTCCTAACCTCAAAAACGCATTTCTTTAAATATTTTTTACAGGCGCAATTTTGTCCAAACAATTTTGAAGAAATGTCATCGCTACACTGTTATATCCTGCGTAACCGCGATTTTTATAGATTTGTGTAACGTAGAGGTTCGCCAAAAATAATTGGAATTATTTTTCGATTTTTTTGTTAGATAATGAAAATTTCGCAAACTTGAAAATTCTCTGATGTCACTGCTTTCGTGCGCTCTTTGCAGAACCTCTAAAAGAATCATTTTTGTAGGTTGCATTTTCATTTGTTTCACGAAAAATTGAGGAAATTTGAAATAACACATTTTTGCTGTTTTAATTTTTGATACTTTTTATTATGATAGGAATAGTTGGATACATTTGTAACCCATTATACATACACGTTTCTTACATTTTTCCAGTATAAAATAACGATTTCTTGTCCGGAAAATTGGCAAAAATCCACAGATTTTTCCAATTTTAGCTATTTTTAGATTAGGATATTATAAAGTCGCTAAGTCCAAAGATCAATGCACACATGTATTTTTGTAAATTGTTTCAGGTTTCATTGTACTCAGTTCCAAAAACAATGATTTGTTGCCCGAAAACTTACTTTCACAGATTTGTTCAATTTCAGAGATCTTTAGTGATCATAAGTTCGGTAACACAAAAACTCGGTGCACATTATGTATTTTAGTGCATTATTTCCGGATTCCATTGTAACAATTGTGATTTATTGCTCGGAATATTGAGAAAAAAAGGAAATGCCGTATTTTTATGTGTACGTCTTTACTTGAAGGTCGTTTTTTTTTAATTGTATAGCAAATAACTTTTTGCAGGTTTGGCCTATGATGGAGAAGATGAAAAAGGCAATCCAAAATGGAACGGGGTCGAAAACATTGAACTAAACATTTTCGAAAATATCACACAGTTCCAGGATTACGTGAAATCGTTCAATGTGAACACCAACAAATGGTTGGGTCAGTATGTCTACAAAAGACTGAAGTTCCTCGGGAACAGGTTGATCAGTCAATTCGTGTCCTTGATGTTTTTAGCTGTCTGGCATGGTTTCCACAGTGGATATTATGTGTGTTTCATGTTTGAGTTTATCGTTATCTACATGGAGAGAGATGTGAGTATACAATTTTTATTGAAATATAAATGTTTATGCATACAGTTGATTATGGATTCTACTGCTTCTAGGGATATTATCTGTAATATGTGCCTATACTATGTTTATTATAGGGTGTTTTCAAAGTTGAGTCATTTATTTTAACAGCTTATAGAACTCGTCAAAAGAAGTTGATATACCAAAAATCACCTATATAAAAGTTGCATAATAAGAGAGTTTACATTATTAAAAATTATTTAAAAAAAATCATTGTCAAGTTAAATGGATACCGTTTTTACAAAAACTGTTCAAAATTGCCCTTATTTGTTCGATTAACGCAGAAGCTTGCATTTTCAGAAAGTTGTTGAAGTTCTTCTGGAGTATTTACTGCTCCATCATGATACACGAATTCATTCAAATGGCGCCACAGAAAAAAGTCGCAAGGCATTAAATCCGGAGAGCGAGCAGGCCAAGAAATGGGCCCTATCCATCTATTCGGAAACTCATTATTTAGATCAGAGTTCCCCAAACTTTTTTGTGTCGTATACCCCTTGCCATGTTTTTCCGTGTTGGGTAGACCCCCTACTTACCTGAAATTGATTTCCTGTAAATTTCTAACTGTAGTGAAGTTTAGTGTTAAAACCTTAGAGTAAAAACACATGTTAATTTATACATTTATTAATTGAATTTAAATTAAAACTACTCAAAATAAAATTTTGTATCTATTATGTAAAATATACATAACATTAAATAAACAGGTGTCTGACCAATAAGTGCCCGCATTGGGAATAAGTGCCCGCATTGAAAAAAAAATAAGAGGGATAAAATAAAAAAAAAGTGAATCTTTCAACAGTATTGTTGCTTAAGGGAATTCTTTTAATGATATCAGATGCAGGTTTGTGTAAAACAGTTTTTAAAACCTCTTCAACGGCTGGCAAAATTAACTTCTCTCCGATAGTATGCAGTTTTCCAGATTTTGCTATAAGTCCGCAAACCATCATCATTTCTTTGTGACGTCGAAGCGAACATTCTGTCCAGTGTAGGTCTCTTCTGAAATTTATCTTTGAGTGTTTGAAAGTATTTCAAATGTTTCTCTGTTTTATCAGGATGGCATCTTCTCAGATGATCTTGCAGTTTAGATGGTTTCATAGCGTCATTGCCCAAAACTTTGTTGCATAAAAGGCACATAGGCGATTGTTTGTCCGGCAATGATGGAATGAAGCCAAATTTCAAATAATCAACACTGTACTGTCTACATTTCTTTTTAGATTCGGACATGGCATCAGTCATCTGTGGGCAAAATTAAATTATTTAAATAAGACAGAAAATCCAGCAGCTGTATATTAAAAATATTTTTTTATTTTTCCGAAAACATTCCATAATTCGAACATCTTCTTGCAACAATTAGCTCGAATTACGGAGATTGCCCTGTAATTATATTACCGATTGCTAAAACTTTCAAAAAGAAACTATTGAGGAGTACTCGTGTAATTTTGCATGATTGAATATTTAACTACTAATAACTAAAGTCATGATTGGCGTAATTTATCTATCTTTGCTAACTACGAGTACAAAACTAAAATTTAATAAAAAATAATATACTTACTTTTCTCCAGCACTCTCAAACAAAATTACACTGACTCACTATAATTGGTGTGATATACTATCTGTTTATATTTTTTAAAATATTTTGTTAGCACTTTCCTTTTCAAGATTCAGGAAACGAATAAACGTATTTGTCCCACATTCGTATTTATAGACTGACGAATTGAACAAGTCAGTGCAAGGTAGCGAAGCTCTGAGACTGCGACTCTCAGGTTTTTACAAGTTCAAAATGTATTGGGACCACAAAGCGAATACCAACATCCTACAACTTACACAATTTTATAAACATATATAATAAATTTTTTATTATATATGTTTTATATATATTTATATTATAAGATAGGATGAGGTAAGTAAATAGGTACTATCAGTGTATGTGTTGAGATCCACTATCGTGGACCCCCATATTAATTTCATGGACCCCCAAATTTTTTTTCGCTGACGTAGACCTCTTGCAGGTTGTCATAGACCCCTAGGGGTCGATATAGACCACTTTGGGAATCAATGATTTAGATGAAGAAGACGCACTATTTAAAGACTGATACAACTGATCGAACCAAAGACTTGTACTGAAAACCATACAATAACACAAAAAGTTTGCCAAATTTAGATAAACAATAAGAGTAGTAAACAAAAAACGCTAAGATTTCACACGACTGTGGTCGGGAATATCAAAAATATGTGTATTAACGTTCTTATTTTTTTTAAATTATTAATCTTTTACTATTTCTTTTATTATGCAACTTTTATATAGGTGATTTTTGGTATATCAACTCCTTTTGACGATCCTACAAGCTATTTAAATGAATAACTCAACGTTAAAAACATTCTGTATAACATGTACATCACGAAAAACCATGTCACTCATTTCCATCTGTCTGACTGTCAGCTAATCATTGGACCACTTATAACTTGGAAAGTACTGCACGGATTTGGTTGAAATTTTTACACAAAGTTACTACTATGCCAGGGACGAAAAAGCTTTGTATATTTTGAAATTCGGCCCGGTGGTGGCGGGGCTAGGGACAAAAAGACGAAAAACACAAAAATAAAAGAGGCTGAGATTGTGTGAAGCCATCATTCCAAATTTTAAGATAGAACTAGGCAAAACTAGCATATCCCAGGACCGCCTGGGATAGGCATTCCTGCTCCCAAAAGAACGTCTTGCTCCCCAAAACCACAAGCGAGCATGAGGTTATCTGTCATTTTTTTAATATACCTTTGATACGTCACCCTCGTCCATCGTTCCAAAAATTCCAAAAACAGTAAAAAAACGGTCAAAACTTATCTGAAACTGTTGTAACACACCAGTTAATTTTCGTGCAGTCGTCGTCTAAAATATTGCAATTACATTGTTTACGGATCTGAAACACCAGGAAGGGAACCATGTTTTTTGTCCTGTAAGAAAATAATATAAGACACAACAGTTTATCCTTGAGATGGCGTAGTAAAACATCTGTGCGTTTGAGATCCAACAACAAACCATGAGAAAAAACCTGGATGAAAAACTCATGATCCATTAGATGTATAGGTAAATATGCTTTATTGTCTGGAGAATATAATCGTCCTTAATGAGAAAGCGAACTTTAAACTGTAACATAATTACATATGTGGATCTTAAGTAGGTGAATTATAGAACCTACACATGGCTTACATATTAAACAGTTGTTAAGTTCACGGCGGAATATCTTCAAATTGTTATTGGTCTTTTGGTAGCGTCAGGGAGACTCATTTGAATTTTCGTAGCATTATAAATTATTGAGTCTTTCACAAGAATTGATTTAGGTACTACTAGTTTAAGATCTTGTTTTCGTCTAATATTCTAACTTATTTAGATTTCTTTAAAAAGTCTTCGTTTAGAAAATGAACAATGATACGACGGCCATTATATCAAGATTTACAAATAAAGTCCTGATGTAGCTCTAGGATTGCTTTTAGTTATATATATATATAACAGCCAACACACTAAAAGGGAATACTCTATCCGTACTTTCAAATAAGGCACAGTAACTTCTGAAGGCTGTACTTTTCCATATATTGTAACTAATCGTTCTTAGGAAGGAGGAACCCTTTACTAGTTGAAGCAATTGTTCTACGTGACTAGTAAGATCTAATTTATGATCAATGGTCAGTCGCAAAATTTTGAGGGCAATGTTGTGACACAACTTTTTGATTGATTGTATATCACTATCAATTTTTGTCATGATTTCCTTTATATCTGTGGGTTGTCAAAGTATTGTGGTATCGTCATAGAAAACTACGAATGTACCACTTATATTTAAGTTTATTAAATTATTGATGTAGACTCAGAGTAGGATCGGGCCTAATACTGATCCTTGAGGTACTCCTGCGTTTATATTTAATTTATTGTCTTGGTAATTTTACAATTTGGGATCGATTTAAATATGTTTTAGACCAATTGAGTGAAGTTCTAGTACAACCATATTTGTTTAATTTTTATAATAATACATATAATTTACACAGTCAAAGACTTTGGAAAAATTTCAAAAAGAGCTATTGAAATTTGTTTATCATTTAAATTTGAGTATAATTGGAGTAATGTGAAAATAGCATAATTGAATTATTTTATTTTTGAAATCCAAGTTGACTGTCACTTATAATTTTGTTGGTTTTTATAAAGCCTCCTAATCTAATTTGAACTATTTTTTTATAACAGTAATTAAACTTGGGTCTATAATTTTCTGGTAAATCGCTTGGACCTCCTTTATAAATAGGAATAACTATTGATGTACTTAAAAATTCTGGAGAATAGCAATTATATTTTTCCTTTAAACATGTTCAACCACATTGGGTCACAGTTCATAGACGAACTAGAAAGCCAATTGTTGTTTAATTTTATATACAAACATGGAGGTTTATCGACAAGAAAACCACAGGATACGTTTCAGATGTTACATTAACAGTTATGTCTCCTCTTTCAGATAAAATCCATCATCAAATCCGACGAGCGCCTCACGAAATTCTTCAGCGATCCTCGGCTGCAACTACCCATAAATATTATCCTACGTCTCTACACATTCATCTTTATGGGCTGGTGTCTTTTGAGTTTTGGTCTCCTGCAGTTCAACAGATACATGCTGGCGTACAAAAACGTCAACTACGTCGGTATAATCCTATTTGTTCTTTGGCCTATTGTCTACGCGCCCATTATACGATTTGTATTAAAAAAATTCAAGAAAAACCGTTCCACAGAATAACGGTCTGCTTTAGTTGTCCCTAGAGATATGACTTTTTGTGCCTGATTCTAATTGGGCTATGTGTACATACATTGATTAACATATTTGGCTAGAAAGTACCCAATCCAATTGAAAGTTGAGTCTGCGCGAAAATAAGTATACGTGCCAACCACTTATGGTTACAACTATAATGTATTATAACGAAAACACCGCTCTTGCAACTAATTTATCACAAATTTATAAATATGTTGACTCCGTATTGTTGATTATGCATCGTCAGCTATCCAGTATCCGACTCGGGCATTCTGCCCTCTTGGCGCCTGTTTATGTTCAAAATTCGGTCAGTTCAGAGCCTTCTCGGACGCTCCCGATGTCGGCCGATCGTTGTCGCAAGCTCTTTTGGACGGTGGCGTAACTGTGGTTGCCTAAACGTCGATATTGCAAGGGCGTCTCATCGTTACTCAAGGTCACAGTTCCGGGGCGTTAGTGTATCCAGAGAGTATGGAAACAATCACAAAAAGTATGGAAACCTCAAAATGTCTCAAAAAATGTTTCCTGGAGAAAAATGTTATGGAATAAATTTGTAAGGTTTGGAAAGAGTCCTCTAATGGTAGCATTGAACGCGACCTTGACCGTGACCTACAAGGTTATTTGAATGTCAAGACAGTTTTCTTAAACGGAAGCTCATTTTTGAACCCTAAATGTAAAGCAAAACATGTTCTTGCCCTTGACCTTCAAGATCCTTTTTGGGGTATTCAGAAAGTATGAGATGGACAAACTATCTCAAAAAATATGTTTCCTACAGAAAAATATTGTAGAAGAACATTGGAAGGTTTGAAAAAGTCCATTCAATGGTGGCATTGAATGCAACATTTGAAGGTCGAAATGAGTTTTAAAAGGAAACCTGTTATTTTCATCACCGGAAATGTATAGACCAAAAAATCTCATGTTGAAGTATGTTTTTGTCCATGTCCTTGGCCAATACCTTCAAGGTCATTTTAGGGAGTCGAAAAAGAATAGAAATGACAGTATCTAAAAAAATATGTTTCCTAGAGAAAATGTTGCAAAAATTCTTTAGACCCACAAGTGACCTTGAGGATCAAGATAATGGGCAAACTAGAACGCAAAATTATTCGGACCTTTACATACTCGGAATCAAAGTAGCGGTATCAAAATATCAGTTTTTCTTTCAAACGATCCTAAAATTCAACATAATATAGAAGGACATACTTGAGCATAAAAATATCCGTCCTTAATATTTGAGGTTGTAAAAAAATAGGAGTTTCCACTTAAGGAAAATTATTTGACCTTCAATCTTATAACCGCCTATAACTTGAGAAGTGCCGCTCGGATTTCGATGAAATTTTTATACAGTTAATACTATGCCAAGGACTAAAAAGCTTTGCAGTTTTTGAAATTCGGTGCAGTGGCGGCGGAGCTAGGAGCAAAAACGCGAAAAAATGAAAATCGCTCAAACATCGTTTTTGGACGTTTCATCTTGTTCCTGATCAACTTTCAGAAATAAAATTGTGGGGGTCGAAAACAGTTACGTTTCCAGCCCCAGTAGTTTTGCGCACCTATCACATATTTCACACATCAAAAATTACAGAAACATTTATAGTCGAGACACGCCGTCGGTCGGGGCCTCACTGAACCGTGCTTTGCGTTGTGATGTTATAGTATCGTGGAAAGTGTAGTCAACTTACTTGACATTTTTTCTACATTTTTCTTTAGGAGATATTTTGTTATTTCCACATTTTTTGACACCCTACTTATACGTGTCGACCCCGGTGGTGTTAACGTTTCCACATTTCGACACTCTCTCAAGGTTGAATGATTTCGTTTTCCGACGCGAAGTTGAGAAATTCGATGTATACGAAATATCTTTTCAAAGGTAAATGTTTTTATCACGTTATCACTGCGATTCTACATGGCAAACATGGCTGTGACAATAGAAATCTATGAGAACGTCCTTATACAGCATAGGGTTGGGTATCTTCTTGGATAATGTTTATCAATGTTATTATGTAGATTGTGTACATTGACGTGTATACTTGTAGTGTTTCACTCTTAAGCAACACATTAGAAGTGGTTGTAGGATATTTCGTTCTTCTTTAAGATACATTTTACACTTTAGGTTCTGAAAAATAGTTCATAAATATGTGCTTCATTCACATACCTTCATGATTGAAACATGAGATGACTCTAAATATTGAAGAAAGGCTTATATTTGTTGATAGAACTAGGGTGAATTACACGGGCCGACAAAAATGATCCGACCTTCTTCCACAGAAATGAAACAATATTTTCCGAAGGTATTTGATATCCTGAAGCCAAGTCTGTCGTCCAAATATTTCAATTGGCTCTAGTGGCTGAGATCTAATAACCTAAATGTGCGAAAATAGCGATTTTGCGTATATTCGAGATTTTGTAGCACGTCGAATTACTTTTTTTAAAATACCACAGGCGTCATCTCGAAGTACAAGCCTTAATTGTATCTTTGCCAGGAAACCATACCATCTATTCTACTGTTATTTATCATTCATGAAAATCAAGCTTTATAACAAAAAGCAGATCCCTGCAGATTCAAGCGGCCGGAGACTTAGACTAAAGAAAGTATTCATATGACGAATGAGATGGATCGGACAGAATTTCCCCAGAACAAGCACAAAAATCTCCCAGAATTTTTACTTTAAAAAAAAAATCTGCAGATCACGTTTAATTAATGGAAAAGTATAGTTTTGGTTAAAGAGTGGAGGGGATGCTTTCTAATCGCGAAATGTGTGTTATCAAGAATTGCCGTAGTTTCTGCTGGTATATAAGCTCTATGTTAGGATATCTCGCAAACTAGATCCGGGAAAATATTATCTAGTTTCTGGGTAAAAATTTTGTCGGCTTGCGTTATCGGTTTACATATTTTTTTATCTATTCTATGCTCATTTGTAAATTTCTCGAAATATTACTCATTTGTGATTGCATTCAAAATTGTTGGAAGCCTGAACTGTGCAAAACTATATTAGCTTTGTAGGATTTCTGACGCGTGTACAAATTTTCAACAAATCTATAAAATACGTAACAGTTTATTTTATTTAAAAAATATCTGAAGGATGTAGTAGATTTCTTATTTGTAATATTTTTATATGGTCGATAATTTTTATGTATCAGTTTGAGATAATTCAGACGCTACCTCAGATAAAACACACTATAAATTGTAAAGAGGCTTGTATTTGAACTATTAAAAACCCAAAGTTAACACAATGAGTGTGGTAAGTGACCCGCTAAAATCCGATGTGCAAAGCTAAAAACTAATGTGCATAAAGGTATCAACCATTTTATATAAGTTCTAATTTTATTATGACAGAGCTGTGATTTAAAAAAATGGCCAGTAAAGATGAACTATATCGACTTATTCAATTATAATGCCTTGATAATTAATTTTTGCCATCACAGATCTTTTAGAAATTACTTTTTTACATGGTATTTTTTGTTGTACTTACTCTTCATATGTAGGTGTTCGCTTCTATTTTATTGCACAAAATTTTTGTACATTTCGGTTTCTTCAAATAAACTTTTTTTACTGAAGAGTTTTCAACTTTCTTTTCACCTTTAACTCATTTTATCCAAACCGACCTTTTTTATACCAAAGCAGCCGTGCAGGCAGAAGCCTAAATGCCAGGGCACCTACTCTGAAGAGCTTAAAGAAATCTAATTCCATGTTTGAACTGCCTAAGGTTAGTAGAAGTGGACAGCGAGCGAGGGGTTCTGGACGTCCCAGAGGGATCACGGAACCGGTTAAGACTTCTGGCTCTGAGAGAAAGGTTCAGTAGTACTCGAGCCATCGCTAATCAGTGGTTTGACAATTTGACAGAGAGCGTCACGTGAACCATAATTTTGATGACCCACTCGAATACCTCGCCGTCCAGATCGACTTCCTGAACATCAATCACCCCGCTTCAGAGGTAGTTCTTCTCGATGATTTCAATGCCCATAATGAGCTTTGGTTGGGCTCAAATAAGACCGATGCAGCAGGTCGTGCAGTCGAAGCGTTCGCTCTTACTCAAGGGCTGACCCAGCTAGTGACGAGCCCTACTTTTTTCCCCCGCGTCTCGTCACACGCCAGTAGCCTGCTGGATCTCTTTCTGACCACGCATCCTGCCCCTTACAGCACTGCTGTCCTGTCCCCCCTGGGTAACTCAGATCACGGTGTTGTGGAGGTTAGGTTTCGGTCAGAAGCCGCTGTGGCAGCAGAAACTCGGACAGGCCGCAAAACTTGGCATTACGGACATGCCGACTGGGAGGGGCTCAGAGACTTCTTCTCTAGCTTTCCTTGGAGTGATGTCTGTTTCACTGACGCGGATGCGTCGACTGTCTGTTCTTCAATAACCGAAATTATCCACGTCGGAATGGAGGAATACATCCCTCACACAGTGAAAGTTCCTAAACCAGGGTCCAACGGCTGGTTCAACAAATCGTGTGACACTGCTCGCCAGCAGAAGATCAAGGCCCACAGAACCTACTTACAAAACCCCACTGTAGAGAACAGACAAGCCGACGTCGAGTCCAGAAACAAATATAACGAAGCGGTTCGCAATGCCAAAAACCAGCATGATATAAAAGTTAGGCACAGGGTAATGTCGCAGCGCAATGGCAGTCGGTCTTTCTGGACGCTGGCCAAGCAGATTGAAAAGAACTTCTCACACAGTAGCCTTCCACCACTTACGTGTTAGGATGGAACTATTGTATTCGACTCAAAGGCCAAGGCGGAAGTGCTAGCCAAGATCTTTGCTGCCAACTCCACCATGGACGTCCCCACCAACGCCCAAGTGCCGTCAATTCAAAGGGTTCCCCACACTATGCGGGAGGTAACATTCAGGCATAAGACCGTAAGACGAGTGCTCTTGTCGCTCGACATCAACAAAGCTTCTGGTCCGGACTTGATTCCTGCCATTGTACTGAAGAGATGTGCAGCGGAGCTTGCTCCAGTTTTTTCGCGTCTCTTCCAGATATCTTATGAATCCGGCACCTTCCCAGAAAACTGGAAATTTGCTCATGTACAGCCCATCCCAAAAAAGGATCTAAAACCGACCCTTACAACTACAGGCCTATAGCTCTGCTTTCTGTTATAAGTAAAGTGATGGAGATGTGCATAAATCGCGAGCTTCTGGACTACCTCGAACGTTACAGCTTGATTAGCGACAGGCAGTACGGTTTCCGGCACCAACGATCCACAGGGGACCTCCTAGCTTACGTCACGCAACTGTGGAGTAAACTCATCCACTCTAATGGTGAGGCTCATGTCGTTGCTCTTGACATCACGAAAGCGTTCGATCAGCTGTGGCACGCTGCCCTCTTAAGCAAACTTCCATCCTACGGCCTCCCAGAAAAGCTTTGCAGATGGGTGGCTGACTTTATCTCTGGCCGCAAGATATCCGTCGTAATTGACGGATTCTCCTCTTCATCCCACAACGTCAACGCGGGTGTTCCCCAGGGATCGGTCTTGGCTCCAACACTGTTTCTCTTACATATCAACGACCTCCTTTCCTGCACGATCAACCCAATCCACAGCTTCGCTGATGACAGCACTCTACATGCAGGAATTCAGAGTGACAAGCCGATCTCTGCCGCTGAGCTGGAAAAAAGAAGACTAGCGACGACTTCTTCTCTGACAAGAGACCTGGAGGCTATCACTGCTTGGGGACGCAACAATCTTGTACAGTTCAATGCTTCCAAAACACAGTACTGTACTTTGACGAACAAAAAGCGTCCTAGCGCTCATACAGTTTCGATGGACGGTCGAGTTCTACCAAAGAGCCATTCATTTCGGCTGGTCGGAGTCCAGATCACCGAGGACCTGATCTGGCACGAACACATCTCTTCAATAGCTGCAGCTGCTGGGAAAAAGCTAGGCTATTTGTTTAGGGCTAAGAAGTACTTTTCTCCGCATGACCTTCTCACTCTATACAAGGCCCAGATAAGGCCTAGCCTCGAGTATTGCTCACACATTTGGGGTGCTGCCGCCCCGACTACATTGTCCATGCTCGATGCTGTCCAGAGGAGGGCGGTCCGACTGATCGATGACTCTTCCCTAACAGACAGTCTCGGGACTCTTTCGCACCGGCGGGCCGTCGGCGATCTAGCTCTTTTCTATCGCTACACCAACGGGCTTTGCTCCTCAGAGCTCTCTTCCATGATGCCGCCGCGCGATGTGCCTGCCAGACAGACCCGCCTAACTTCGGCGTCCCATCCTGACCGTGTCAAACTTCGTACATCCAGAACTGGCCGATACGACCGCTCCTTTGTCCCGAGGGTGTCTAGATTGTGGAACAGTCTGCGGGAGGAAGCTTTTCCCAGTTTTACTAACCTTAGGCAGTTCAAAAATCGTATTAACAAAATTTCTTTGGGATCATCATAGCAGCCGCGGTGTTCCGGCATTTAGGCTTCTGCCTGCGCGGCTGTTTCGATATAAAAAAAAAAAACCTAAACACCATCCAAAACCCGGTTTTTCAGCAAGACAATTGCTGGATGTTGCCAGAGCATCGTTAGCATTCATGGATCAACATCGCATCAACCGTTTACCTTGGCCACCACGATCGCCTGACCTATCTCCAATTGAACATGTCTGGGACATGATAGGTTGCAGGCTCCTGAATTTGCAACACCCTCCACAGACTTTAGCAGCTCTTACTCGCAAAGTTGCAGTAGTCTGGAATGAGATACCCTAACAGGATATCGACCACCTTATCAGCACGATGCGCAGGCGTGTCAATGAGTATATAAGAAATCTTGGATACTCAACACATTATTGAACCAACTTCTGCAGTCAGTTGACAAATCATTCCAGAAGACGCAGGCAATCTTCATTCAACGAAGAAGGATTGCAAGACCTCTCGAAGCATCCATCTTCGATGAAGATATCCAGTGGAGCGACAATGTCAAATATCTGGGGATCGTTTTTGACAAGTCCCTCACCTGGAAAGCGCACATAGAAGCTGTCATCGCAAAAACCAGAGCAGCCATGGCTCAACTCTATCCATTACTGGGTAGACACAGCCAGATGCCGCTAGCGACCAAGCTACGGCTGATCAAGGCCATCGCCAGACCTCAGCTCGCTTACGCCTCCGCGGTCTGGGGGTACGCTGCCCCCAGCTACCGCAAGCGACTTGCTGCTCTAGAGATGAAGCTACTCCGGATCGCCACCAATGCACCTTCCTACGTAAGGAACTCAACCTTGCGTAGAGACCTGCATTGGGATACCATCCACGAGTACATGAGGAAAAAAGCGGAGAAGACCTTCGAGAAAGCTCAGGACCACCCGAACGAGCAGCTACGATTCCTCATGGACTACGATCTGGACGAGAGGCCTCGCAACCGCAGAACCAGGTACCCCAGACCAAGGTCCCAGTTGGCACCCGCTAACTGGAACCTTGACTAGGAGACTAGGAGAACTTGCGGCTGCTCCCCGCCCCCACCCCACGGCGGGGATGCAGAGGACCAGGAACCACAGGGACCAGGACCCACCGGGACCAGGACCAACCAGGACCAGGACCCGCCACGACCAGGACCCACCAGGACCAGGACCCTTCAGGACCAGGACCAGGAACAACATATTGGTAAGAGGACTTGAAACTCTTGATTTTTCGAAAACAATTTCAAGAGAAACTAGCAGACCCTCTATAGATGATCGCTTAACGACATCGATAGAATGTGCGAGGTAAAGGGAACCAACCCGGCGTTCCCAGAGACTGAAACACATGAGGAGACGTTGTAGCAGACCGCAGGTCACGCACAACACATGGCCTACCGAGACGCTGATGAGTCGGGCCACGCGGAGGTTTAGGGTTTAGTGGGTATTAGGTGATCTCCTCAAGACCCTGGAGCCCCACACACGCCGTAGCTCGTGCTATGGTATGGTGCGTAAATGCATACCCCCCTCGTTAAAAAAAAAAAACACACATTATTGAACCAACTTCTGCAGTCAGTTGACAAATCAAGCTCACGGTGAATATTAAACTTGTGTCTGTCGTCGTAATGTGTACGAAAGAGAAGTGTGCAATATGTATGAAAGAGTGTGCCGATGGTAACGAGGCAAGCCGTAGCTGCGTCCGTGGCCTCGTCACTCGGGTTGTTAGACAACAAATGCTTCTATTACCTCAGCTAACATACCTATTCCGCGCTTCTCTCTCGTACACATTACGACGGCAGTGGTTAATGGACTTCACTGTATATGAAGTTACAATAATTTTATTTGTACTAGTGCTGTTGCATGATTTTTGCTGATACGGCTCTGTGTAATAATGAATAGGTACGATACGTCTCTTATCACACCTGTTCTTTTTATCCGTCTTTCCTCTCTATTAATTGTGTTGCCTTGCCTTGTGTCATTCTTCCAAGTTTGTGTTCCATGTCAGTTGGGGTTTATATTTGGAACGGACGGAAGGAAGTTTAAACAAAAAAAGAAAGAGTGTAGTACATTATTTCTAAGATATCTATCTAATTAATAGACATTATCATTATGAAAATAAACGAGAAAAACCTGTCCGCATTCGCTGTGTCCGCGACGCCGGTCGACAAAGAAGGATATCTAAACAAAAGAGGAGAAATGAATAAGAACTTTCAACGGCGTTACTTCCTACTTAAAGGAAACCTGCTTTTTTATTTCGATAAAAAAGGTGATAAGGAACCAGTCGGAGTTATAATCTTAGAGGGATGTTCAATAGGTAAAATCTAACAATTAATATCGTATTTATATTTCATGGAATAATTTTGCACGCAGAATTGGCAGAAGATGAGGAACAATTCTGTTTCAAAATCGAATTTCACGGCACAAATAACAGGTGCTACATTTTGGGTGCAGAATCTCAGGAGTCCATGGAACAATGGATGAAAGCTTTAGCTTGTGCAGGTTATGATTATATGAAACTAATGGTTGCTGAGCTACAACGACAGTTAGATGACATAGAAGGTACATAATCAAATTAATTTGATAGAGATGTTTTATATAGATTTACCTCAAGGTTATACTTTGTACATAGTAATTTAACAATGCTCCAGTATTGTTAAAGTTGTATCTTTACAGAAACACCTTTACCCTTACCACTAGCTCAAGGGACAAATTCTCCAGTACCTCCTCCTAGGACAAGGCACAATCCCTTTAATAAACCAGATCCACATCAAAGGTCTCATAGCATGAGGTCTATTGGTTCAAATTCAAGTAAGTTTATAGGCAGAAAAACTGGTCATAGTTTCAATTAAAATGTTTTTTTACACATCCCAAGGGGGACAACTTTTTAACCAAAAACTACTTCACCCTCTGCTACCCAGGGTCATCCCCTTGAAAATTTTAAATGACAAGAGGTATCAAGTAATAGCTTGTTTGAAATATGTTTCAAAGTCGTTTATTTTGATGTTTGATTTTTAAAATCAGTCGATTCATTTTCAAGAAAATTATAAATTTTTTTATTTATTTATCTTGATTTGTACAGATAGAAAACAAAAACACACGAAAATATCATTTTTTATTTCAATAAGTGTTCAAAATGTTGCCCATTATTGGCCAAACAGTGATATAGGCTATGTTCAAATTCCTGACAGACATTTTCAAAAACATGTTGTGGGATGTCATAGCAGCTTTTGATGATGCGTTGACGTAGTTTATCCAAACTTTCAGGTGGGGAATAAACACAATATATTTCAAATGGTCCCATAGAAAAAAGTTTAATGTCATCAAATCAGGAGTTCTAGCAGCCCATTCTATAGGCCTTCTTTGCCCTATCCAGTTATCTGGAAACTCGTTGTCTAGGCATTGCTGAACTGGAAGAACAGTGAGTAGGAGCGCCGTCTTGCTGGAAATATATTTCAGCCTCATTTCCATCTTCTTCAATTTGGTTTTCAATAGTTTAAGTGATAAGCGGATTGATGGTACTTTCCAACATATTCAAATAAACGTCTCCATTCAAATTTCCATTAATAAACAATGACCCAATCACCTTGTTTTTAAAAGGCCTGCCCATACATTAATTTTTTGGGGGTACTGGGTATGCCTTTCTAAAGATAGAGATTTTTCTAATTTTCTCGAAAACTGATTTCAAAAAATCAATCGTCAAAATAAAGGACTTCAAAAGACCTTCCAAACAAGCTGTTACTCAATACCCCTTGTCATTTAAAATTTTTAAGGGAATGACCCTGTGGGGCTGAGGGTAAAGTAGTTTTTGATTAAAAAGTTGTATTCCCTAACAAATCTTTTGACGTGTCTAAGTTTTTTCGTTTAATCAGTTGTTGTCGATAAATCCATTTTGGGCAGCTTTTAACTGGATGGATTATTAAAAAATAAATTTGATCCAATATTGTTTTTAGGTAAAGGAGAGGATAGCAATAGGCTTTCTGATCAAATGACATCTCCAACATCTTCAAAAATTAGTATCACTTTCAGAGAGCTACATAATTCTTATGGCAGGCCAATACTAAAGGATTTCAATGTATGGAAACATGAAACAAGAGAGAAAATGGACAATGTCGAAAACCTTATTAGCTTTTAGGATTATACCAAAGAATTGGTTTGCTTTTTTCAGTAGAGTAGTTTATTTATTTTATTGAATATGTATTTATATATTTATTTGTGATAATAAAATTAAATTTTTTTTACAAATATCACTGAATTGACCCTGCAACAGCAGTTTTTTGGAAACTTGTTTTGAAATTTTCCTTACACAGCTTTGCAAACTGCAATTCATTTTTCCCAAAAATAAGAAACAAACTATCCTTCACTGTTTATTCAAACTAAAGTAAAACTAACAACCAAGCTGAAAAAATTATTCACCACGAATTGTTTCAAGATAATCTGCAGCTTCTCTTGAAATTCTATGATATTTAGCTAAAACAGGTCTGTAGTAATATGCCTGGTAATCCTGCCTTTCACCCATTTTTTCTTTAATTCTCTTTTCTAATCTCCTGAAAAAAAAAATGGAAAATATAAATCAAATAGCACTTAATTTATAAAATAATTCATACCTCAACTTTATTCTTTCTTGTTCTTCATAAATGAAGTGCAAATATTTTTCATAGTCTTGCTGTGGGTCGTTGAGCATATATCTAGCTATAAATCTTGTGATGGGGTGCTGAAATTAAAAAAGATCTTATAGAATTGATAATTTGAAATTCTTCTTCAAAATCATGCAGCATGTTTATGCATATATATATGAACAGAGTAATAATGTGAAGTTTTGATAATAGAAATTGTTACCCTATAATACTCCCAATATTTTGGAGTATAGTCCTCTGGTATTTCAGATAAAGTTGCAGGTCCAATAAAAACATTTGCATAAGTGATGACAGCTGTAATGGGGATGAAACCAAGCATAAAATAGAAGTGTAGCAAATCCTTGAATCTGTTCCATTGCCATCGGGATGGTACCATAGGGAAGGTTCGGTGTTCCGACATGGCTCTTGTAGCTAAAACAAAGGATTTTTGCGCAAATATATTCTCGTATAGGGTAGATTTGATAGCTTAGGATGACCATTTGGTACAATAATTATAACCTTAACAGATTACATAATCAAGAAGCATTTACCTGCATTTTTCAGAAGCAGTGAGGACCCTCTTTGTAAGAGGGGTTTTAAGGTGCTTAGAACTACCATATTCCTACTGCAATGGACTTTTTTTGAATAACCAGACACCAGAACTATATTTTTGTGTTTTTATTTGATATAAATGTATGGATCTAAGAGACTTGACATTTCACCTCGCCAAATCTGCCAAAATCTCAGAACAGTAAAATATAAAAATATTGCTTAGAGCAAGAAGTAGTGCATACGCACTTCGAATAGAAACAAGTATTTCTATTATCCATCTTCGTTTCTACGAATCGGTGAATCCCATGTATTTATAAATAATGTAAAGGGATAGGGATGTCAAACAAGTAACATCTGCCCTTTTTAGGAAAGCTCTTTCCTATTTTTCCGCTGGTGAGTTCTCAACACCCTATTTGACGAGTATCCATCACGATTTGACGTCTACACAGCTGATCAGCAAGTGACAGTTTTGAGTTAGTTTGCGACGCTGGCAACAATGAATCGGGTGTAAATCTAGTAAAACGTGTTTGTAGCGTTTTGTTTTTTATATGCAAATAACTTTTCTAAATAAAAGAGCTGTTACCAAGTACAAAATGAATCTGTAACCTACAAAAAACAAAATACGGCTCTAACAACGGATCCGTCAGAATTATGTGTCCTGTGCCGATATGGGGAATTTTGAGATATAACTTAATAATCAGCTGCCGTGATTGATACTCGTGAATAAGGGTATACATGTCGGTACAAAAAATGAGGTTATGAATTTATCAAAAATTTGACAAGATAAAAGTAGTGTTTACTTGTAATGAAATTTAAAAAGTGTATTATTTAATTAAAAACATGTTTAATCAGTTTGTAAACTTATTCAAAAGTAACCGCACAAGTACGTGCGTCAAAATGAGTAGTTCTGTAAACAATATAGCCTCAGCAAAGTTATTTCACACTTCAGAAGGTAAAAGACATGGTGAATACGAGTGGCAAGATCCAAAATCAGAAGACGAAGTGTAAGATATTCATTGAATCAGTATTACATATTTATGAACATTCATTGTAGGAAACATTGCTTTTAGTGTGAATATAACTTACATCCTAAAGGATGGCAAACGGGTTCCTGTAAAAGGCAAAGTTGGAGACAATTTAATGTACCTAGCTCATCGCTATGAGATTCCCATGGAAGGGGCTTGTGAAGCATCCCTGGCGTGTACCACCTGTCATGTATATATTCAGAGCAATCATCTAGATAAGCTGCCTACTCCAACTGAAGCTGAAGATGATCTCCTAGATATGGCACCATTTTTGAAAGAAAATTCAAGACTAGGCTGCCAAGTTGTGTTAAAAAAGGAATACAATGGACTGGAGGTTCAACTGCCTCAAGCTACCAGGAACTTTTATGTTGATGGTCATACACCAAAACCACATTAGTTGCCTTGTTTTAGAGAATATTTGTGTAGATATGTGATTCAATATTGAGTGACGTTTATATATAAAATTATTTTATAAATATATGTTATCAGTTAAATTCGAAGTTTTTTCCATGTTAATTTTCTTTCAGTTTGCTGAAGATTCGATACTGTTTCTTTGTAACAAAAAAAGTAGGATTCACCCATCACTACTATCGTCAGTGTATGAAAGACATGTCATCAGTCATTTTTTATTTTCAATTTGGCGGGATGAGTTGAAGTTGTATGTAAATAAAAGAAATTTTAAACAGAATATACATAAAAATCAAATAACTAAAAACAAATTAGGACTTGAGACAAAATGCCGACTGTTACGATAGACGGAGTGCCCATAGAATTTCCTTTCGAGCCCTATGATCTTCAAAAAGATTACATGGAAAAGGTGCTCCAGTGCATCAAATACGAGACGAACGGTGTGCTAGAATCCCCCACGGGAACAGGCAAAACTCTTTCATTATTATGCTCAACTTTGGCATGGGTAGAATTCAAGAAAGCACAGAGGAAAGCTCAAAAGACGGACATGTTTGAGATGTATGCTAGTTCTGCAGCTCCTCCAGAAATTACTCCTATGACTGTAAGGTCTGAGCAAGTGCCGGTAGTTATATATGCATCTAGAACGCATACCCAGTTGTCTCAAGCTATAAATGAGCTTAAAAGAACTGCTTACAGTCATATGAGGGCATGTGTTATTGGTTCTAGGGAGTTTTTATGTATCCATCCAGACCTGGCATCTGAACCAAATTCGCTTAAGGTATTTAGTATCTAATATATTATGCTGGGCTTTTTATTTACTATTTTAAGGCTTTGGAGAATGTAACTAGCTTATAAATTGTACTGTTAAACAATCCATCCTAATATCAACCTTTTGTGCCAACCTGAACAGCATTTTAAAAATGTCTTGTAAAAGGGGTTTTGCTTTAACCTACATGATAAGAAACCTGTGCAATTTTACTGTCAAACCTTATGGTGCACAAGCAAGCAACACGTGATGGAAGATGCATGAGCAGTTCATTATGGTGTGGTAAGCTACTATATACACTTCGCAGTAATAGAGATTCAGAAATACAAAGCCAATGGGACTAGAGGTTTGCTTTAAGGGATGACTCAGTTTAAGGACACTTTCTTATATTGTTTTCCAGTCTATAATTGAAAATGATCAGTGTGTAGTTTAGAATTTTTTTTTCAGACCCAAATGTGTCAAGTGAAAGTGAAAAGCAGGTCATGTCAGTTTTACAGCAGAGTTGAGAGAATGAAAAGTGCAGGACCTGTTGTTGATAAGAATGTAATGGATATTGAAGATATAGTGAAACTAGGAAATTCACTCAAATTTTGTCCTTATTTTATGACACATGAACTTGATAAACTTGCTGATATTGTTTTTATGCCTTATAATTATTTGTTGGATCATAATATCAGAAGAAATTTAGGTAAAACCATAAAAAAATTGGGTTTACTTTATAATATAAACAGTGAAATCTCCTTTGGATGGACACCAACAGGACCGACTGAAAGTGTCTTGTATTTCAACTGGATTTTCAATTTCTTGGCCTGATTCTGGGTCTTCAACATACAAGTTTTCATCTAGGTTCAAAAAATAATAAGGTTTTTCATTATCAGTCAGTTTCAATAAATTCTTATTTTTGAGGATATCTTAAAGTACATTAAGTGGAAAGTCATCTTCTGAATCAGGTGTATCAGCCTCATTCAACTGGTCTTCACTTTGTATATTTTTATGCTTAAACCCTGCTTTGTGGAAGCAATTTTGCACTGTTACCTGGTCCCAAGTGGTTTTTGCTAAATAAACTGCATTCAACAACATAATTTTCTTTATTAACTCAAAAGCTGTACCAGCAGTTCCAATGTTTACTAGCAGCTGTTTTAGTATTAGACTTTGGTAATAAGTTTTAAAACTCTTCATAATTCCTTGATCAAGTGGTTGACAAGCTGATGTACAATTAGGGGACGAAAATAAGATATTTATATTATTTAAACGAATGTCTTTTGGATGAGATCCCACATTGTCTAAAAATAACAAAATGTTTCTTTTTTCTTTAGTAATTCTCAAATCTTGCAACCACTCTGTCATAATTTGGAGCCATTTCTACAGTGAATGTGTCGCCCACTGTGTACATAACGATACTCTCAACAGAAAAAAAATAAGACAAGGCGCTTCTTTTTATTTTGCTTTTTTGTCCAGTTAGGAGAACATTTTCTCGTGTCCGCGTACGTTCAAGAGAATGTCCGTCCTAGAGAGAGTTAATACAATGCAAATTATATGAGAGTCTGTCGGGACCATGTGGTGTCCCTGTAAGAGGGGTGTCCGCAAAGGGGAATTTCACTGTATTTCATATATATTTTATACATTTATTTATTTTGCCTTTGGATAGCATGAATCTATGTATACCTAACATTGTGAAAAGAAAAGCTAAACAAGAAAAAACTGCATTTCTGATTTAAGATACAAGTATCATTTGGTTATCTATAATCAAAGAGCTATCAAAATTATAACATACAATTGTGCAATACAATACTCTTTAGAATATAAGTAAAGTATGGTTTTATCTAAATGAACCATACAACGGCAAACATTTTTCAATGTTATTTTGTATTTGTAGGAGTTAAGCTCGAATCCAGTATAATAATATTAGATGAAGCTCATAATATTGAAAAAGTTTGTGAAGAATCTGCTTCTCTACAACTGAAATCATCAGATATAACATTATGCATAGAAGAAGTTACTGCTGCTATGAAACTTCTTTCCGAGCAAGATAAGATTGATGTTGGTGTTGACATACCTGAAGATATTCGACCAGAAGACCTGTGTGATCTAAAAGAACTATTTCTGGAGTTAGAAAAACAAATTGATGATGTTAAAATAGATATTTATCATGGTGTTACCCATGAAGCTACATTTTTGTTAGATCTACTAGCTAGAGCAGGTGTAAGTATCAATAATTGAAAAGTCTGTGAAATTGAAACATGCCTATATCAGTGGCCAGTTTTCATCAAGCACTCTTAAGGTTGCATTGGGCCCATAACCTTTGAAAACATACCAATGATGTTTTTAACAGTGCACATGATCATACTTTATCTCTTGTTCTTTTTTCCCATAGATTAGAGCAGAAAATTGTGGTAATATAAGAAATCTACTGTTGAAGCTAACAGAATTTTTAGCAACTATAGCAGATGGGCCTTTTGCTCGAAAAGGAGTGGCTTTACAAAATTTTGATGGCATGCTAGAGCTGATATTCATGGGAAAAAGTAATGACTTCTGGGATAAAGTCAAAAGATGTTACAAGGTAAAAATTAATTGATTTGTACTAATATTTTTCAAAGCCATTTTAATGAATTTTAAATATAGTGAGTTTTTTTAATAGAAGAAATGTATGTAGGTACATGTGCTAGCAGAGCCCACTAAAAAGAAAGGAATGCAAGACAACTGGTTGTCAAAAGCAACACACAGTAAAGCTGGTGGGAAAATAATTAACTATTGGTGCTTCAGTCCAGGATTTGGGTAATATTGGTTTAAGATCAGGTTTCAATTGCCTGGTAACATTGGTTAAATGATTAATATTTGTATAAGTATACTTGTAAACGATAGGCCAACTCATAAGTCGTGTACTTAATAAATTATAAGCTTAAAAAAAATCGGAAAATCTACACCCTGTAAATGATTTTTCAGTTCCTGTTACTGTAAATTTCAATTTTTTCTTAGAAAGAGTGACGGACAGTCTGCGTAGTGACAGCACGGGCATCACGTATCTTGAAAAGTGACATTATGCCGATTTGTTTTGACATTATGCTAGTTTTTTTGACATTATGTAGGTTTTTCTACAAGATATTAACTTGGGACTTAGTTGTACGTGTTGCCTAAACGTCATGGCTCTGATGTGATGTAAAATCTGCTTCTGAGATGGCATTACTGGAGGTCTAAGCTGTAAGTGGTATGTGTTGATGATAATAATTACATTGGGTTCTTGTCTCAAATACACTTAATTGAGATTCAAATCTAGAAATTAGTTGAGCAGTCACTTTTTCTTACCCATTCTGGAAATTACCTAGACAAATTTGCTGGATTTCAAAGATGAGAGAGATAAGAAATAATTACATTCGCTGTACACTGTCGAATTACAAGCCATATACATGCTACCAGTAATTACACACAACCCGGGCGCGGTGATAATTTCTCGTAATTCTTCTCAGTCTTTCGTAATTTATAACTTTGAACATAACCTCATGATTTTCTCACACAGTAAATATCACTGATTTTATACACATGCATACCAATACACATAATCATCCAGATACGATCTTGCTATTCAACCAACTTTCTTTTCCGAGATAAAAACTACAGACTAGGACCACTCGGCCTCATTAAACACATGCAACCAATAATGCATGTAATTTAGTTCAGTGATTCCTCCATAGATGGACGTTCACAACGATCCTAATGACCAAACATGGAACGTCTGTTTGCGCCCTGAAAACTACCTAGTTTTCAAGATGACATCTTATAGGTTTTTTTGACGTTTTATAGGTTTTTTACATGATACCCGTGCAGGGTTACTTTAGTTATAGCGGGAGATTTTGATATTGATTTCACTAAGAATTGTACCAATAAAATTAAGCTGTGCTCGTTAATTAACTCGTACAATAGTCATCACACAGTTACTTCGTACACAAGAGTTACTTATAATTCCAGCTCTGGTATAGATAATATTCTAACAAACTTTAAACATTCATAAACAAATATCTAACCATATTGCATAAAAGTTGATTACATAATCTGCAAGTGAGTAAAGAAATGTTTTCACTTATAAAAGAATGTTCAATGGGAAAACTTTAGCTCTATATTTCTCTCAATATTCGATCAGAAGTTTTCGATAAAAAAAGTAAGGAACAAGAAGGGTAAAAAACATGATAATGAGGTAGACGTAATACAGCGTAAGAAAGAATTAGATATTTTATATACAGTTAGCTTGGTAGATTCTACGTATAAAGAATAGTATAAGTTAAAAAGAAAAGAATACAACGAACCTCTAACAACTCGGTCATATACTGCCACACATTTTGAACTAAATATATGGCTGTTTCATTGCCCTTTAAGATTATATGGTGTTCCAAGTTCTAAAAAGTAGATATAATTATTATAGTCAAAACCTGTTTATCTTATTTTATTCCTACCGGACTTGAAATGTAGTCATGGTCATTAGCAGCCATTGTGCATATAGCGTTTCGTTCCTATGCAAAGAAACTTTTTTAAATAAACGAGTTGTTAGCAAGTTCAAAATGAATCTGTAGCGTACAAAGAACCACAACAAAATACGGGTCTGACTACCTGGAGTTCACCGATCCCTATGAACTAATTATGTGCCCTGTGTCGATATGGGTATTTTAAAATATTTTTAGATAACTAGCTGTCATTGTTCCGTGATGGATACTCGTGAAATAGGGTGTAGTAAATGAATTAACTGGGTCTGGCAATTTTAGGCAACAGATAGAATCAGAGCTTGATTTGGACCTCACAGCAGATAAATTCAACAAATTCTTGTTGGAATCGATTGGGAGCTTAACTCGCAGCAACAGTCCTGTTTATAAGTGCCCAAAACGAGTTTTATTTTCAATGTTTGTCAGGCCTCTAACCAAAGTTGAAGTAGTTGAAATTCTAATATGTTAGAAAAATAAGAAGAGTAGTGGTGAAGATGAAATATCGGCATAATCATAAAAAATGCATTGATGACATTGTAGATCCATCGGTATTTATTATCAATAATTAATTGAAATATGGTATCCATCCTGATCAGTTAAAAAAAGCACTTGTCATTCCAGTTTACAAGAATAAAGACGATTTTTCATATTTTGATAGTTTCTGACTTGTTATCAGTTTTTTTTTAAATATTTGAGAAGGTAATGAATAGCAGAATATTGAATTTTTTAACTCTAAATGACCTGATAAAGGAAACTCAACTTGGTTATATTAACGGAAAATCAACTCTTTCAGCTGCTTATAAGTTTATTCATAAATATTATAGTAGACTTGGACAACGATAAGAGTGTACTGGGTATCTTTCTGGACCTTACTAAAGTGTATCACTGCCTAGATCACAATATATTATTGGAACAATTAGAAAGATATGGCATTAGAGGACCAGCACTTTCTTTGATAGAATCATACTTCAGCAATCATAAGCAATAAGTAAAACTTTTGGACGTAATGGAATAGCTATTTCGAATGAGCTTAATGTTAAAACAGGGGTGCCTCAGGGCAGTATATTAGGTCCCACATTGTGATTTTGTTTAAACGACCGACACCTGTCAAACCTGATGTATGCAAAATCACGAAATATGCAGACCACACAAATTTGCTCATAACTGCTAAAGATCTTGAAAATACAGGTGAAGAGGGGGGGGGATATAATATGGACAATGTACAAACCTGCTTTTTCAACAGCAGGCTAATTCTTAATAAAACTAAGACTTTTTGAACTACTCACTGGAGAGCAAATTTTCATAATTCAATTTGTCTTAATAGTACAACAATAACAATGTCAGGCAATACTTGATTTCTTTGTCTTGAATTAGATAGTTACCTCAGGTGGGACAACCATATAAATTATTTAAGAAATAGGCTCAACAAGTTATGTTATTCTATAAGAATTATTGAAGAAATATTTGGATAGAAAAGCTTTCAAAGTTGTATATCACTCAAATTTTGAACCTAGATTAACGTATGGAATTATGTTATTCGGACGCTTCAGTGACTTTGATGGAAGTTTTGTAATACAAAAGAGAATATTGAGAAATATTTTAGGTTTGAACTTGAATGAATCATGTAGAGGCAAATTCAAGCAATTCGGTATGTTAACTGTTTTTGGAGTGTTGATTCAAGAGTGCCTCATATATCTATTTAAAAATAAGCGAATGTTCACAGTTAATGCGTCAACAAGTAACCATACTAGAGTTTTTAACTATATTTATCCTAAGCATTGATTAGCATTGTTTGAAAAAGGACCTCTTTATAATTGTCTAACACTTTTTAACCATTTATTAGCAGTTGTGAAAAACATTGTAAAACTATACAATCTTTGAATTTTTCAAGATAGATTTGAATAATATGCTTTAAAGCAAGACTATCCTTAATTTGTTTGGTTGACACTGTTTGTAGCACAAGTGCTTTACAGCTGTTGTATAGCGTTTGTATTCGCATGTAAAGATTATTGTTATTGTTATCATACGGGCGAATCTTCCGTTATTAACAAATTTGCAAGATTCGGTGGGCTGCACTTTTGGGCACTCCCGTGCTTGCTTCTATTTCACGTACTGAAGTACTCGGGTCTTCTTCGACTGCATGTTGTTGTAAGGAAAGGAAATTCTTCTTCACCATATGCTTGATTTAGGAATCGTCCATCTGAGAGTAAAACGGTGCACATTCACCAAAACTCGGTGAGCGGGATGACGAGCAGCATTTGGGTACTTCTCACGATAAAGCCCAGCTGCAGCACTAGCTTGCATCTATATTCCTCATAAATGAAGTGTACGTTGGCGTATTCCTGTACGATGTACACATACATGGTGGCACTACACAATCATGAAATAATAGAAGTGGTGTTGCTGTCTTGCTGTCACCATGTAGAATGACTCTATCCGTTACTCCGTCTAAGTAAAAAATGAAATTTGTAGCAATGGGAACCAAAAGATTATCACAGGGTGCAGATTATTCCGATTTTTTTAAAGCCTATAATTCGAAAAGTACACGACTTGAATTTTTTATATTTTTTTAACTATTATCACTTGGCCTATCCCCCGTTTCAGGCTTGACGTCGACCTCTTTGACACCCTGTATAGTCCATTGTAGTTGTTTGGCTTTCCATATAATTGAATAGCTTTACCTACATGATTTCGATTCGTTTTTTAGCATGAATATGTTTTTGGGTGAGAGACCACGTTGTCTCATACTGACAAGCGGTACTCTAGCACCTTTAGGGCCTTATACGTGCGAGTTGGAGCTACGGGCAGACGTGAAGCTAGAAAATCCGCATATCGTGAAAGGGGATCAAGTTTGTGTTAGAATCGTAACCAAGGGACCAGACTCGGAAACGTTAAACTGCAACTACAATAACAGGTATCTACTAGGCCCACAACATACAATTTTTTGTGGAAAATTTTATTCATATATATCATATAAAGGAATCTGTGAGGTACCAGTACTAATATTTGAGTAATATTTATGTTTTCAGAGACAATCCAAAGTTCATAAACTCAGTAGGAATGACAATATCAAATTTGATAAGAATGATACCTGGTGGAGTGTTGGTCTTTTTCCCATCTTATCCCATTTTGCATGCGTGTAAAAAAATATGGGAAGAGTCTGGTTTATGGGCAAATATCAACAAACAAAAGGTGAATTTCGAAAAAATTTTGTCAGTAGTAATAAACTTGTTTGATTCCAGGCGGTGTTTGTGGAACCTCGTGAGAAAGAACCTTTCAACTCTGCCATGCAAAGTTACTATTCGAACATTAAGGAATATGGCGGAGCTATCTTCATGGGAGTATGTAGGGGCAAAGTTTCAGAAGGTCTAGATTTCGTAGATAACAACGGTAGAGCGGTTATCATTGTAGGGCTTCCATATCCTCCTTTCAAAGACCCCAAGATTGCACTTAAAAGAAAGTACATTGACTTGTGCAATTCTAGGGATAAAGAGGTAATGCCATTATCCAAGTCATCATAAAGTATGAGGTGATTTAAGGCGAGGTTCGCAGGGTATTGAGGTTGGACAATTTCAAACTGTCAATTTTCTTTGATACTATACTAACTCGTGTAATAATAATGAGGCCCTAAAAGCTAATGAGCTAAGAGACAATTTACATGTTCCATGAATAACTCTTGTTTTCATAAAATCATCCGCGGAAAGTGCGATTTATAACTTTATAAAAACAAGTTATTCGTAAAACACATTCCATTTGAAGATACCCAACTAAAGTGGACATTGGAGAGGCAAAAAATGGATATGAAAGATACTACAGCCATCTAAGTGACAGAAGCAGAAGCAAAACTCTTTTCGAAATAGATTTCTAAAGTCATTTGCGCAATACATATCAAAGTAAGAGTAATCGATTAAACAAGAACACAAATAAAAAGCATAACCAAAATAGACATACAAGGTGGCCAACGAAAAGGTGCACCCCCCCATCTGTGACTCTGCTGTTATATTTTGGGAAAAACTCTCGGACACGTCAATTTTTATTTCTAGGGGGACGTCTGTTCATCTATAGCCGTATAATACAGGGTGATCCAAAAATAAGATTTTGCGTTACACTTTAAAATTTTAAATGGAAAACCCAATTTTTTTAATTTTTAGATTTTCCATGAAGTTCCATCTATTTTATTAAATGTTAATACGCACAGTATTACTCGCACTGTTAGCACGAATATAACAGTACCTCATATGTCAAAATCCATCAAGTCGTTTGGACTGTAGCTCGTGAAATAGAATTTCTTGTTTACATGTATAGATACCCACCTGCGTCAAACATACAGATTTTTTAAGATGGGGCACTTATCGTAGCAAGCTGAACATTTCACGGTTAATTCAACATGGATTGAAATAGTTTTTGTAATCAGCTCTGTTAAAAAGTGACATAACAGCTTAGAAAAAAATCACAGCCCTAAACCTAACGGTTTAGTTGTAATTGCGATTGAAAGTTCATTATCCCGTTTTTTTTCGAAATTTCACAAAATTGCAAATATCTGCTGATCTCTAAATTTTCGGACCATACATATAGGGTTCATGCGATAGATTTTGAGGCCCTCTATCACCTGATTTCCGTTGATTCACTACTAACTTTACACACTGTATATCTAGCAGTCTTACTTGGTAAGGGGTGTAGCTGTATGAGCTTCGACAGGTAATCCTAGTAAACTACTATGAATTTAAAATTGCTTAGGTGACAGTCTGTCAAATCTACCTGGCAACGGCTATTCAGCTCATTAGATAAAATGGGTTTCACGACAAGACCTTTTTTGATTGAATTTTCTTTCATTTGACATGACTTACAAAAAGAAAGATAAATAAGAACAGAATCCATCCACGTGATCATCGAACGCTGTAACATTCGGCAGGGACGTATTAAGAGTCACGCAGTACATATTTTAGATAGTAGATGCTGCTTTGCGTAACTTTGTAGTAAATTAGCACAATTCGATGTGTATACGATTGGTGATGGATATAGGATCATGTGGGGGTGGGGTAAGAAATATATAATGATGTAAATATACATAAGGGTTTCCAAATTTTCGCTTCGATTTCCAGCTTCGGATGCCGCCTGATGTTTGGTGAAATACAGTCGAATATAATCTCAAAATGGCGTTTAAATTAGCCTAAATTAAAAATAATCGTATATCTCTTAAAATTGCTTTTAGAATGTTGATTAGTATATTTTTTGATTTCTAGGTAAATATGTAACCAAATTAAAACGTTCAAAACGTAAAAAAATGTGCATGGTTGAACATTGTCAGAAAGTAGATTCTTGAATAGGTTTTGCCAAAATGGGTTCAAAAATGTCAATAATTAATTAAAAAATACAGTAGCTTTATAATTATTTATAACTTACCGAATTTGATGAACGACATCTTTTATTGGAAAGATGAGCTTGATGAGCTTTCATCATCGCTACTGCCTGAAGCACCAACGTCAATAATGAATGGCTCGACTTGTTCCTCTAAAATATTGTCCAGTTCCCACATTCTCTTTTCAACTTTGTCTTTCACGTGCTTAATACAGTTTTCCCATTTTTGCGCTGTTATTAATTCTAGTGCTTCTTTGAAAAGTCCTTTGAGGTCACAAAATTTAAAAGTTGTACTGTGCTTAGCTATATAATTTTTAACCTCTGCCCATATGAGCTCAATGGGATTGAGCTCGCAATGGTATGGAGGTAAACGGAGCACAGTTTAATTTTGACTCTGCTGCCATTTCGTCAATGGCGTATTTTTGATATTCCGCCTTGTGATCCTTGACAATTCTTAATAATTGTACTTTCAGCATTGCCTCTTCAAAGTTGATATTTTTTGAGCGGAGCCAATTTTGAACATCAACTTTCCTTGAAGCCGTTGTTGGGACCTTCTCCATTCTTCGAGAATGATAAGGCGCATTATCCAACACAATTACTGGAAATCGAAGTACTAACTGGTGTAGATTTATTTCAATAAGCGAACCTTTTTCAAATGTTTTCATCACATTCAGCGAAAAAACATTGAGACATGAGTATCAGATTGCTATAATTGGGATTATTTAGTCATATTGAAAGAAAGAATATTGAACGTCGTATGATTACTCAGCGCTTCACAATTTAATTTAAAGTTATAAACCTTTAAAAAATGAATGATTAGGAACCTGAAATACGCGCAAATACTAATATTAACAAATTATAACTTTATAAAGCTTAAAGTATGAATTAAAATGATTAGAAATATTAGGAACGGTACACAATATAAAACTTAGTAACTTTTTTTAAGTTTATAATATTCGACATATTTTAAGATTATATTAAAAAATTATTGAAATATCGAAAACACATAAAAACATGGCTTAAAAAAGTTCTAACAAATGAAAATGACAATAAAACATCCACGCATTTTATCGAAAGTTATAAAAGTTTTGTTACTTGTAATATGTTTTATCTGCCCCCTGGAATTAATGTTTAGAACCTTGTTCCCAAGGTTTGAAAAACATTCGATTGTTGTCTATTACTCGTATTTCCCAGCTGGATTTTTTAATCCGGTGGACAGTCCATCTAGAAAGGCCCTCCTGGATGAAGTTACAGAATCATCAACCCATACTTTACTTGTAGTGTGTCCTGCGTTTACCCACGTTTCATCAAGGTAATAAATCTTCCTGTTTTGATTTCTATATTTCCCAATTTTTGTTAAATAATCGCTCCTCCATAGCACAATTTCTTCTCTATCCAGTAGTAAACTATTACGACCCCGTTTTTTCCATTTGAAATTTAAATGCTTCAGTAACGCATGGAAAGTTGATCGTTTGAAATTTGGCAACGTTGTATCTCCATTTACCTCCTGCAGTACTTTATCTATAGTAGGTATTTCATTCCTAAAGAAGAATTCATGCACTTTCCTCCTAATCGCATGCTTATCAGCTTCATCCAATGATTTAACAATACTTTTGCGATGTTTACTGGTCATTGGCTCAGAAAAGGTGTGATTTTTTTTGTATTGTCTTAACACATTAAACACTGATGCGCGACACACCTCAACTTTGTGAGAAACCTTCACAACAATTTCTTTGATGGTTGATGCCTCGTTCTCCTCGCGCTCGATCTTATATATATTCAAAATGACCTCTTTCATTTCTGCACTCAGGTGTCTTTTTTTAGAGCGTTTCCTAGGTGGACTACAGGAGTTTACAACTTCATCGGCAGTATCTGTACTACTGGGCATTTTGCGCAAGCAGTTGATAACAATAACAATCAATAACAAGGTATAACAATAACAACGACAAACTCAACAACTTAATAAGATAACAAACGAAAACGTCCAAAGAAATATCAAATTGCAATGATGCACACGACATACGTAACACGTCTGAACCTGAATGTGACTCTGCCTTGATACGACTGCTCTGCCGCTCGGCATAGGCATTTAATTGCGAATTGACCAACGAGGGCTCCTGTTTTACGTCGAGACGGCGGCGTTAGCGTGAAAATCACCCTAACCTTTTGTTTACATCCGGTCTATCTCTTGTCTGAATATACTGTAAGTAGAGCGTCCGTCGCACACAGCCTAAGAACGTGAGTTGGCGAGCCGCTACCGCTCTACCTGTCAGAACCTGTTTGTGTGCTTACATCAAGTATTAACCACTAAGGATTTGCTAGACCTAGGTGTAGCCTACACTAACCAACTGGCACTGGCTTATACCTAGTTCTAACCGGCTAAACCTAGTTGTCACCGCATTTCGGGTTTTAGCCGTAACATATACATACACTACACAGGTAGATACGTTATTAACATGTAAGGGTGTCCCTTAGCTGCTTAGCTTTTGGAGTCTTACGCGGCAGATCATACGATTTGGGTTAGTATCGAAATAAAACTGTCAGTATGAAGTTCAAATTTATAATACCCCCAGGACCGAGTGCTGGCCTTAACCTTCTAAAATAAACGTTTAAGCTTAAGGTATGATTGTGGGTTGTTTTTTATTTTTAGTATCCGAGAGGAGAAGAATGGTATAGCTTAGAGGCTTCAAGGGCTGTGAATCAAGCTATTGGCAGAGTGATCAGACATTCCAAAGATTATGGGGCCATTCTACTGTTAGATGCTAGATTTGACAACCCTCGTTTGAAAAGTCAAATGTCAAAATGGTTGCAAGAACATGTGAAAGTTACCAAAAATTTTGGAGAATTGATCAGGGACGTTAGGGGTTTCTTCAAAGACGCTGATCAGAAGGTATATGTAATGTATGATATTGATGAATTCGATCTTAGTATACCGGGTGATTCTCCAAGGTGGCACACCCCTTTAACTCTTTTATTATTGAAGATAGGAAAACGAAATTTGGGCGTTGCTTATTATAGACGTAGTAGTAGTAGTAGAAAGATTTATTTAGCACATTTGGCTACATAAACAGAACAATTGTAAACAACTTAGAACTAGTAAATTTAAGCCATATGGTGTATGATGTAAATGCTGGGCAACCTATAATTGTAGATTTAACAAGTGATTTCTCAATTTTACTTTAAATTTTGTCAAAGTTTTCTGGTCTTTTATCTCCGAGTATAATTTATTATATTCAATCAACCCTTGATGGAATACAGATTTGTAGCATATGTTATACTTTTTGGTCATTAAATGGAAGACATCTTTATTTCTGGTATTATGTAAATGATGGTCGACATTTGATGATGTTAAATTAGTTAGACTTGATGGAAATATAATATTTTTTACTTTATAAATGAATATCATTACAAGATATTTGATAAAATTTTTTACATTGAGCCATTTTAATTTGCTAAGCATTTGCCTAATTGGAGTATATTTATCTTTATTTAGTATTATTCTCATGAACTTATTTTGTAAAATTTGCAGTCTTTCAAAAATGGAATTATTTGCTAAATATAGAATAGTCGAACAGTACAAGAAATTTGGAAGAATGATGGTATTATAGATAATTTTTCTGCTATATGAACTCAGACATCCAGAAACTCTCGATAAATATCCCACTTTACTACTAATCTTATTTATAACTTTTTCATAATGAATATCAAAAATTAATCGAGAGTCAACAAAAACTCCTAGGTACGAGTATTTAAAATTTTCTACGAATTCAATATCTTCACCATCAATATTCAGTTGAACATTTGTACATTGTTTTTTTCCGATTAACAAGGCTTTCGTTTTACTTGCATTTAATTTTAGTCTGTTAGATGCTAACCATTTTGAGACAAGCTTCAAGTCGTCATTTATATAAGAGATACCAGACTGAATATTTTTAGTACTTATATAAATCATAGTGTCATCGGCGAAAATTTGAATTTTGCATTTTTTGACTATGGCAGGTAAATCATTTATGTATAAAATAAAAAGAAGTGGTCCCAGGATACTGCCCTGTGGAACACCCAACGTATTTTCAATTTTTGATGAAATAGTGTCATTAACTTTTGTAACTTGCATCCTTTTAGACAAATAATTTCTAAACCAATCTAAAACACTTCCTGTTATACCATATGCCTTCAATTTACCTAACAAAATATCTCTATCAATCGTTTCAAATGCCCTCTTCAAATCCAAAAATACTGCTATGACAACTTCTTCTGAGTCTATGGCTCTTCTCCAATTCTCAGTTACCAACTGGAAAGCTGTTTCTGTGGAATATTTTTTTCGAAAGCCTGCTTGCGCCTCCACTAAAATTTTGTTTTCTTCTATAAACAGCATTAATTGGTCATGCACTATGGACTCTAATAATTTTTCAATGTCTGGTAACACATTTACTGGTCTCATATCGCTGCATCCTTTAGAATTTTTTATTTTGGGAACTGGTGTTATTGTAGAGCATTTCAAATTTTCAGGGAAAGAACTGCTTCTCAGGGAACAATTGATCCAAATTAATACAGGATATCCCAAAATTTCGAAACAGTTTTTCAGCACGTTTTTAGTAGTCATTTCGGCACAGTTGTTATTTGATTTTTGATGAATTAACATTTTTGACATATTCAATCGGTTTGACCGGAAACGACTCCAAATTTCGAATTTCAAATGGGACACCCAATATAAATAGATGAAGTTCAACAGTTTTTAAGATGGAGAAAACCACTGGTATTATGTCTTACCGAAACACATGCTACCGAAGACATCACTAATGGTAAATTACAAATTGCTAATTATAAAGCCTACAGATGCAACTCCAACTCCAGACATACTGAAGGTGTAGTGATTTATGTTTACCACAAAATACAGATAAAATTATTCGATTGTGCCACTTTAGACTATGCATATTGGTATGCACATATACAGTTCAAATTATTTGAGAAACGTTATGATCTTTGTACTTTTTACCGTTCACCAAACAGTGATACGGATACCTTTTTAATATTTTTTGAAGAGAAATGTGGAATTTTATAAACAATATAATACTTTTAGGTGATTTTAATTTAAATTATTATAGCACAAGCATGAAAACCAGAAAATTGCAAGAAACCATAAATAACTATGGGTTCAAGCAAAAAATTGAAGAGAGTACCTTCATTATCAGAGACTTTGTTAGATGTTGTCATTGTAAATTTCGAATAATAAAAATAGTAATAATAACGTCTATTGAGCTACAACTCAAAAGGAAAGGGTATTGTATGGACATTTTTCAACCCTTCCGAAGGCATTAATATAAATAGATAAATTGCGAAAGAATAGATTGATAATAGACATCAGACAGATTTAGTCAAATAACATGGTTAACATATTACAATCAGTATATAAGAGTACATTCTACATTTAAACTGTATAAATGGACAAGTATGTGTAGGGATTAAAGCTGTACATACTCCTAAAGTTAGTGATCACAGTTGGACAATGCTGCCGTTGGTATGAGATTTTTCTGATACAAAAATTAAGAAAATCGTAAATACTATTAAGTACGAAAAACTTGAACGAGAACTTGCTGGCTGCTATTGGAATTTTTGTGAGAATATTGAAAACATATATGACAACATAATAGGTAATGTAGAAATTTGTTTAGATCTGACAACTGATAGTAAAGGGATTTGCTCGACAAAAAAATATACCCTGGTATAACAAAAATATTAAGGCAGCTCAAAATTTGAGAGACAAACAATGCAAAAAATGTATATTCACAAAATCAAATGATGATTGGGAGGTATATAAAACTATTAGGAATAATTGTTTGTATGTAATTAGAGAAAGAAAAAAGGAAATTCTACGATAAACAAATCGACAATAACGAGTGCGACAGTGTAAAGTTGTGGAAAACTTAAAAAATTGATCAACTCGGAAGCCTCATGACTGTGTAAATCAAGTTCAATTCGAAAACTGAACCGAAACAAATTCCTTGGTGATTGCAATCAAACTAAATGAATATTTTGTGGAAAGTATTGCTGATATTGTGGGTACTGTCAATGCTGCACCTGACTATATGAAAATCAGATTCCAGAGGGAAGTGTTGCATACACAAAAATTGTGCGTATCATTGAATTATCTTAGAAAAAAAATAAAGTTTAATATTCAACAACAACAACAGTACCGAAATCACTACTAAACACGTGCTGAAAAGCTGTTTCAAAATTTTGGGATATCCTGTATTAAATTGGATCAATTGTTCACTGAGAAGGAGTTCTTTTCCTGAAAACACCAGTTCCCAAAATAAAAATTCTAAAAGATGCAGTGATATGGGACCAGCAAATTTGTTACCAGACATTGAAAAATTATTCTAGTCGGTAGTGTATGACCAATTATGCAGTTTATAGAAGAAAACAAAATTTTTGTGGAGGCGCAAGCAGGCTTTCGCAAAAATTTTCGATAGAAACGGCTTTCCAGGTTATTGAGAATTGGAGAAGAACCATCAGAGTCAAAAGAAGTTGTCATAGCAGTATTTTTGGATTTGAAGAGGACATTTGAAACGATTGATAGAGATATTTTGTTAGGTAAATTGAAGGCATATGGTGTATCAGGAAGTGTTTTAGATCGGTTTAAAAATTATTTGTCTAAAGGGATGCAAGTTACAAAAGTTAATGACACTATTTGATCAAAAATTGAAAATACGTTGGGTGTTCCACAAGGCAGTATCCTGGGACCACTTCTTTTTATTTTATACCTAAACGATTTACCTGCCACAGTTAAAAAATGCAAAATTCATATTTTCGCCGATGACACTTTGATTTATATAAGTACTAAAAATATTCAGACTGGTATCTCTTATATAAATGAAGACTTCAAACTTGTTTCAAAATGGTTAGCATCTAACAGACTCAAATTGAATACAAATAAAACGAAAGCTACGTTAATCGAAAAAAAAAACAATGTACAAATGTTCAACTAAATATTGATGGTGAAGATATTGAATTCATAGAAAAATTTAAATACCTTGTGTTTTTTGTTGATTCTCGATTAATTTTTGACATTCATTATGAAACAGTTATAAATACGATTAGTTGTAAAGTGGGATATTCATCAAGCATTTCTGGATGTTTGACTTCATATAGCAGAAAAATTATCTATAATACTATCATTCTTCCAAGTTTCTTGTACTGTTCGACTATTCAATATTTAGCAAATAATTCCATGTTTTAAAGATTGCAAATTTTACAAAACAAGTGCATGCGAATATTACAAATACCTTGTAATGATATTCATGTATAAAGTAAAAAATAATATATTTCCACCATGTCTAACTAATTTAACATCATCAAATGCCGACCATCATTTACATAATACCAGAAATAAAATGCCATCCATTTAATGACCAAAAAGTATAACATATACTACAAATCTGTATTCCATCAAGGGTTGATTGAATTTAATAAATTGAATACAGAGATAAAAGACCATGACAAAATTCGAAGTAAAATTGAGGAATCACTTGTTAAATCTACAATTACAGCTTATACCCAGCATTTATATCATATGGCTTAAATTTACTAATTCTAAGTTGTTTACAATTATTCTGTTCAGTTAGCCAAACGTGATTTTTTTTTATATATCTAAACAGCCGCGCAGGCAGAAGCCTAAATGCCGGAACACCGCGGCTGCTATGATGATCCCAAAGAAATTTTGTTAATACGATTTTTGAACTGCCTCAGGTTAGTAGAACTGGGAAAAGCTTCCTCCCGTAGATTGTTCCACAATCTAGACACCCTCGGGACAAAGGAGCGGTCGTATCGGCCAGTTCTGGATGTACAAAGTTTGACACGGTTAGGATGGGACGCCGAAGTCAGGCGGGTCTGTCTGGAAGGCACATCGCGCGGCGGCATCATGGAAGAGAGCTCTGAGGAGCAAAGCCCGTTGGTGTAGCGATAGAAAAGAGCTAGATCGCCGACGGCCCGCCGGTGCGAAAGAGTCCCGAGACTGTCTGTTAGGGAAGAGTCATCGATCAGTCGGACCGCCCTCCTCTGGACAGCATCGAGCATGGACAATGTAGTCGGGGCGGCAGCACCCCAAATGTGTGAGCAATACTCGAGGCTAGGCCTTATCTGAGCCTTGTATAGAGTGAGAAGGTCATGCGGAGAAAAGTACTTCTTAGCCCTAAACAAATAGCCTAGCTTTTTCCCAGCAGCTGCAGCTATTGAAGAGATGTGTTCGTGCCAGATCAGGTCCTCGGTGATCTGGACTCCGACCAGCCGAAATGAATGGCTCTTTGGTAGAACTCGACCGTCCATCGAAACTGTATGAGCGCTAGGACGCTTTTTGTTCGTCAAAGTACAGTACTGTGTTTTGGAAGCATTGAACTGTACAAGATTGTTGCGTCCCCAAGCAGTGATAGCCTCCAGGTCTCTTGTCAGAGAAGAAGTCGTCGCTAGTCTTCTTTTTTCCAGCTCAGCGGCAGAGATCGGCTTGTCACTCTGAATCCCTGCATGCAGAGTGCTGTCATCAGCGAAGCTGTGGATTGGGTTGATCGTGCAGGAAAGGAGGTCGTTGATATGTAAGAGAAACAGTGTTGGAGCCAAGACCGACCCCTGGGGAACACCCGCGTTGACGTTGTGGGATGAAGAGGAGAATCCGTCAATTACGACGGATATCTTGCGGCCAGAGAGAAAGTCAGCCACCCATCTGTAAAACTTTTCTGGGAGGCCGTAGGATGGAAGTTTGCTCAAGAGGGCAGCGTGCCACAGCTGATCGAACGCTTTCGTGATGTCAAGAGCAACGACATGAGCCTCACCATGAGACTGGATGAGTTTACTCCACAGTTGCGTGACGTAAGCTAGGAGGTCCCCTGTGGATCGTTGGTGCCGGAAACCGTACTGCCTGTCGCTAATCAAGCTGTGACGTTCGAGGTAGTCCAGAAGTTCGCGATTTATGCACCTCTCCATCACTTTACTTATAACAGAAAGCAGAAGAGCTATAGGCCTGTAGTTGTAAGGGTCGGTTTTAGATCCTTTTTTTGGGATGGGCTGTACATGAGCATATTACCAGTTTTCTGGGAAGGTGCCGGATTCATAAGATATCTGGAAGAGACGCGAAAGAACTGGAGCAAGCTCAGCTGCACATCTCTTCAGTACAATGGCAGGAATCAAGTCCGGACCAGAAGCTTTGTTGGTGTCGAGCGACAAGAGCACTCGTCTTACGGTCTTATGCCTGAATGTTACCTCCCGCATAGTGTGGGGAACCCTTTGAATTGACGGCACTTGGGCGTTGGTGGGGACGTCCATGGTGGAGTTGGCAGCAAAGATCTTGGCTAGCACTTCCGCCTTGGCCTTTGAGTCGAATACAATAGTTCCATCCTGACACGTAAGTTGTGGAAGGCTACTGTGTGAGAAGTTCTTTTCAATCTGCTTGGCCAGCGTCCAGAAAGACCGACTGCCATTGCGCTGCGACATTACCCTGTGCCTAACTTTTATATCATGCTGGGTTTTGGCATTGCGAACCGCTTCGTTATATTTGTTTCTGGACTCGACGTCGGCTTGTCTGTTCTCTACAGTGGGGTTTTGTAAGTAGGTTCTGTGGGCCTTGATCTTCTGCTGGCGAGCAGTGTCACACGATTTGTTGAACCAGCCGTTGGGCCCTGGTTTAGGAACTTTCACTGTGTGAGGGATGTATTCCTCCATTCCGACGTGGATAATTTCGGTTATTGAAGAACAGACAGTCGACGCATCCGCGTCAGTGAAACAGACATCTCTCCAAGGAAAGCTAGACAAGAAGTCTCTGAGCCCCTCCCAGTCCGTAATGCCAAGTTTTGCGGCCTGTACGAGTTTCTGCTGCCACAGCGGCTTCTGACCGGAACCTAACTTCCACAACAGTAGTAAGAGTAAGAGCGAACGCTTCGACTGCACGACCTGCTGCATCGGTCTTATTTGAGCCCAACCAAAGCTCATTATGGGCATTGAAATCACCGAGAAGAACTACCTCTGAAGCGGGGTGATTGATGTTCAGGAAGTCGATCTGGACGGCGAGGTATTCGAATAGGTCATCCCAGTTATGGTTCGAGGGAGAGCGATAAAGGCAGCAAATAAATTTGGGTGATGTTTTGGAGTTGAGGCGAAGCCACAGAATGTCCTTCCGGTCTGATTCCAAAGAAAGATCCCTGGAGCAGGAAAGACTGCTGCGGACAAAAGCCACAACTCCCCCGTTCTTTCTCAGATTGGAGTGCACCTCGTAGTTTGGGAAGTTGAGATGGTTAATCGGTGCAGTCTCTGAGATTTTTGTCTCCGCCAAGAAAAGCACGGCGGGACGATTGGATTGCAGGTAGTGATGAACAGCATCAATGTTGCTGTTGATCCCGCAGATGTTCGAAAAACAAATTTTATCTTCGATGTTGTTCCCTCGAGCCCACCCTCCACCCGGACATTCCGAGAGTGGAGTGAGTTTACGTCCGGAGTTTTTAGTGCTCGAGGGATCCATCATTATTAGTTTCTTTGTTTTGGTAGATAACCGACTGCATAGCTTAGGTGTGGAAACATGCGGACATTTATGACACCCTGGGAAAAGCTAGCGGGTGGTACTGCCTCGGTCGACTGGTCCTTGTCTACCACCTTCTTTTTACGTGTTAGTGATGTTGAATAGACCTAAAGTGGCCCGTTGGCGGACTTGTACCGCCACCCGGCAATCGGTACTGAGGTATTCCTTAACGCGTGCACAATCACTTGGACGGGAAGAAGTTGTATACTGGATACAACAACTTCCGGAACAAGCATTTGCCACGGCCCTCGCTCAGTAGGGCGTATAATACTAAATACATCTTTCTACTACTACTATATATTTTTACTTATTTCGATCGAGAATGACATTCTGAAGTCAACAACGCCTCACTTGTCAATATTTGACAAATAAAGTCATTTTTATTTTTCGATATGGAATGCCATGGATCCTGTAAATTGCTTCATTTTTTATCAAGTAACACGGGAAAAATACGATTGTGAGGCAAACGATCTTACAGTCGTTTAAAAGGTTTTCTAAAAGTTTGTTTTAGCTTGTTAGATGCTGAGCATTTTGAAACAAGTTTCAAGTGTTCATTTATATAAGTGTTACGAGTCTGAATATTTTGAGAACTTACAAATCAAAGTGTCATCGGCGAAAATTTTAGTATTGCATTTTTTGACTATGTCAGGTAAATCGTTTATGTATAAAATAAAAAGAAGTGGTTCCAGTATACTGCCCTGTATTTTCAATGTTCATATTTTAAGGATCAAATAAGGTATATCTACGATCAACGACAACAGAGCATTGATATATCTATCTCTATTTATCATCGCTAGATTATACTTAATATCAATAAAGCCGACTGACAGATTTCAAAGACATTCCACGCTCTGGCTATAATGATTCTTCTTACTTCTTATGCATTTAGTTCCAGAAGGATAGGACAGATGCCGCGTCATTTTCATCCGACGCAGTCCACCATCATCCGGCCTTTGATTTTGGCTCATCTTCTTCAAGCCTTATTAAAATGGAAAGTGCATCAAGTTCAAAGACTAGCGAGGTGATCCTTCATCCAAGGAAAAAGATAAAAATTGCTATAGCCACTGCTAATGGTGAGGAGACACAAGTCACCGAAACTTCTGTACAGGAGTATATTACAATGGTAAATATTATACTCAGACATTTTAGGACACATTATTTGTTTTCAGTCATTCGTATTTGCTTTAATATGTTTCGAAAGTATATTTGCAAGAATCGTTAGGTAGTAAAATAACGTTTTGCGATTTTTTATATATTTATGATAGTCTGTGACAAAATTTTCGTGACTCTAAAAATGTGTTGTATCAGGTATAAAGAAAGGCAAGATTAAATCAAAGAGTAGTTATACCAAGAGAAGAAGCGAATAAATAATTAGTATAAGTAGTAAAATATGTTACTGGGTAAGGTATTTAAAATCAATTTGTTTCGATAAAAAAAACAAGTCCCTTTATTTGGTCTCTCTGAAGAGATTTCAGTTTGTAAAGTGCAGGAGCATTTTCAATGATCTTGAAATCCTGAACTATTCAGAACACTAAAATCGTCTATTCCTTTTTTCATAAATGGTACCTTTATAAATATAATTGATTCTATCTACAGGGTGCTCGAAAAATAGACGGAGATATTTTAACATGGGTCCGGCACGGGTATCATGTAAAAAACCTATAAAACGTCAAAAAAAAACCTATGTCATCTTGCAAACTAGGCAGTTTTCAAGGACGCAAACAGTCATTCCACGTTTGCTCACCAGGATCGTTGTGAACATCCATCTAAGGAGGAATCACTCAACTAAACTACACGCAATATTGGTTGCATATGTTTGGTGAGGCCAAATAGTCCTTGTCTGTAGTTTTCATCTCTGAGAAGAAAGTTGGTTAAATAGCAAGATCACATCTGGATGATTATGTGTATTGGTCTCCATGTGTATGAAATCAGTGATATTTGCTATGTGAGAAAATCATTACTGAATATGCTGCCAATGAAGTATATCTGTTGGCTGTGCCCGACGGGTTGTTTTTATGTTGTGCTTTCTGAAGAGAGGTTATGTTCAAAGTTATAAATTACGAAAAACTGAGGAGAATTACGGAAAATCATCACTGTGCTCGCGTTGTGTAATTACTGTTAGCATGTCTTGTAATTCGACAGTGTACAGTGAATTTAATTATTTCTTATCTCTCTCATTTTTTAACTTCAGCAAATTTGTATATGTAATTTCCAGAGTGGATAAGAAAAAGTGGATGCGCAACTAATTTCTAGCTTTAAATCTCAATTAAGTGTATTTGAGAGAAGCACCCAATGTAATTATCATCAACACATACAACTTACAGCTTACCTCCAGTAATGCACATTTTACATCATATCAGAGCCAAAGATTGATAACAAGCCTCATGACGTTTAGGCAACACGTACAACTAAGTACTAAGTTAACATCTTGTAGAAAAACCTACATAATGTCAAAAAAAAACAGCATAATGTTAAAAAAATCGGCATAATATCACTTTTCAAGATAGGTGATACCCGTGCGGAAATGCAGAGGTTTCTAGATACTAAATTTAAAAAAAAATGTTAATATCTTAAAAAATATTTACTTGATTCTGTTGAAATTCGGCAATAATATTTGCTGTATTAAGAGGCTAATTTAGCCCTAGATAGATTAAAATTGTGAGGTCCCGGAAAAATCTTATTGGACAAAAAATGTACGTCACTGCCTTTTTTGTAACTTTAATATTTGTTGTTTGATTAAGCATCTAAAAATACAACTTCTTTGCCTCTTGTATTTTTTTCGTATCTCACAACGTTTTATTGCATGTCACTTGACAAAATTGGTTTGTTAATTTTTGCTAAAAAAATCACAAGTGCCTTGGAAAACAAGAAATCATTTCTGCACGGAGGCTTAACATTTGCGCGTCAGTTCTTCTAGAAAAGAATTATTCACGTAATTTTCTTTGTGAAATTTCAAAAAGTTTTTGTCTCGGTTTTTGTGATAGAAAATTACACTTTTGAGGAAATGGCAGACATACATGTAATGTATGCACGTGCTTATAGTAACTGTTATCTAGTCAGGCGCGTGTATGCATGCAACTTCCAAATAGTGAAACCTTTGAAAGCGTAGACCGTAGATTACGGGAAAGGTAAATTTTCTTATTTATTGTTCATGATGTTTATGACAATAATATTATTTACTAATGATAAAGGCCGGTCGAGGTCCGTAAGAACGCCTGAGTTTGACGAGTCAGTTTTACATTCAGTGGAACAAAATCCTGGTATCAGTACCAGGACGATAGCAACTAGATTAGGGGGTAATCATTCCGACAGCACAATGTGCCAGGTTCTCTCCAAGCAACTTCTGTATCCCTATCATGTCCAACGTGTGCAAGCATTATTACCAAGAGATTTTCTACCTTGTTTACAGTTTTGCCAATGGTATTACCAAAAGGTTGATAATAGGGATTCTAATAAAACCATACTTTTTACGGACGAAGCAAGATTTGGGCGGGATGGTATTGTTAATTACCATAACACTCATGCATGGAGTGACGAAAATCCTCATGCTTTCGTACAATGTTGCCACCAGGAACATTTTTTTTAAATGTGTGTATGGGTATTGTTGGTCACAATTTAATTGATCATTTCTTTTCACCCTTAAGATTAAACGGCGAATCTTACTTAAAGTTCCTTGAACAAGAATTGCCCATACAGGTAGAAGAAGTTCCTCTAAATGTATGTAACCAAATAACTTTCATACACGATTGAGCTCCTCCTCATTTTAGTATACCTGTCAGAACTCATCTGAATAATACCTTTGGTGAAAAGTGGGTTGGACCAATTCACTGGCCACCTCGCTCCCCCGACTTAAATCCAATAGATATTTATTTATGGGGACTCCTTAAGACGACTGTTTACGCTACTCACATAGAAACAATAGGATAAAGAAGAAATAAAATCGTAAATGCTTGCGAGGGAATAAGAAGTGGACCTCGATTTCGTCGTTCAATGGGTCGTCCAGTGAGATGGTGTACGGAAATCAAAGTTTGCTGTTTAGCAACAAAGTACGTATGATGTTACCAGTTTTTATCGTATATCATTGTGCATTCCACAAGTGTCCTCTCTTGAGTAACTACTCTTTGATTAAACATGTAATGTGAAATCCACACGTTTGATTCTGTATTAGCTTGCTGAGGTTTGGCGAAAGCGTAGATTCCATATACATTGTTAATCTAATCATATTAGACGAAAATACCCCTGGTTTGCAAAATAATTGTACAGTGTGGTTTTATTGCTGCAAGTTGTTCAAAACATGGACGTATAAAATGGGTATACCAATTTTTGTGGGAAAACTTTTTATTCGACAACAAAGAATGAGAAAACGTGTTTTTTTGCGTTTCAATCGAAAATGTTGATAGGAAATAAAAAACTCTTCATATAAGATTTTTAGGTATTTATGAGACCTACAAAATGAGATCTCACGTAAGAAGATCCGACTATTGGCTAAAAAGTTATGGCAAACTGCAGGTTTTGGCTGTTGTTGTTGAATTTCTAATTAGTAGTAGTAGAAAGATTTATTTAGCACATTTGGCTACATAAACAGAATAATTGTAAACAACTTAGAACTAGTAAATTCAAGCCATATGGTGTATGATGTAAATGCTGGGCAACCTATAATTGTAGATTTAACAAGTGATTTCTCAATTTTACTTTAAATTTTGTCAAAGTTTTCTGGTCTTTTATCTCCGAGTATAATTTATTATATTCAATCAACCCTTGATGGAATACAGATTTGTAGCAAATGTTATACTTTTTTGTTTATCCCAAAACACCTGTTTTCCGGTCATCACTACTAGTTTATTAAGCTATGTACAGGGTTAGTACAAAGAGCATTGTAAGGCAAAATCCACTAGTTTACCTTGCCGATATGAATCACAAACCATTCCTGAAGATAAATGTCATTTTTATGCGAAAAAGAATGGGTTTTTTCTTCTAAACAAATTCAAACATCTCGTATTTGTGAGTAGTTCGCAGCAAATGATGGTAGACACATCCACTTTCTTTTAAAATGTGTATAGTAACGTATGGTTTTCTAATATCGTAGCGCATTTATTCAATTACACACAAATACGAAATGTTAGAAAAAAAAACGTAACCTTTGTTTTTCTCATAAAAATAACATTTATCTTTCGGAATGGTTTGTGATTGATATCGGCAAAGTAACACTTGTATTTTGTTATTAAATGCTCTTTGAATGAACCCTGAATATTGCTAGTAGTGATGGCCGGAAGCCAGGTATTTTCGGAAAGACAATTAGAAATTCTCAAAAAACTACTTGACCAATATACTCCAACTTTGTTGTTGTCATTTAGAAGTATGAGTCCTACGGATTTGAAGAATTTCAGGTAGTTGCGTGAAATTATCGTTGCAGTGCCAAAACCTGCATTTTGCCTCGTTTTCGGGTCATAACATTTTTGTTATTAGTCGGATCTTTTTACGTGTGATCTCATTCTGTAGGTCTCATGAATACCCAAAAATCTTATATGAAAAGTTTTTTCGTTCCTGTCAACACTTTCTATTGAATCCCAAAAAACACGTTTTCTCATGCATTGTTGTCAAATAAGTTTTCCCACAAAAATTGGTGTACCCATTTTATGCGTCCATGTTTCAAATACCCCCTTGAACAACTTGCACCAATAAAACCAGACTTTACAATTATTTCGGAGAAATTTGGTAAAATACTATATAGATAAAAGACTAATTTATTCTTCCTCGTATTGTTTTAGATTCAGAAAATCCTGGACGTAAAAAGTTTCCAGGAACTCATCAGTGCATTAAGCAACTACAAACAAACAGATGATTATGAGACGTTAGTGAAAAACCTTGATAATATTTTTAAGGGGAAAATGCATTTACGGTATTTGATAAAAGGGTTGGAAAATTATATAAAACGTAGGCACAGAGATGCTTTTAACGAATATTGTGATAGTAGATGAAAGTTACCTTTATAAGAACTATGTGAAATATTTATAATGTTACTATGTTATCAGTTCAATTTTCCTTAACTTTGTACTTTTAAGTTTATCAGGATGTATATCAAATAAATTTGACTTATTTTTATTCACATGGTTTAACTCGATATTTGTCCCCCAGCTTCAAATGTTCATCTTAACCTGACGCAATCATGAAATATCATGATTTTTTTTTAATATTTCACCTCTTTAAAATTGTTTTGACTTGTTAATGCACTGTTAAGTTTTTGACTCTATAAAAAAATGCAAGTACGTGTTTCATTATAGTTTAATTAGACTATACTATAAGGATCATGCAACAGTTGAATAACAATTATTAACAATTTTCAATATACCAGTACATCCAATGTCTTTTAAAAATATATGGAGTCAATTACAAAAAACAATATAATAAAAATATAAAATATTCGATATAGTTTCAATAAATATTTTTTCCCAAAATACTGTTAGTATATGGAATGTGTAATATCATTTGTAACAATTTTTAAGTACATCAAATGGTGAATGCATACAAATACATACAGCGTGAGTTTTTAGTGTGGGCTCAGTTGATAACTTTGTTATTACAGATTGTATTTAAAAGTTGCAAACAAAAATTGTAGCCAACAGTATGCTCCTTACTTGAAAAATATTTTTATTTAATCGGGGGAATTCATAACTACGTAGTAATCATAATCATATTTTTTTTAAGGAAAGACCTACATTTTATTGCAGATTCGGATATGCCCTTCTAAACGGTTCTATTTCCAAATAGTTGAGATATTGGAATCTGTCGAAAAAAACACTCAACTTTGACAACTTGCACCTCCGAAAATGTCACAGCTAGAGAAATAATTTTTCCATCAGAAATATACTATGATAACATATTTTCTCCCCATCTATTAACTTTTTCAATTTTTTGGTTGGTTTATACAAGGTGGTCAAGAAGGCAAAATTAAATATTGCTACAGATTTTGAAATGTAACACCTTGTATATTTCCACAATTTTTGATTTCTCGTTTCACAGGGTTTTTTTCTGATACAGGCTATTATTAATGCAATTTTTATTTTTCATTTACCGTTTTACTTGATATCTGATCAGGGGGTATTCACTCTTATGGGATGAATTGGAACAGTGTTTTTAGTTGGTGATCAATCCGTTGGATGCCGCTGGTATCGCTGTTGTCGTTTGTCGGAATTGGAAGCTGATATTTGACAGCTGTCACTGCTTCCTTTCTTCCTTGTGTTTGGTTTGTTTGGTGGTTTGGACCGTTAAATACTTTTATTTTGTGTTTATGTGTGGTTAAATTTGAGTGATTACAGCGCTTATTTATTGCAGCATGTAAGTATAGTGATATAATCTAGTTTTATAGGCTAAGATGATGGGTACAAAACTTCAGGGCCGTCGACAAGAGAGGAGCTCGTGGCTCGGCGCTGAGAGGAGCACGAGGCTCGCTTACTGAACTGATGGATAGACGTCCTTAGGTTCGCTCATGTCAAGAAAAGGGCCCGAGAATATTTCGGTATGGGGGCTCGAGAAGTTTTGGGCATAGGAGCCCGAGCTTACTTCTCAACGGCCCTGCTTGTCTAAATATGTTTGCTAAAATCATCAATTTTAATATTGTATCATTACAGTATTACTACATTATTACAACTGCAAAAGTTAAATTTGATTTTGTTTATGTTGTCATGTCTAGCAACATTTCTATTTCCTTGAGTCATTTAACTTGAACATATTTTTATAACTGAATGTTGTTTTTCAGAAACCATGTCTCGGTACCGCAAATGCGCAGTTAGAGGCTGTCAGGACAGTGTTTCAGTACGACAGATTTCCAAACCCGACGAAATTTATGTATGTTTTTGTGCAATGGGTGGATTGTATTGGTAATGAAGCAGTGAGAGATATAGACCCCATAACTGTTTATAATAGATATAGAGTGTGTCATGCACACTTCACAGTGGAAGACAATTATGGTAACAACAGACTTAGGAAGGATGCTGTGCCATCACTAAATCTTCCTGATCAACAAATATCCAAAGCAACTGATGAAATTCTTGGTATGTGGTTTTGTTTAATACCCAATTTTACATATCTCAACTTCAATTACATATATTCAGCTTTTTGGAAACTGTTATAAGTTGTGACTTTCAACAGTGTTTAGTTCAAGTGATTGAAACTACATAACTATAGTCTGTTTATCGAAGGAAGAGTAAATCCAAACATATACATGCATATTTTACATGACTGGTGAGGCTACATGCACCTTTGTGTTGTCTCCTGCTCCACCCTCCTGGTTTGGCATTGGCAGGCCACTCAGTGCATGTAGCAAGTCACATAAAATATGTGTGAACATTGTTGGGTTTGGTGTCTTTCTTCAATAAACGAAGTATCTAGTTAATATTTTCCATTTAAAACTCATTGATGGAAATTATTTATATTTGGAATAAGTTAGACTGAGCTCCAGTTAACACTGGGAATGTTATAAGGTGAATATTTATACAGGGAAATTAGAGATAACATTATCTTAACTGCAAACATCTCATTGGTAGTTGTTTCATTCATTCCCAGAATGCACTCCAAAACAGTTTATTGATGATAGCACAGTAACTGTATGAAACATTATAAAATTGATATGTAATTTTTTTTTGATAGTGTAAATTGTGTGGTTACAGGAAAACCATCAACTTCAGCATCATATCAACAGTTGGGAGAAGTTTGCTCAGTTCCAACTTCACAACCAGGAAATCTTGATGTAACTACAGTAGAACCCATTGAGGAGCATTATTCAGAAGCAAGTGAGTAAAGTAATTTTGCATGAATCTCTTAGCCTATTATACCAAGGGAAACATTGTTTTCCAAAAAAAGCAAATCTTACTAGAAGTTCTTCAAAATTGTGAAAGTTTGAAAACAAAATTGTTTTCTATACATAACAATACATACTACTAATAATAATTTTAATTTCAAATCACATCAGCATAATATAAACTTTAAACGAAGTTTGGTCAACTTTGACTATCAAGCACTTGCATTTATAATTAGAAATGGAACATTTTATTGAATTTATTGTCTTGTAAAAATACAGTTGTAATGGATTTTGAACATATATGTAATATAATATCAATTTCATTCTTTATTTCAAGGTTCCTCAAGAACAGAATCTGGATTATTGCATAAGTTACATGTAACTAGAGACCGTGCGAAGAATTTAGGGATCATCATGGATTCAGATTTGAGGTTTAAGCAACATGTTACGCATTTATCTCGCTTAACATACATGCGTTTGAAGATATACAACAATCGCCATATTCTGAATTTCAAGACTTGCAAAAAACTGGCTGAGACTCTGGTGCTATCGTTAATAAATTATTCAATTGCTGTTTAGTTTCCTTGTCTTGATTACGGGACTAGATATCGAGTACAAAAACTTCAAAATCGCTGCTGTAGGTTCGTTTGTGGTCTGCGATAGTTTAGCCATGTGTCTAAGAAGATCAATGAGCTTAGATGGTTGAGGGTTGACCAGCTTTTCACATATAATTTACTAATTTTAGTACAACGAATCAAAATCAATAGGCTACCTGCTTATCTACTAAAAAGGCTACTACCACGTGGGGATCTCAATTACAGGAATCTCAGACATAACTCTGACTTCAATATACCTAGTTATAGGAGCAACATTTTCTATCATAGCTTCACCTACAACACTGTCAAGGTGTATAATAGTCTTATTAACAATTGCAAAAAGAAGGGAATACTTGCATTCAAGAGAGCCATTAAGAATAATCTTCTGGGGTCTGCTAGCCAAGCTAGCTGATATATTTCTTTCTTTTTTTGTTAGAGCGGGCCATGTAGTATTGATGTATAACATCTTAAGATTACTCTATTTAAGCCTTAATTATTGTATATATTAGTTAGTCGGTTGCTATTCATTGTTATATCTTTTTTTTGTATGTGTTTCTGCGCTGTGAGGTTAAGTGGTAGAGTAGCCAGCTGGATAAACTTCGCCTCGCAGTGTGGATGGATTTCTAAAGACATTATTATTATTATATTTAGCTTTGTGAGAAAAATTTGTATATGAATGATTGACCATAAAATGACTATAATTATTTCTTGAATTTTAATTCCTCCCTTCGCATCCCCTGGAAAGATTTTCCTCAAGCCATTTTACGTAATAAAAACACTCCGAATGGTTTAATTTCTGCTATATTAGTCATTAATACGTGACGCGCGACTCATCCCAGCATTGGAGAAAGACACTGTGTCGAAATGCGCGTCATGTATTAATGACTAAGAAAGTGGAAATTAACCCATTTGAAGTGTTTTTGTTACGTAAGGCGATTTATTAATAACAGAATGTAAAAAGCCCCATTAGGTTTGTCCTATTAAAATGGAAAGGCCCATTATTCAGCACTGGTGTGCGGCCAATCCACCAGAGGTCGCAGAAATACGGTAACTTATTTTAGTATTGGAGTTTCCCATCTCTAGAAGGGTTTATCTCTGTATCTGATTAATAAAATGATTAACTGTAACTGAAAAACCATTCGTACAAACTTTCATAGGCCTTATATAAAAAAAGCTTGGAAAAGGGCAATCAAACAGTGTGAAAATATACAGAGTGTTTTATATGAAAATTTTGAGGAACTGTTCTTGACCGCCCTGTATAGTACTCAAAAAAAAAAATAAAATAGTAAAAAAAAATTGGGCGCATAAATTTTTTTCTTACTGTTTTCTGATGAAAAATTCCGTACTCTAGCTATAACAGTTGCGGACGTGCTGGTGTCAAATTTGAATGTTCTTTTTTTGATAGATTGTCCAATATCTCAATAATTTAGAATCAAAGCTCTATAGTATGTTATATCAAATTGATTTGTTTGAAAGAGCCTATCCGTATCTGCGATAAAATGTAAGACTTTCCATAAAAAAATAAGGTTTGCGTCACCACGTAGTTACGAATCACCCTGTAGAAATAACAATAATCTACAAGTAAGGGCTACATTTGCCATAATTAACTTTTTTAGTTATCATGCGTAATAATAAAGACCGAACCCACACTGAAAACTCATCATGTATCTAATACTTGAGGTATAGTTCTACTATTCGAAAAAAAGATATTGTGCGTATATATTATAAAATTTCCCGGAAATACTTAATGATATTGATATGTTCGTTTTATATTTTCTGATGTAAATATTTTTTTGATTTAATAATTTGTTTATGTTCAAATTAATAACAAGTGGAAATTGCAGTGGAAGAAAATTTCAACTGAAGGTATTTGTAAACTTGGAACATGTGAAAAGGACGGATAGAAAACACCTAATGCAAAAAATATGCCACCATACATGCAAGTGTTAAATTGTCTTAGATACTATATAATACTATCAAACTGGTTGAGCTTGTATCTTGATCAAAAGCTGGTTGTTCTCTATGAAATCTTGCTCAAATATTTCCTCAACCAACACAAACTCTTTATAGCCAAATCCATTTGGATTCATATCTTGGACAGGCCTCTTGAAGGCATCCAATTCCGGTCTGGTCATCATCGTTTCTTTTATACTCTTGAAAGATTGCCTGGAAAATACAAGTTGCTTAAAACAATCTTTTAGTGAAAAACAACTTGAGAGAAAGGAATATATATAATTAGTCCACAGCACAAGCTGCCAACTAACTCTCAAGATTGACTGTTAGAGGCAAATTCAATACGATCCACGCCACTGTTCTCCTGTTCTTTGAAGCTGCTTGATGCTCCATCTAGCGGCGTTCAAGTGAAACAAGCAGGATTGATGAGGAATCTCCAATCGCATTATAGTTGCACCACGCCGTCTCTTGGGCACATGTGACGGTACCACCGTGCGATTTTTCGGAAGGGCGCATCTGCAACAGCGGGTATGTTTCAGTAAACAACTTGAGATAAAGGAATTACAGGTTACAAAAGAGAGGGGTTGGCTTGTTAACCTTAACGTCGCTGCGACCCAAATGGATCTGTTGTGACCCCCATGATGATTCCTTACCGAGTTTAATACGCGGCTTTCTGATAAATAGATCCCAAAAGGTAGTTGTTGATTCAGAATTTTCTAAAGAACGTCTGATTTCCTCAGCAGTGCCTCAAGCATCACTTCTTGGACCACTTCTCTTTATTTTGTATATAACATATAAACAGGGTTGTGAAATTTTGTAGTAATCAGTTTTTTGCTGACGACTTACAATTATATCATCGCTTCAATCATGAAAATTTAGAAATTTTGGAAGCACAAATAATAGAGACCTAAATTCTATTGAAAATTATGCAAAAGATCAAGGTCTCCAGTTGAATCCCTTTAAATACAAAATTATTTTTTCTCCTGAAAATCTAAGGTCCCTTATTAAAAATAGTTTGAACATTACTCGAAATGGCCATGCTATTCAGATAAAAACTTAGGTTTGTTTATACTCGTAGATGATAATCTCAAATTTATTTCTCGTGTACATATACTATCCATTTCTAGATTAATATGATCATATTAGTTCATGTTTCGACCAGCTGAACTGATTGAATGTTGCGTAATTGTATATGCCTCATTTATTATGCTATGTTCACAAACTCCTACATACTTTGATTCCTTCATTTTTGAAAAATAAATTAAAATTACATTCACTGACAATGCAACTACTTTATTTCATAAATGTTTTACCTATAATGCCATCAATCTATATAAAGCATTACTATCGACATCTTGATTTCATTTTTGTGCCCTTATGTCCTGGTACCCTGACCAATGTTATCTTCTTTCGGTTTCCCAGCTCTTTGAGACGATGTTTGCAAAGAATTTTATGCCATCATGTGGCTGCCTGGCCGCCTACGTAGGTAGCCTCAAATATTGTTGCGATACACATACACTGAAGATAGGATTCGTGACGTCACCCAGAGAGTTGTCGGCTCGTGGTTCGGCAGGATTGTCGTAATGTTACTGCAGTGCGCGTGTATCGTGGTTAATACTACATACTGCGATTTGTTGATGATTTTTGGTGGGTTTGTGACTTGTATTAGTTGTACATACTTTATATACCCTGTGATGTTAGTAAATTGATAACAATGCAGTGTGCTGTCGTGGGATGTAATTCCGACAACCAATATAAACGGAATCCTTGCAAAGACATGAAGTTCCAGTTTTCCTCAAGACACAAACCCTAGCAAAAAATGTATACAAAAAGAAAAATCAAAGTCAATGTAAAAAGCGCTAGGGTTTGCTCGAAGCACAAGTGCCTATAAGGTCAATTTGAAACATACCCTGTTGGGTTACACCCCTAAAAGATATCGTGCTCTAAAAGATGATGCCATTCCTACAGAACATTTACCAAAGTCTCTATCATCACCTGTTGACGGGGAAAAGCGGAAAAGTGCTTACGAAAAAAGGCAAAGGGCTCAACTTATTCAAGAAAACCCAAAGACAAGTAAGTTTTTTTGACCATCCAAGTCCCCTAGAGTTTAAGTATAGAATAAGGTTATATATTTTGGGGCGAAACGAAGGTGCATACTCGGAGTATTGCAGCGTAGAGGACATTCCACTAACCGCATCATTAACGAATAAACTGAATGCACCTGAAGTATCAGCTGACTATAACGAGAAAGTTTTAGTGGAAGAAATAGATGAGCTTGAGTATGACGGGCTGAAAAATTTGGCCTGCTTTGTTTGCCATAAATTGCAGGATAAGAGGTTGAAAAGTTGAAACTTATTTGTGGATGGACCATCTTAGTGAGAGTGGATTATCAAAACCTTCCACAGCTTTCATGAATCACATTGAAATAGGAATTACAAGGTTGAAATCTTTAATTAAAATCCACCATTTTGTTTTGTATAAAATTTTAATGAATCTAGATCACTCGCACCGCTAAGACGAATCCAACGACACTTCATATGTGGAAATCTGTCCAGCCACTCTCAGCGTGACGTCATGCATTCGGCACCGGTTGCGATATTACCTAGACTTATAGAGATTCCAGCTCCGTCTTCAGTTTTCGAGCCATCTGTGTACCAGTAGCTTTTGGCATGTATAGGTGGTCTTTTCTCCCATGCCTTCCTTTCTGGGACTATTATTTGATTATTTTTATCGAAATTGTACACTGTAACAGTTTTGTCAGTGGGAATTACCAATATAGGATCTGCCTACAACTTCGTGTACAGTCTTGTCCATACTGTCGACTGATCGGTGATTGGCCTTGAGTTAGACTTTAGGCTACAGAAAGAATAAATAGAGAAACCGAGATAAAGGAATGAGGTTAAAATCCTCGCACTGTGGTACCGTGGTGGTGCAACTAGAAAGTGATTGGAGAAGCCTTACCAATCCGGGTTCAACTTCAATATCCAACGTTGCCAGGTCTATAGAAATCTCTTCAGATTAGGTACTTTTGTCAATATACGGAAAACTACTATGGACTTAATTCTTTGTCAACATTAAGCGAAAAATACAAAGCAACTGATTATTTTATAATCCATGACCATTTTGGTCACATAATATTTATTCTTTTAGACACTGTAGCTTAAAATAATTACATTGTGAACTTAATTCTTTGCCAACATTAAGCGAAAAATACAAAGCAACTGATTATTTTATAATCCATGACTATTTTGGTCAGATAATATTGATTCTTTTAGACACTGTAGCTTAAAATACTTACATTGGATGAATTAGAGTTATTGACAGACGGCCACTGAATGGCCAGTCTAATGCTAGGTCATGTTCAGTTTTCATAACATGTATATGAATCGCTAGATAATTATTATCTTTGGGAGACAAATTTATTCTTACACACAACCTGGAAAGTTAACACATAAATTAGTATTGAAAAAAATAGACACTCAAAAAGAGGAAGTTGCTTTTTTATATTTTTATTTATTTTTATCCAATATCCTCCATCCTTATTTGGAATAGGAAAAATATATACCGATTTGAATTTTTAAAAGATCAAGATGAATGTAATATGAAACAGTGAAAACACCATCCCCAGGATGTGACATCACACAAATTGTAAACAAAGAAACGTCATTCGTATGTCACTCGTGGACTAAAAAAGTTCTCGTTTTATTGAAAAAAACAAGTATGAAGATTGGATTCGTGAAAGCAGAAAGCAAAAATATAAAATTGCCACATTTCTGGTTGGTATTTTTTGCCCCCAACCCAGACTTCTGTTCTACTGAGCTGAGGAAAACTGTTAAACATAAAAAGGGGGAACCTATCTGAAAAGCACTCTATACAGGGTGTCCCAGAAGGCAACCTCAAGCCGGAAATGGATGATAGGCTAAGTAATTTTTTTTTATACTCCAACTACCACGAAAGCCTAAGGCCTAAACACCCATTGGGTACCGTGGGGCTGTAGGGGGATACATGTGAAAGCCACACGGACTATGGCGAGGGAACACGTGTGCAAGCAACATGCACACAGTCTGGCTCCGCCTACGAGATCCGCCGGGTGGTACCACCGCGTTCGACAGTCAGAGACCGTCTACCACCTACGGACAATCATAACATCCATAGCCAAGAGAAAAATTTCTCCTGGGACGGGATTCGAACCTTCACAGCGCACGGCGACTGATCAGGAGACCTAAGAGTCTACTACTGCGGCCACCGCTGCTGCCGTAGTCAAGTCATAATAGTTATCAGAAAAATAAGTTGGGTACTTTTTAAATTATAGGCTTTAAAAGAAGAATCGGAAAAACGCCCTGTGAAGATATTTTAGTTCACATTACTACAAATTTAAATTTTTTCTTATTTTGAAGTGACAGACAGTGTCATTCTAGGTAGTGACAGAAAGACAGTAATGCTGCAGGGACACCCTGTATAAATAATATAATATTTACTTGTATCCATTTGGAGAGGTGTAGAATCCTGGACTATAGTACATAACATGTGGATTTTCTCTCATGATATTCAGTTTGCTTTTAAAATCTGCACAATGCCAGAGGTAGCACCCATCACAATACCTTTGATGCAGTTTGCTCATAGAAAGGTTGTAAGATGAGATTTGCTCAGACATGTTTGCTATTATAATGTCTTGTTCCCTAGTCTTTTGTTCTAAAAACACAATTTTTTCATACAGATTCCTGGAATACAAAAAAAATCCTCCATAATTAATCAGAAAAAAATTAAATTGCTTCTTTGAATCTTTGGAAATGTAATAAACAAGCTACAATTTCGAAAGTAACAACAACAATTCTTTCTGACAAAATGTTTTTTTTTTACCTGAGAAGTGTGTTAACATTATCTTCTGGAACATTTGCAGAGGAATTTTTTGGAGGTGGATCCCAAAAATTAGCTTGTTGTGCGATTGCAGATGTACTTGCTACTGCTCCTGCTGAGGTATTGTTGACAGATAGTTTTGCATATGCTTGGGACAACAGCTATAAAAAATAATAATGAATTAACTATCATTGACAAAGTGAAGATATACTTCAAAATAAAATGATTACTAACACATGAAAGTTAGTAATATCTAATATCTACAGTGACTTGTAAGTAAGACTCTTCATAGACTACTTGATAATTCACAGTGGCCTTCAGATTTTGTTTGTTTGTTTAAGATTAATTTAGCATTCTTTTAAAAAACTCAACAATTACAAAACATACAGATATTTAGAAAAAACAAAATCTGCATCTGTAAGAATTTTCAATGTCCATGAAATATTCCTTTAATTTTCTTTTAAACATATTTAAATTACAAGTTGACTTTATATCATTATTTAATTTATTAAATTCGAGTAATCCTTTCTGAAATATTGATTTGCTAGTTACACTTAGATCAAGTCTCAATTCGCAGACTTCACTGATTCAAAATTCGTTCTGTCGCCTAATCTACGGTTTAAGAAAATATGACCATGTTTCACACTGTAATCGTAGTTTAAAATGGTTAGATATTAATAGTTCATACGAGTATTTTATCTTGAAGTTCATTCATAATTTGATTATCACGGGAACTCCCGAATACCTCTTAAAAAAAATTGTTTTCACGCCATCTGTTAGAGATCGCATGCTCAGGTATGGCAAATTATTAGATATTCCACGGCACCGTACGGCTTTATTTACTCGCTCCTTTAGGTATAATTGTGTCAAATTGTATAACTTGCTATCTGATGCATTCAAAAATTTATCTCAAACTAAATTTAAAGTTTGTGTCAAGCAGCATTTGCTATCAAAAATGACTCTTAGTAGTAATTAAGTAGTAGTTTGTAGTTTAGATTAGTAACCGCCAGAAAATTTTTATTTGATGTGTTGCTGAATCTGTATATTTTCTATATTATGTCTTACAATATTTTTGCTTTCCTTTAGTTAGCCACTGTATATATAACGTACATGTTAATTACCTGTATTTACATTGGTTCACAACCATGAAAATAATAGGGTTAAGTGGAAGAGTAGCTATTTAGCTAAACTTCGCCTGATGCTAGGTAACTTTATAAATAAAGACGATTTATTATTATTATTATATATATATTACTATTGCAATTTTGTAAATGAAAATCAATTTTTCCTCTTGTATTATAATTGTGGTAATGATATTCTATATAGTGTTCTAAATGTTGTGGCAAAAGATGATTTTTTATTTTAAATATAAAAATAAGCACCAAATATATGAATTTTTTTATATTCAACCAATTTGTTTTTTTTTTTTTGGAAGTTTTTGAAATAATGTATTCATAGTGATCCTCAAACTTTAGTTTACTATCAGTATATATATATACCTAAATATTTAACTGATTCAACATATTCAATTATTTCTACATTTATCCTAAAGGTGATAGCATTTTCACTCAGGTATTTCCCTATTAGCATACATTTAGTTTTAGAAGTATTCAATTTTAGTTTATTTACATTTAACCAATTTACGATTTTTGCCAAGTCAGAATTTAGCATTTTTAGAGCAGTGAGATATGAGGACTAAATATTAATTATTTTGTGATTTAAAGATTGAGAGTATTTAAAAAATATTTGTTAAGAGTTTTGGTTGTATTACATAAAAAATGATACCTACTGTCAAGTGTTTCTGAATCTGTTGATCAAGATGTCTCTGTAATTCTGGCTCATCTTCAAATTTTTCCTCACAACCTACCTCAACAAATGAGCATCTCAATTTCTCATTATCTGGCAATTCAGGAATCCTGTAACATTACATCATTACTAAACATACAGTGATGCACTGTGTATTAGAATTCAAGAGATGAGAGGCCCCCACTTCAATTTTATTTACCAGCAGATTTTGTCCTGTGATAGGGCTCCTTTTGCTGTATTCTTGCCTCTTAAGGGCCCCTACAAAACAGTGTTTGCTTTGGCCTGTAGACTTTAGACCAGCCACTAGATATCATCATAACAAATATAAAAAAATTAACTCAAAAACATACCTGAATTTGCAAACTAACAAATGAGCTTCCACATCCAAAGGAGAGAGCTCTTCTAAACATCCCCTGACAATATTGGGACATTTTGTCCGCTGTTGAGATATCTCTCTCCTGGTAAAATTATCTGGAAAAATATCTTCTTTGTTCAGTTTTAAGTTATCAACAGGGCAAGCATGTTCTCTTCTACAAAGTGAAAAAACAATGATTTTTTCATATTCAAGAGCCACCACAGTGGTTTGAGGAATATCAAGTTCAACAACTTACTCTAGCCAAGAGTATATGCAGTTTCTGCAAAATCTATGTCCACAAGACGTTAAAACAGGATCTCTCAACCAGGCTAAACAAATGGGGCACTCAAATCTTGCTTCAGGTGCTGAGTAAGCATCGTTTATAGAGCTTTCTTGAGCTAGAGATGATTCGATTTCGTTGGAATTACTCTCGCCGCTCGCCATTTTTACGGTACTAGACAATTAAGCCTAAATAGGCTCGTTTTTCCTTAAATTATCATTAATTACACATACAAATCGTATGATCCATCATTTGAAAACGAATGCATATAACAATATAACCACTTATAACCTCAATCAATCAAATAAATAACACAGAACACAAAAATGACAGATTATGGATCGAACAGAATCGAAATACCACAGCAACACAGAGGATAACAATTTACAACAGCAAGAGGTAAGCTTAAGTTCATTTTATTTCTATGCTTGTACATGTATAAATTATAGGCCCAAGTTTCGTTTAGCGGAAATCACTTACAAACAAAATTAGTTTACAGAATGATTCACACTAGTTACACAAATTATTCTTATTCTGAAGCTCTTGGCCAACTAATTACTAGTTTTAACGGAAAATCATCTTAATTTAGATATATTTATTGAAAGTACGTCGGTATTAATAACTTGAGTTTTTCACTTAGTGCTTGCTTTGATATTATGGTGCTGAATTCAAGATCTTTGTAACTCCTTCCTGTTGCTAAGAACCGTAATGTAGCTGTTAAGCATCCCACAAACCGGCGCGAAATATTCGCTTTGGCTGCGAAAATTTCGCGGCGATGAATTCGCGATCAGATTAAAACGCGGCGGTTTACGGACAGGCTCAGACAAGTGCGAAGCGAATGCGATTGTTCCAGCGTTTTTATCGCGGCGTATTTTAGTTCGCCTTTGACCGCGTTTTTGACGCCGTTCTTCAAAAATTCGCAGTGGCAAAAACGGAATTATTGATAGAAATAGTGAAAAAGTATCCTTGTTTGTATGATTTGTCGAACGATGAATACAGGAATGTGAGAAAGAAAGACAAGATTTGGATGGAAATAGGAAAAGAATTAAATACAAATGGTATGAACCTAATATTTTTTATTAACTTGTTAAATAATTTCCAGTCTACACAAATGTGAAAACGAACATTCTATATATTGGGCATAGGCATATCAGAATTAAAATAATTTACGAATTTGTCACGAGTAGAAAATGCTAGCCTTGCTGCCCGCCGAGGATCATTTGCTATATCAGTAAAAGCTCCAAGCACGGGTTCTGGGCGATCTAAGAATTGAAAATATTTGTCATCGCCACTTTTACTTCGTAAAAAATTGTGTGAAACACATGCCGTACGTACAATTAGAATAGTAGGATCTACTTTAGTTTCTAATGGCCTGTAAAATATTCGCCATTTTTGAGACAAAATACCAAACGCATTTTCCACGACCCTTCTAGCTCGACAAAGTCTTACATTGTATGTCTCTTTTCTGACGTCTGTTAAAGTCTGCTTATAAGGAAATGGTCTCATAAGGTATGGTTTGAAAGCAAATGCTTCATCACCAATTAAGACGTACGAGCAGATTTCATTTTGCCCAGGGAGAAATCTAGGTGCAGGGACACTCATTAAATTTTGTTCAAATCGTTTTCCCATGTTTGAGGTTTCGAAAATACCCCCATCACTATTTTTTCCGAAACCACCAATATCAACACATAAATTTATAGTCCGGGCCAACAATGGCCATAAGCACTATTGAATATTTATGTAAATAGCACCAGTAATTGGAGCCACTGTTGTTAGGTCTCTAGATTGTTAAATGTTTACCGTCTACGCTGCCAATGCAATTGGGAAATCCCCATCTATTTTCAAATTCTTCAGCACATTTTTTCTATATATTCTCTGTTGGTTCTGGTAAATATATATGCTCCATATGTCTGCATATCGCTTCACAGACTTCGGTTACGATTGCACTCACGGTTGTAAAGCCAACTCGAAAGCTATGCCCAATGGTATAGAAGGTGTCACCAGTGGCAAGGACCAAGGAATCTATAAAAAAAATCGTTTTTAGGTGATGAAGTAAAAAAAAAGGTGGAAGAATATCAGAAACACATTTGCAAAATATATAAAATCTACCAAACCAAAGACCGGCCAAGCAGTGGGCAACATAAAGAAATGGCAGTGGGCTGACTACATGGAATTTTTCCGCCCTTTTTTGGCATTTGCCAAAACGTCGTCTAATGTGAAAGATATTGACGTCATACATTATGAGACTGCCGAATTTAACTCAAATATATATCAGGAAAGGGCTGGAAATGTAGAAACCGAAAATTTGGAAGACCGCGGCCATGGAGAAGATGAAAATGCTGATGTAGATGCAGAAGATGCACAGAACGCCTCGGCAACACAGACAGCACCACCTTCTTCATTGAACACTACAGCAGTGACTACTCCAGGGCACACCTTTCCGCAGACTGCAACTACACCAAAATATAAAACGAGCAGAAAACGCTATGAACCACCATCTTCGTCTGTACAACAGCTCATTGATTATTTTGAAGGTAAAAAACCTAAAAAAGAGAACGAGGCCATTGATTCACTTTTCTTGGCACATGCACAGACTGTGAAAACACTTCCCTTAAAGCGTCAAGCCCGAATAAAACTAAAAATAGCCGAATTAATAGCGCACGAAGAATTTGAACATATTGAAGAAATGTCTTCAGCGTCTACCCAGAATTCTGCAAGTATGTATGATAGTAGTCTGTCGTCCTTCCCAAGCGGCTCTGGGTTTACTCCAATAATATACCCAACAGAGGAGGCAAATTCTGCCTCGAATTATTTAGCAACATTTAATCCTAGTGGCAACATGTAGTCCAATTATTACAATAAAATATTTATTTCACGATCCCTGAAGTTTTCGTATTCGATAAGCCTACTAATTTTAATACATATAATTTTTTTACCTGAGTGTAATAGCAAGTCGTTCTTCTGGCGAAATAGCTTCACGATAATTTGTGTCAGATTTTCGTATTTCATCTTTCACCAAGTTCAATATTTCATCGAAACACTCTGGAGTCATTCTAAAATATACGTAAAAGCGCTGTTCATCCAGCCGAAGTTGTGGCATCAAGGTATGGTATTCCCCAAATTTATTTCGTTCCAAGTTAATATCATGTACCCACTTCCTTCGTTTCCTAAACAAAATTGAAAATATTTGTTTTATGTACTTCGTTAAACTTAATACATACCCAACTATCAAATGGCGTTAAATAAACATAACTTACCGTGCATTTTGTTCCTCTTCTAAAGCAATAAATAGAAGTGCCTCCTCTTCTTCTGAAGACGAGCTCATTGCAAAAGGCAAAAATAAAATGTACGCAACCTGTCGAAACCTTCACGTTCGCGGAGCGAATAAGACGCTTTGGTATGAATAAACAGGCGAAACAGATTGCGAATTTCGCTCTGAATTTCGTTGCGAATACTTCGCCGCGATTATTTCGCGCCGGTTTGTGGGATGCTTTAATCTTTAACTTGGGGCGAAATTGCCTTTTTCATGTGAGTGTTTTGTTCCTGTATATGTGGAGTCACGCAGTAGATACATATACGTTTCCATATCCATTCTTAAATAATTACGTAAATCTTCTGGTTCGTCACGTAATTATCGCAGTAAATTTACGTGGGAGAATCTTCCTCTTATCAGCAACCACGCTCTTGACGATCGTGAACGTCGAGAAGTCTTTCTTTTCAATTTCACTAAACACAGCGCTATTATTGACAAAAGCAGTGCTTCCTCCATGGTCTACCAAAACTGATCTAAAAACGTACCTTAAAACTTTCAAGTGTGTACTCCAATCTTTCAACTATCATACTTACCGGGCTTAACTCACTGAAAATTATTCTAATCATATTAGCAAATTTTCCCGAAATAATTGTAAAGTCGGGTTTTATTGGTGCAAGTTGTTCAAGGGGGTATTTAAAACATGGACGCATAAAATGGCTACACCAATTTTTGTGGGAAAACCTTTTATTCGACAACAAAGAATGAGAAAATATGTTTTTTTATTCAATTGAAAGTGTTGGCAGGAACGAAAAAACTCTTCAAATAAGATTTTTAGGTATTTATGAGACCTACAAAATGAGACCACATGTAAAAAGATCCGACTAATGGTAAAAAAGTTATGACCCAAAACCGAGGCAAAATGCACGTTTTGGCACTTGTTGTTAATGCGACGATAATTTCACGCAGCTACTTGAAATTCTTCAAATCCATAGGCCTCATATACTTCTTAATAACCACAACAAAAGTGGAGTCGATTGGTCAAGTAGTTTTTGAGAATTTCTAATTGTTTGCCCAAAACTTTCCGAAACAAAATTGTTATTTTTATGCGAAAAACGGAGGGTTACGATTTTTTCTTCAAAACCAATTTCAAACATTTCGTATACGTGAGTAACTGAAAAGATTCGCTACGATACAAAATACTATGCTGAATCTTTAAATAATGTATTAGAGACTATACAGGGTGGCGCATCTAAAACGAAACAGACGCATTTACTGGCAGCTCAGTTTTTGTTTGAAAAACGCGCGTTGTTTTTTTCATTCTGAAATGATACTCACGCCCACACCCAAATCACTTGCCATTGTTTTAACCAAATCATCTCCATCTAAACGTCTGATTTCCTCAAGTTTCTGTTCTATGGTAATAAAAGGACGTAAAAGGAGTTATTTCTTCCTAACCTACCCCTAAAATTTTAAGGCTGTATTTATATACCCGATTTCAGAACAATACTTAAACTTTAAGTCAACCCACAGCGAATTCTAAAAAAGAGACTTATCTCCTTCTTCCCTGGCACCACGGATTTTCTATGCTATAAAAAGCGGTTCGATGCATTCTCGATAAGTTTTTGTTTTATAGAAAAAACACAATATTTTTAATCTTCAAATTACATCATTTATGTAAAATGATGTAAATAGGAAGAGCGTAAGAGCGATGTGATATATATTGACATTCAAAAAGTATAGCTATACTAACTTATAGTAAATATTATATTAGAGGTTATCTTCTTTCGTTGTTGGTTTTTACAATCTGCTTTATCCTCACAATTACTTCTTTCTCTACGTATCGCTTTAAATACAAGTCGAATATCCTATCTTTGCATAGGAGCTTATACAGTCGTTCACCGTATTTCCTAAAAATCGATATAAAAATTAGTTGATTACGTACTCCAAATCAGAAGCCTCTTTGAAACCAATTTAGTATAAAAATTAACAAATTGAGCTGGATATTCTTCACACACAGCCCATTTTATTATATTCAATATCAACTTATCTTTTTGGAAAACCCTTGATAACAAAAAAAGCTCACAACCGCAGCAAAAAAATACCCGTTTCTGAGCAAATTTCTTTGGTCTTGAGAGTTCCATAGACGCCTCAAGAAGCTGCCGCTACAGGGTTATATGAGGTATACATCACGAAAAACCATGTCACTTATTTCAGTCTCCCTGCATTTACCTGATCTCCTGGTAACGGTCGTCCATAAACTTAACCATGTTCAAAATAATTCTTTTGCGTGTGAATTCGTTGTTTTGAGGATGGAGGACATTGAGGGGACCAGCAATGACTACTGCGCAGACCAGCAGTCTTGCAGAGGCTGTACGAACTAGAGGATTCTTGTGTTCTGGTCCCTACAATTTCAAAATAAGGCAGATTGAAGGTGGCATGCATAACAAAATCTGAATAAGGAATAATTTAAGCAATTACTAGTTTTCAAAATTTTGAGAATTTAGAAAATTATGGGAATTCTAAAAATCTTGAATTTCCAAAAAAATCATAAGCTTTTAGAGTTTTAAAAAGTTCTAAACAGTCAAAATCATCAAAAGGAGGGGGCACAAACCTTACGGAAATGAGTCCCCGGTGGATCTTGCTCAAACTTTGGGAATAAGCTCTCAGGGCGTCCCAAACATGCAAGAACGGAGTATTATTGCTCCAAAATAAAAACTTATCAAAGAAAACTATTTAGTAAGCTAGAAAATTGATATCAGTTTTGATTATTATGGTTATCTGGTATTCTATCTAAAACTGCGAAGTGTCAAGACAACTGGTATGGAGGTTGTCAAACTTTGGTGTTTTTTATTTAGATGAAATAACCAATAATCCTCCCGATCATAGATGATGAGAACGATAGAGATGCTGCTCAAGCGGAGTGGACAAGTTCCGTTCAGCAAGCTCTGCAGCGTGCAGCTGTACTACCAGTACGACGACACGGCAGACCGTTTCTCCCTGCAGACATTCGTCAGAAAATTTCTGACAAAAGAGCTGCAATTAAGCAAGCGAAGAGGTCTTGTCACCCAGATGACATTCACAGAGCAACTAATCTTGTTCATGCAGTGAGAAATGCTCTTCATGAATTCCGTAATGAGCAATGGAGCGACTTTCTGTCGGGGATGCTTGACTCAAGTATTCCTCTCTGGAAAGTTGCAAAGTCGCTCAGAAACGGAAAGCAAGAACAACTCCCGCACATCCACGGTCTTGGGGGCATAATCTGTAGGACAGAGGAAAAGGGCGAGGTTTTCGCTGATGCAATGGAAAGTCAGTTCTCTCCCAACTATGACCTTGATAATGACCTCGACGAGGAGCAACATATTGTAAGATCCGTCAGGAGATATTTTAGGGCCAACGGCGTCAGTGGCAGTAGTTCCGCTCTTAGTGATTTTTCCTCAGAGGAATCTTCAGATGATTCGTCAATTGAAGAGCTGCACTGCACATCAGCGAGATCTCCTGAGACTCCGCATTGCACACCAGCAGAGCTCCAAGGTCATATTTTTTCAATATTAGTTCAAGTTTTAGAGATACGGTAATTATATGTGTTCCTGCTGTGACAGTGTTAATATACTGTAATTCACAAGAATGCACGTGCTACATTTGTATATTCGGCAAGGAAAGATGATGTAATCAGGATGATTGTGTTACGTTATACATACGTGTACATTATATTGTCTTATATTAGCCATTTTTTCCTCAGTTGGCTGACAGCGTTCATGCAAGATGTCTCGAAAGTGTGTAAACAATCCAGATCAGTTTTGTTACGTGTGTGGTGATGTGACTTTTGCGTCTCAGAGACAGTCTATTACTCCACTAATAACAAAGGCATATCAGATTTATTTCGGTTGTAAACTAGGTGATCAAGACAAACAGTGGGCACTCCACATCTGCTGTAATAGATGTGCTTCAAGTCTGAGGAGCTGGTTAAATGGCAAAAAACGGTCTATGCGCTTTGCTGACCCAATGGTTTGGAGAGAGCCTACAAATCATATTAATGATTGTTACTTTTGCATGGTACCTTGTGTTGGACAAGCCACAGGTATGTCCAAGAAAAAAAAAATCGGTTATTAACTACCCAAACATACCATCTGCGATGAGACCTGTGCCTCACAGTGACGAAAATCCTATTTCAAAACCCCCAGAATCCTACACTTGCGAATCAGAAAACGAATCAGATCATGGCGATCGAGTGATTCGTCAGAAAGAAGATATGCCATCAACGTCAAGAGATCCTGATTTTATACCGAGCACGTCATTCCACCAACCACACAAAATAACACAGTCAGAATTAAATGATCTTGTAAGAGATTTAGAACTTCCAAAATGTAAGGCAGAGTTACTTGGATCAAGACTGCAGCAGTGGAACTTGTTAGAAGACGATGTTTCGGTATGTGTTTTTCGTAAACGCCACAAAGACCATTTTTCAATATGGAGAATAACTTGGTTTTCTGCAGTAACATTAACGGCTTACTGGCGGCTTTAAATATAAACTATAACCCAGAAGAATGGAGATTGTTCATAGACAGTTCAACATTGAGTTTAAAGGCAGTGTTATTGCATATTGGAAATATTTTACCATCTCTTCCTGTAGGGTATGCAGTTCACATGAAAGAATCATATGACAATATGAAGTACCTATTGACATGCATAAAATACGATGAGCACCAATGGCATATTTGTGGCGATTTGAAAGTTGTTGCACTTTTACTTGGGCTGCAGCTAGGCTACACAAAGTTTTGCTGTTTTTTGTGTGAATGGGACAGTCGGACAAAGGCACTTCATTACACCAGACAAAACTGGCATGTTCGTCAATTCCTAGAGCCAGGTCAAAAAAATGTACAGCATATACCATTAGTAGATTCGAAAAAAAATTTATTACCACCACTGCATATCAAGTTGGGCCTAATGAAAAACTTTGTCAAGGCATTAGATAGAGATGGGTCAGCTTTTCAATACCTGCGTCAGAAATTTCCAGGACTAAGTGAGGCAAAGGTTAAAGAAGGTATTTTTGTTGGGCCACAGATTCGAAATATTTTGAAAGATACACAGTTTGAAAACACTTTAACAGGTATTGAAAAAACTGCTTGGAATGATTTCCGTCTGGTGGTCACTAATTTCTTGGGAAGTAGAAAAGCTGACAACCATAAAACCCTTGTCAAAAATATGCTGTCATCGTATCAAAAGATGGGCTGTAATAAGTCTCTCAAGATACCTTTCCTACACTCACACCTGGACTTTTTTCCTGACAATTGCGGAGCCGTAAGTGATGAGCACGGCGAACGTTTTCATCAGGATATTTCAACAATGGAAAAAAGGTACCAGGGAAAGTGGAATCCTTCCATGCTTGCAGACTACTGTTGGACTCTTCGTAGAGATGCTCCAGAAACGATCCATAAAAGAACAGCAAAAATATAGCGCATATAGTGATTCTTATAAGTATATGAATCTTGTTACTTTTTTTAATATATCCTTAAAAATAAAAAGTTTTTTTTCTAAACCGCAACTAATTTTTTTATTTCATTGTCATTTTTGGATTCAGCGCCCCAAAATTAACAAAGAAGTGCACTTTTCCCACAAGATACAATTAAAAAACTAAAATTTGTTGTCCAGTGTAATCAATGCCATGCTAAGGACCCAGCACTTCCCAACGGCGTGGAAGACTGCTGATGTAATAATGATTCCAAAGAAGGTGGGTTCGATATTCCCTCAGGACTACCGCCCCATTATTCTACTGTCAGCTCCTTCTTAACTCGCAGAAAAGGTGATTCTACGTCACCTTGAAAATTTCTCGGCAGACCACAATGTGATGACGTGCAATTTGGCTTTCGGTCTGAGCATAGTACGGAGCTACAGGCCATAAGGCTTGTTGAACGAGTAACCAGCGGGTTCACCCGTAATGAAAGTACTAGCATCTTGCTACTGGATGTCTCAAAGGCATTTGACAAGGTGTGGCACAAGGGCCTTCTCTACAAATTGATCCATAAGGGCTTCCCCTTCTGGCTCCTAAAACTTTTGAAATCCTTTCTCGAGGGTAGGAAATTTCGGATCAAAATTAATAACGTTCTGTCGACAACACGGCCCATCAAAGCCGGTGTCCCTCAGGGTTCGGTTCTTGGACCAGTTCTTTATTCACTTTTTATTCATGACGTCCCTTGCCCCAGCAGCTGTGAAACCTATCTCTATGCTGATGACACTGCCCTGGTGGCCCAGTCGTGCTCTGGAGATCTGGTTCACGACAGGCTGCAAAGTGCAGTGGACGAGGTATCGGAATGGGCGAATCGGTGGCTGATCAAAATTAATCATTCGAAAACGCAGGCAATCTATTGTACTAAAAAACGTAGCGGCGCCCCGTCTGAGGTTTCAGTGAATGGCGCTCGGGTACCATGGGAAAGCTCTGCTAAGTATCTCGGTATCACTCTTGACAAGGGGATAACCTGGCAGAAGCACACAGAAGCGTTAAAAACTAAATTCCAAATCTCGTTTCGGCAACTCTACCCTATGCTATGTAGAACATCAAAATTAAGTTTGATCAACAAAGTTCGACTATTAGACCAGCGATCACTTACGCAAGTGCGGCTTGGTGTTTTCTCGCCAAAACGCATTTGCGTAGCCTGCAGGTTTTGCAGAACAGAACCTTGCGTACAATCACTAACGCCCCATGGTATATTTCCAACGAGACCCTTCACAGAGACCTTGACGTCCCTTACCTAAAAGACCACATCAAACAACAAGCGCAGCTACGTTACAGTCAAGCAGAATCGCATAACAACACTTTGTTACGCGAGTCAGTAGACTATACAGTCGTGCAAGTTCGCAAGCACACAAGGCCGCGACTCGCACTGTGAACAAAATTAAATCGTCCGACTTTAGGTCCAACCAAAATTATAATTTTTCTTGAACAACCAATCCCAAAATTAATTTTAGGATCAATTTAAAATTGCCGAATACTAACTAGCAATGCCAAGGCACCCCTCAAATTGATGCACTTCTTTTTTCTTTGCTCTCCCTCCTTCCTTCCTTCCTTCCTTTCTTCTTCCCTTCTTTCTCTCTGACTTTGTTTGGTATCTGGGCAACCAGACCTGACAGACCTACTGACTTACAAGACTTCAACCAAGAGCAAAGGTCCTACGGACCGCTCTGACAGACAATGACGAATAGTATACCAATAACCCAATAACTGATGATGAAAACCAATAAGTAGGTTATCATCCTTCTGCCTTTAAAATGGCCTATCCAATAAAAGGTAGGGCATTGCATTTAAAACAGATACTTTTGAAGTGGATACCATGTATAGTAACCCATAAATAATTTTCTTTGATAAGTTTTCATGTAGGAGAAATACCCCGTTCTCGCTTGCTTGGGATACCCTGTATATATCATGGAAACGCGTCGTAGGATTGTTAAGAAAACTTTTTATCAGGATGCCCTGGGGAGCTTATTCCCAAAGTTTGAGCAAGATTTGCCATGGTCTGATATCCGTAAGCCGTGTGCCATTTCTTTGTCAAGAATTTAAAAACTCAGTTTTTCTCAATATTTCGAAAATCTTCACCCATTGGGGGATTATGTCAATTTTTGAAATTTGGGAAACCTGTGATGGCAACTGTGTGCGAAATTATTCTTTCAAAATTCAAGGGCTCGTAAATTTCAATCAGCGCTCAGCCCTCAAGGATTGACTATAAATGTGGACCTTAATGCTTTATTTTGCTACTATCTTTTCTTTCACTGCAAGGGTGTACCCAGCTCAAATCGGAAGGGGGGCACCATTTTGGCAAATTTTTGCTGGAAGTTCCACAAATCATATGTACTATGCTTGATATACAGGGTGGCGCATCGAAAACGGAACAGACGCATTTACTGGCAAGTTTGGCAAAAAATCACGTAACACTTGCAGCCCCCTGGGCGGGGGTGACACCAACCATAAAATCCTAAATGCAAAGGGGAGTTGAGTAATACCTTGTTTTAAAGGTCTTTCAATTCCCTTTATAATGATGTAAAATACATGAGCTTCAGTTCAGTAGTTTTGAAGATTTATTGATTTAAAGCTTAAAGTAGACTATAATAGGTACATCAGATTAGTTTGTACTATTTTCAGAAGGAATTTGACTAAAAGAATTTACTTAATAAGTAAATGCTTTTCTTCACTACGCCCATGCTTTGTTTATCATTTTGTTGTTGAAAATAGCTATTGGAGCGTTTTTTAAATAGGAATTTAGTACAATAGTTTGCGATTGATTTGACCAAACTTTGTTGCTAAAATAACTTGTAACGCTTTATTACATAAATTAACCATGATATATTCCACAGCAGAAAGAGTTGGAATTATCGAAATATTTTTCGGAAATAATCAGTGCGCTAATAGAACAGCAGAAATATTTAATGAGCGACATGAGAACAGTTACGTGCATCGAAAATATGTTCTAGAAGTTGTAGCTAAATTTCGGGAAACTGGGTCAGTCGCCAATAAAAAACGCAACATTGAAAATCCCATAAGGAACGAAGCAATAGAAGTGGGGGTTTTAGGGCAAGTTTATGTTGATCCTACGTTAAGTACCCGCAAATTGGAGACTGTGTGTGGTGTTATTCGACGTACTGTCCAACGGATTCTAAAGGACCATAGTTTTCATCTGTATAAAAAACACATGGTACAAGAACTTAATGAAGACGATTTTGATCGGCGATTACAATTTTGTGAAGATTTGAGTGAACGAATTATAAACGATGAAGATTTTCTATTCAACACTTGCTTTTCCGACGAATGTTCCTTTTTCTTAAATGGCGTAGTAAATCGTCGTAACTGCCGATATTGGTCCGATTCTAATTCCAGAATTTATCATGAGGTTCATACACAGCAGCCACAAAAATTAAATGTTCTTCAAGATTTGTACCAAAATATGCCTTTATAAACTAAACATGACGAAACTATTTACTTCTAAAACAATTTATTTTCTCAAAAACATTTTAGATACACTCTAGTCGTAAAAAATACATATTTGAAATCACTTAGACCTATAACTAATAGAATATCTGACCAAATAAACAATGTGCGAATAAATGCGCGAAGTTAACAAAGCAACAATTGAAAGATTACCATTGGATAACGTCACCTTTATTTTTTATTACGGCTGAAACTCTTTGGGGCATAGTGTTAACCAAGTTTTGGCAAACATTTGGTGTAAAACAATCTCATATTTCTTGAAGCTTTTGTCTCAGTTCGGTGATTGTACGAGCAGGATGTTGTCGTAGAACCTTTTTCATCTCGTGCCACAAAGTTTCAATAGGTGACAGATCTGGACTTCTAGAAACCCATTTCAAAAGTGGTACATTATTTTCTTCCATCCATTTTATAGCCTTTTTTGAGGTATGGCACGCTGCACCATCTTGCTGAAACACAAAATCTTGGCCGGATGTCAGACATTCTTCCATCACTGGTAAAAGCGATTCTTCTAGAATTGCCAAATATTTGTTTGTATCCACATTTCCATCAATAAAATGAAGTTTTCCTACTCCTTTTGATGACATACTGCCCCAGACCATAATGGATGCTGAAAATTTCACTTTTCTCTTCAGACAGTCAACATGGAATGCTTCATTTTTTTTGCGAATAACTCTACTGCGACTCTTTGGCCTATAAACAAGTTGTGCAACTTTAGGGGTTTACTTCACTTTTTTTATAAGAAAACTTACCTTGCAAGTGCTAAATCCCAGTTTGTGGGTATCTCTATGAGTTGTGGACCTCGAAATTCTCCTTGTAACAACGTCACTCCACAAAGCACTTAATTGTAAATAATTGGCACGCCTGTTTTTCACAATTATTCTTCTTAATGCTCTTCGGTCGGCATTTGTGATATTACTTTTTTTCACATATCGTGGCTTAATATTAACTGAACCTGTTACGTTATATCTTCTAACAATATTTCTCACACTGTACCGCGATAAGTCTAACAAAGTTGCAATTTCTGAGTTTGATTTCCCAGAATTAAAAAATTTAATTATCAGTAACCGAATTTTCTCACTAATAACCTTTCCTCTACACATTTTGAAAACCTTAACTACCCAAAACTATTTTAAACGTATTCTGGCAGCTGTGATTAATAAAAACAATTGTCATGGCTTTTATTTTTCACAGCCACCTATGCGTTATAGACTTATTTTGCATTGAAATGAAAATATATAGGTTGATATGCTGTAATTGCAACATGTGTTATTTTTGTGCTGCAAATTTGATTAGGGAGTGATAAAGTTGGTGTTTTCTACTATATATTAGCAAAATATTCATTGTTAATATATTAAACCTATAACACCCTGCTACATTTTTATTATTTGTGTTTGATAAGAAAAAGCTAAGATTTCAATAGTTGGGCCAACTGAAGTGGTAAGGGGCTCGTAGTTCTCATTCTGAAGGTGTTTTCAAACCTTGCCCATTTGTTCAATAGATATAACTTTAAGGTTTGAAAACAAAGTTACCCAGAATTTTTTATTTGGAGATGAAAGGTCTTAGCATTAACTCTTAGGAATATATAAATCCGTCTGTAGAATTTCTCTTTCTCTTCTCATTTGCCTAGTTAGCCTGATCAAATAAGTTTTGTGACTTTTCTAGATCAGTTGCTTCCCGATTTTTCAACGCATATACCACTTCACATATTTTCGAACTGCACACCTCGTGTCGCTCGTGCTGTTGTTTTGTCTTAAAATATATCAACAAAGTTTGGCTTCTTTCTAAAATTTGTCTCCATTAAGAACAAATATTGCAAAATGTGCGTCAACGTTTTGAGCAAAATCTTTATTATTGCATGGAGAGTCATGGTGGCCATTTTCAACATTTACTTGCCTAACGGGTCAGTTCATTCTTCATTTTTAAATTACTTTGCTGCCAAATGTATTGATCTCCACTAATGATGATGTATTAGTTTTACTTAAGCTTTAAATCAATAAATCTTCAAAACTACTGAACTGAAGTACATTAATTTTATATCATTATAAAGGGAATTGAAAGACCTTTAAAATAAGGTATCGAAAACAAAATCGACGGGTCTGAGCGTTTTTCCAAAAAAAACTGAACTGCCGGTAAATGCGTCTGTTTCGTTTTCGATGCGCCACCCTGTATATATTTTTTTCTATTTGCATTTAGATGTTTTATCCATTTGACAATTCATATGGATGTGGAAAACTACCAGGATTATTTTTTTGAAGCAATCAATCAAATATTGCATGAGATGCTTTTTAAGTAATGATTTAGTCATTTGGAATACTTGAAAGCAACACTTGAGATAATGCATGAGAAATTTTATATATTTATCTATTTTTTAGGCGTACAAATTCCTCAAAATTCAAACAGGGTGCCATTTTTTCAGTCAGTCAAGGCCAGGGAAGTACTGTAATCGCAAAAAAACTTGAAATGGAAGAATAATTTTCATACATAACATAGTAGGTAAATTTTTCGTGGCGTTCGTCAGGTAATCCTTGGTCCTCTGTTACACGTAGAAAAAGATTTATCGTTAGTGTTAATCGGTCCTGTTGCGATAGGGTAACCGTCAAAAGAAATAATTTAATTATTGGTCCTATAACTTGGAAAGTATCACTTTATTTTGAAGAAATTTTGAAAAGCCTGTATAATGGTATTGTGACCGAAAAATCTATAACTCACCCAAACTTGACGTTTTTTCGTTTCTGATGATTTTGAACGCAATCAAAAATGTTCTTAATGGAGACAAATTTTAGAAAGAAGCCAAACTTTGTTGATATATTTTAAGACAAAACGACAGCACGAGCGACACGAGGTGTGCAGTTCGAAAATATGTGAAGTGGTATATGCGTTGAAAAATCGGGAAGCTACTGATCTAGAAAAGTCACAAAACTTATTTGATCAGGCTAACTAGGAAAATGAGAAGAGAAAGAGAAATTCTACAGACGGATTTATATATTCCGAAGAGTTAATGCTAAGACCTTTCATCTCCAAATAAAAAATTCTGGGTAACTTTGTTTTCAAACCTTAAAGTTATATCTACTGAACAAATGGGCAAGGTTTGAAAACACCTTCAGAATGAGAACTACGAGCCCCTTCCCACTTCAGTTGGCCCAACTATTGAAATCTTAGTTTTTTTCTTACTAAACACAAATAATAAAAATGTAGCAGGGTGTTATAGGTTTAATATATTAACAATGAATATTTTGCTAATATATAGTAGAAAACACCAACTTTATCACTCCCTAATCAAATTTGCAGCACAAAAATAACACATGTTGCAATTACAGCATATCAACCTATTTTCATTTCAATGCAAAGTAAGTCTATACTAAGTGACATATAAATCCGAACACCCAGTTTAAATGGTTTTATTTTAATAAAATTTTGTATAAGTACTTAATGAAGCATAATAAGTAAATGATAAAAATTTCAAAATGATTGCACTGCTTTAAAGCCCTTTGACCTTTAATAATGTGTGGATGCACCTTGATGTGCTACGCATACTCCAACGCGCCTAGGCATGCTTCTGATCAGGTGGTCAATGTCCTCCTGTGGTATCTCATTCCAGGCAACCACCAACTCCTCTCGAAGTGCTTCTAGAGTCTGAGGAGGACGTTGCAAATTGAGCAATCTACTACCCATCATATCCCACACGTGCTCAATTGGGGATAAGTCGGGAGATCTTGGTGGCCATGGTAACAATGTGGCATCATTATGTTGAAAGAAGTCTATTGTGACTCTTGCAACATGTGGTCGGGCATTATCTTGTTGGAAAGTTGGATCTGCCAGGGTGTCAAGGTAGGGTAAAAGATGGGGTTCTAGAACTTCGTGGATATAACGCTGCGCATTCATGTTACCTCTGATGAAGATTAAAGGTGACCTGGAACCATAAGCTATAGCACCCCAAACCATAACTCCAACAGTGTGATGAACATGTCTTTCAACAAAAAACTGTGGCTTCCTCCTTTCACCACGTCGCCTTACAACCCTGGCACGACCATCGTGCATGCCTAAACAAAATCGAGACTCGTCACTAAAGACAATACTGTTCCATTCCTGATCCCAGAGTGACCGTTGTCTGCACCACTCAAGGCGATTACGTCGGTGCTCTCGAGTTAAAGGGAGGACCCAGTGTGGCCGGTATGAAAACAAGCCAAAACTTCTCATTCGTCGGTAAACACTTCGCATGCCAATAGGTCTTCCGTGTTCTGCAAACCATTCATTTGCAATGGACCTGGTAGTGGAGAAACGGCCCCTTAAGGCCAATAATCTTAGGCGGCGATCTTCACCGTCTGTTGTTCGACGGCGGCGTCCAGTGCCCCTTGCTCTTTGCGTACGGCCTTCTTGAAGCCATGCCTGACAACACCTAACCACAGTGTCTACACTTCTTTGCACTCTAACTGCAATTGCCCGAAAAGAAAGTCCAGCTTCTCGAAGTCCCACTATACGGCCCCTATCTAACTCACTAAGTTGACGAAATCGTACAGGTCTCCGTACTCTAAGCATCGTAACCGATCGTAAAGGATGTCAAGAACCAAAATCCGAAAACGTTGATTCTTTACTGCGGCTGAAATATTCACTGAAATTTCACTTAGTATATAACGCATAGGTGGCTGTGAAAAATAAAATCCATGACAATTGTTTTTATTAATCACAGCTGTCAGAATACGTTTAAAATAGTTTTGGGTAGTTAAGGTTTTCAAAATGGGTAGAGGAAAGGTTATTAGTGAGAAAATTCGGTTACTGATAATTAAATTTTTTAATTCTGGGAAATCAAACTCAGAAATTGCAACTTTGTTAGACTTATCGCGCTACAGTGTGAGAAATATTGTTAGAAGATATAACGTAACAGGTTCAGTTAATATTAAGCCACGATATGTGAAAAAAAGTAATATCTCAAATGCCGACCGAAGAGCATTAAGAAGAATAATCGTGAAAAACAGGCGTGCCAATTATTTACAATTAAGTGCTCTGTGGACTGACGCTGTTGGAAGGAAAATTTCGAGGTCCACAACTCATAGAGAGGCCCACAAACTGGGATTTAGCACTTGCAAGGTAAGTTTTCTTATAAAAAAAACTGAAGTAAAAACCCTAAAGTTGCACAACTTGTTTATAGGCCAAAGAAAAGCCACTATTAACTCCACTGCAAAAGAAAAATCGGCTTAGATGGGCTAAAGAACATAGACAATGGACACCTCAACAATGGTGTGCAATAAAATGGAGTGATGAGACCCGATTCCAAGTTTGTGTTGGTGACAGTCGCAGTAGAGTTATTCGCAAAAAAATGAAGCATTCCATGTTGACTGTCTGAAGAGAAAAGTGAAATTTCCAGCATCCATTATGGTCTGGGGCAGTATGTCATCAAAAGGAGTAGGAAAACTTCAATTTAGTGATGGAAATGTGGATACAAACAAATATTTTGCAATTTTAGAAGAATCGCTTTTACCAGTGATGGAAGAATGTTTGACATCCGGCCAAGATTTTGTGTTTCAGCAAGATGTTGCAGCGTGCCATACCTCAAAAAAGGGTATCAAATGGATGGAAGAAAATAATGTACCACTTTTGAAATGGGTTTCTAGCAGTCCAGATCTGTCACATATTGAAACTTTGTGGCACGAGATGAAAAAGGTTCTACTACAGCATCCTGCTCGTACAATCACCGAACTGAGACAAAAGCTTCAAGAAATATGGGATTGTTTTACACCATTTTTTTGCCAAAACTGGGTTAACACTATGCCCCAAAGAATTTCAACCGTAATAAAAAATAAAGGTGATGTTACCCAATGGTAATCTTTCAATTGTTGCTTTGTTAACTTCGCGCATTTATTCGCACATTGTTTATTTGTTCAGATGTTCTATTAGTTATTTTTGTAACTAACATTTTTTATTATGATTTATAGTAATTGAGTAATGGAGATATTGACCAAGTACATACTAAAAACTCATCCTGTATGTCTAATTTGTTGCAGTAGTTACGTCGCTGGATGGCTTGAGCATTTTTGAAGATTTTTTTATGTTAATCACAACAATTTTTTGCAATAACCTATTAACCGCTGTAACGAAGTGGAGATACTCATTACGAGCCCCTTCCCACTTCAGTTGGCCCACTTCAAGATTTGTACCAAAATATGCTTTTATAAACTAAACATGACGAAGCTATTTACTTCTAAAACAATTTATTTTCTCAAAAACATTTTAGATACACTCTAGTCATAAAAAATACATATTTGAAATCACCTATAACTAATAGAACATCTGAACAAATAAACAATGTGCGAATAACTGCGCGAAGTTAATAAAGCAACAATTGAAAGATTACCATTGGGTAACATCACCTTTATTTTTTATTACGGCTGAAATTCTTTTTGGCATAGTGTTAACCAAGTTTTGGCAAAAATTTGGTGTAAAACAATCCCATATTTCTTGAAGCTTTTTGTCTCAGTTCGGTGATTGTACGAGCAGGATGTTGTCGTAGAACCTTTTTCAGCTCGTGCCACAAAGCTTCAATAGGTGACAGATCTGGACTGCTATAAACACATTTCAAAAGTGGTACATTATTTTCTTCCATCCATTTTATAGCCTTTTTTGAGGTATGGCACGCTGCACCATCTTGCTGAAACACAAAATCTTGGCCGGATGTCAAACATTCTTCCATCACTGGTTAAGCGATTCTTCTAAAATTGCCAAATATTTGTTTGTATCCACATTTCCATCACTAAATTGAAGTTTTCCTACTCCTTTTGATGACATACTGCCCCAGACCATAATGGATGCTGGAAATTTCACTTTTCTCTTCAGACAGTCAACATGGAATGCTTCATTTTTTTGCGAATAACTCTACTGCGACTGTCACCAACACAAACTTCGAATCGGGCCTCATCACTTCATTGTATTGCACACCATTGTGGAGGTGTCCATTGTCTATGTTCTTTAGCCCATCTAAGCCGATTTTTCTTTTGCAGTGGAGTTAATAGTGGCTTTTGTTTGGCCTATAAACAAGTTGTGCAACTTTAGGGTTTTTACTTCAGTTTTTTTTTATAAGAAAACTTACCTTGCAAGTGCTAAATCCCAGTTTGTGGGCCTCTCTATGAGTTGTGGTCCTCGAAATTCTCCTTCCAACAGCGTCAGTCCACAGAGCACTTAATTGTAAATAATTGGCACGCCTGTTTTTCACGATTATTCTTCTTAATGCTCTTCGGTCGGCATTTGTGATATTACTTTTTTTCACATATCGTGGCTTAATATAAACTGAACCAGTTACGTTATATCTTCTAACAATATTTCTCACACTGTAGTGAGATAAGTCTAACAAAGTTGCAATTTCTAAGTTTGATTTCCCAGAATTAAAAAATTTAATTATCAGTAACCGAATTTTCTCACTAATAACCTTTCCTCTACCCATTTTGAAAACCTTAACTACCCAAAACTATTTTAAACGTATTCTGACAGTTGTGATTAATAAAAACAATTGTCATGGCTTTTATTTTTCACAGCCACCTATGCGTTATAGACTTATTTTGCAATGAAATGAAAATAGGTTGATATGCTGTAATTGCAACATGTGTTATTTTTATGCTGCAAATTTGATAAGGAGTGATAAAGTTGGTGTTTTCTACTATATATTATCAAAATATTCATTGTTAATATTTTAAACCTATAACACCCTGCTACATTTTTATTATTTGTGTTTGATAAGAAAGAAACTAAGATTTCAATAGTTGGACCAACTGAAGTGGGAATGGGCTCGTAGTTGGCAATTTTCAGGCAGAACACGTTAAGCAATGAAACATGGGCGTACTCAGGAGGGGCAAGTCTTATTATTCTTCTTTTTGTCTGGATGCGACGTTGCCGCTGTTATATATATTTCATACAATACATGATTATAGTAAAGTGAAATAAGATCCATACGAAGTACTAACAATGTTTCAGATCCATTTTAGGCACTGAAATACAGTATATGGTTGGCTATATTCAGGTAGAATAGATTAATAACTGGTTCAACACAATTTACCTTGTTGCATATGGCTCGAACAGCATGAAAAGTAGAGATATGCGTCACCATGCAGTCAAGCGATAAATTTGCATCTTGACGTGTAAACTTGTTGGCATCTGCGGTTTTTGCAAGTAGCGTGTCGACTATCTCGTCGAATTCCTAAAAAATACATAAGCTATTCGGCCTGTCTCTTTTCCTCAGTGGGCGCGCAGCTTTATAAAGGGGTCTACAACAAATCCCTCTTTCGCTCAACTGGATTTACGAGATTTGAGGTATAAGTCTGGTACAGAAACAGTAGAGACTAGTAAAATGCATCGTACGCCTTTGAACATGACGGGATCCGTGCTCACCCACTTTGCTGATTCAATCAGTTACATACGATGTATTATGGTACTCTCTTCCGTTTTGATACCAGCAGGCGTATTACGTAGGAAATCCATGACCTATAATGTCAACTCGCTATGAGCGCCACCTAAGGAGGACTTACCCAAGACCATGTTCCCTAAGATAGTGCAACTCGCATTTCGCCAGCATGCTTCGCTGGTTGCAAGATGCCGAAATAGCCTATATACTGAGAACTAAATTTGTCTGAAGGCTTGAGTTCAATGTGTACGAGAGGGAAGTGTGTATAGACACATATGTTAGAAAGAAATAGGAACACGGCAATCTACCGCGTTGCCAATATGTTTCACGAGTTCCTTATTATTATTAAGATGCATGTTGAAAATATGCGTTAGTTTACTCTCTACGCACAAATAATGGGCGCTCCAGTTTAGGTCTAAATGAAAGGTCAGGATCGCGACAAATTCTGCAAAATTGCATCATTGGTTCACTTGGCAACACCGGATTTCGTACATTCCAGGGTAAAGTTTCGACCTCCATGATCATAGGTGAGCGATTTTGGTCAGTACCCATCTACAGTATATTCAGATAAGAGATAGACCGGATGTAAACAAAACGCCGTCTCGACGTAACACAGGAGCCCTCATTGGTCAATTCGCAATTAAATGCCTATGCCGAGCGGCAGAGCAGTCGTATCAAGGCAGAGTCACATTCAGGTTCAGACGTGTTACGTATGTCGTGTGCATCATTGCAATTTGATATTTCTTTGGACGTTTTCGTTTGTTATCTTATTAAGTTGTTGAGTTTGTCGTTGTTATTGTTATACCTTGTTATTGATTGTTACTTTCGATAAAATGCGTGGATGTTTTATTGTCATTTTCATTTGTTAGAACTTTTTTAAGCCATGTTTTTATGTGTTTTCGATATTTCAATAATTTTTTAATATAATCTTAAAATATGTCGAATATTATAAACTTAAAAAAAGTTACTAAGTTTTATATTGTGTACCGTTCCTAATATTTCTAATCATTTTAATTCATACTTTAAGCTTTATAAAGTTATAATTTGTTAATATTAATATTTGCGCGTATTTCAGGTTCCTGATCATTCATTTTTTAAAGGTTTATAACTTAAATAAATAAATAATAAATAAATTAAATTGTGAAGCGCTGAGTAATCATACGACGTTCAATATTCTTTGTTTCAATATGACTAAATAATCCCAATTATAGCAATCTGATACTCATGTCTCAATGTTTTTTTGCTGAATGTGATGAAAACATTTGAAAAAGGTTCGCTTATTGAAATAAATCTACACCAGTTAGTACTTCAATTTCCAGGTAAAGGGAAAAGGCTCATTATCTGCCATATTGGCAGTGAGGATGGATTTGTTGTTGACGGTCTGTGGTGCTTTGAGTCTAAGAAAACTGGAGATTACCACGAGGAAATGAATGGCGAATCGTTTGAACAGTGGTTTTCAAAAATTTTACCGAACTTAGAGGAAAACGCAGTAATTGTGTTGGATAATGCGCCTTATCATTCTCGAAGAATGGAGAAGGTCCCAACAACGGCTTCAAGGAAAGTTGATGTTCAAAATTGGCTCCGCTCGAAAAATATCAACTTTGAAGAAGCAATGCTGAAAGTACAATTATTAAGAATTGTCAAGGATCACAAGGCGGAATATCAAAAATACGCCATTGACGAAATGGCAGCAAGTCAAAATAAAACTGTGCTCCATTTACCTCCATACCATTGCGAGCTCAATCCCATTGAGCTCATATGGGCAGAGGTTAAAAATTATATAGCTAAGCACAATACAACTTTTAAATTTTGTGACCTCAAAGGACTTTTCAAAGAAGCACTAGAATTAATAACAGCGCAAAAATGGGAAAACTGTATTAAGCACGTGAAAGACAAAGTTGAAAAGAGAATGTGGGAACTGGACAATATTTTAGAGGAACAAGTCGAGCCATTCATTATTGACGTTGGTGCTTCAGGCAGTAGCGATGATGAAAGCTCATCAAGCTCATCTTTCCAATAAAAGATGTCGTTCATCAAATTCGGTAAGTTATAAGTAATTATAAAGCTACTGTATTTTTTAATTAATTATTGACATTTCTGAACCCATTTTGGCAAAACCTATTCAAGAATCTACTTTCTGACAATGTTCAACCATGCACATTTTTTTACGTTTTGAACGTTTTAATTTGGTTACATACTTACCTAGAAATCAAAAAATATACTAATCAATATTCTAAAAGCAATTTTAAGAGATATACGATTATTTTTAATTTAGGCTAATTTAAACCCCATTTTGAGATTATATTCGACTGTATTTCACCAAACATCAGGCGGCATCCGAAGCTGGAAATCGAAGCGAAAATTTTGAAACCCTTATGTATATTTACATCATTATATATTTCTTACCCCACCCCCACATGATCCTATATCCATCACCAATCGTATACACATCGAATTGTGCTAATTTACTACAAAGTTACGCAAAGCAGCATCTACTATCTAAAATATGTACTGCGTGACTCTTAATACGTCCCTGCCGAATGTTACAGCGTTCGATGATCACGTGGTCTTGTTTATGTCCGGTTTATCTCTTATCTGAATATACTGTAGCGCTCATGTCATTATACTTCTAAATGATTTTCACCTGCGTTCACTCAGGGAGTGATAATTTGTATTGCGTAATAGTATATGTTACATTTTCCGATCGCAAAGTGTAAAAATAGGTCAAGATGTGTTGATTTTATTACCATCGGTGGAAATCAAAAATAATTCTACAATAAATTAAAACACTAAGTCGCCTCAAAATTGAAATAAATAATTCTAATCAAAATGAAAACAAAATATTAAATTAAATGTTCGAACAGACCTCCTTCTTGAGTTTGACATTAATCTAACGTATTGTAGAAGCCTGTGCAAACATTTTCTGGTGTAACATATTGGCAACGTGGCAGATTTCACCGCTTTCTGCGTCACCGTTGCTAGGCAATGTGGTGATGACCTTCGCTCTTCAGCCGGCTTCTATCTCTTTCTAACATGTGTTGATACACACTTCTCGTGCTTCTCCCTCGTGCACATTGAACTCAATCAGCCAGAAAAGTTTGGTTTTACCTGTAGAGTATACTTGTGAATAAGATGTGACGAAGAAAATATGGTCGATATATTAAGATCGCATTTGGATGCTTGTGTGAATTGGTCTGCATATCAATAGCATCAGTGATATTGAAAGGTAGAATTTGCTATGTAAGAAAATTATTACGCTGCTCATGAAGTATGTCTTTTAGCTGGAAAGGGTTCGATTGATGTTAGTTAATCCAAAACTACGCTGGAAGTTGAGAGCATCGTGGGACAGATAACGTCAGATATGTAGGTTTTGCGACCAGGAGGCTTGTAAAAATAAGAAATATCTGCTTGGGATGTATATTCTTAATCAAATGCGATTAGAAGTGTTGCTTATAAGAGTCAGCTAATGTCTAGTATTGCTTAGATCTCGAGTAATCGTATTTGAGACAAGAAAATCATCATCCTCACATATTATTAGTATACACTAATCAGCTTTGTGGACTGAAGTCACGAAGTCTAGGGATAGGACGTTCAACTGCGTAAGCGGTACATGTATTCGTTTGAAGCTACTCCTGTCGCCAAGGATGGTGTGGATCTCCGAAATCTAGTGGGCGTAGAACCTGACGCAGAACATCTGCGCATTGAAAATGCCAATATAACCTGCCGAAATCTTTATCTGCATTTCACTCACGTTTTCCCATTACTCATAGTTTATTAATATTATCCAACATTTCTCCTTGCAACTCGACCGAATTGTCAAAATTGGAGTTGTTTACAGTGATGATGACAGCATTAGAGAGATATGCCATATGTGCAGAACCTGAAGTTTATTTTGTGCGCCGTGTACACACGAGAGAGGCCCTATGCCCAGCACTTTCTATGCTACTACAAGTGAACATGAAGTGAATGATAACTAGGTCCAGGGTGACATCTTTTTGGAAAAACTTACATAACTTGATTAAGAATCAATACAACGTTCGTAACACTGGTGTTGGGTGTATAGTAAGTAAATACAGGGTTACAGGAAAAGTCGTGCTAGATCCGTTAAGTGCGTGTAGTACCCATCATTTCTGACTTATTTCATTATGAAACACCCTACCCTAAACTTAACCCTTTTCGAGATATTCAACTTTTAATGTTTTTATTGAAAATTGCCGATTTTTAGGCTACTAAATGTATTTATTTTTATTTTGTGTGTGTTATTATTACTATTATTGCATTTTAACATGTGTAATAAGATGCTTTAGGACGTCAATCATTAAAATAGTCCATAAGTTAATTGAATAGGCCGTAGTAGATAAGTGAATGTTAAGAAATTGAAAAAAATATCAGAAAGTTTATTTTTCTCGAAGGGATATCTAAAAAAAATATTATGGCAATTGTTCGGCAGATGTGTTTTAAAATATCTATGTTTTATCAGCTATCTAACGAGGTATAACAATCTAGGATTTGTATTACATTTCGTAGAAAAAAAGTAGTTGGGACGCTCCAGTAGCAGTTCCCACGCCTATTCTCCTTCAAGTTTAGACGCACCGTGCGAGCGAGACATGACGATTTAATGTGGGTGCGAATGAAAGAAAACATATTATAATAACCGGTTAGGGCTGGAAATCCAACACGGGATGTTGTTTTGGTTGTCAGTCTGCTTTTGTGCTTTGTACATAGTAGATGTGATATCGTTTTGCTCTTTTCCTCGACTTGGCTACGATTCTGGACTATTTCTTCTGATTTGTGAATACTGTGCTTGTTCACTGGACTCTGATTTGTACTTGTGATACGGAAGTGTTGAAGATGACGTCCTACACACCTGAGGAATATGCTGATATGCTTATTTGTTACGGATACTGCGATTGTGTATCTGCGCAAGCTCGCAACGAATACAGAACTCGCTTTCCCGGTCGTCGAGTGCCGGATGTGGCCGTTTTTAACAGAGTTTATCTAAGACTTCGAGAAACTGGCTCTGTTTTGAGACGAAATACAGACCTGGGAAGACCACGAATTTATGACAACGAAGAACTGCAGGACAATGAGATAGTGCAACGCTTTCGAGCGGATCCGACCATTTCCACTAATCGTGTTGCCCGTGATCTGGGACTTTCGCAATGGAGAGTGTGGTTTACAGTGCATACTGCTGGCCTATACCCGTACCATTACACGCCGGTACACACTATTGAAGAAGGAGACCCCGCGAGAAGGTTGGACTTCAGCAGATTTATGCTAAATGCTGACGTAGAAGACCCAGATTTTCTAAGAAATATCTTATGGACAGATGAATCCAAATTTGATAACGATGGCATAACTAACTATCACAACGCCCATTACTGGGCCCCAAAAGTACTAAGGAATCCCAATAAGAAAAGAGTGGCGAGGTCCCAACGAAGATTCAGCGTGAATGTGTGGATGGGCATTATCTCCAACCATTTGATTGGACCTTACTTTCTCCCGGACAATCTAAATGGGGAAAATTACGAAAACTTCTTGAGAGGAGACTTCAGAGATTTGCTGGATGATCTGCCACTCAACTTGAGAAGGGACATGTGGTTCCAACATGATGGCTGCCCTGCCCATTTCAGGAGAAGTGTCAGAGACTGGCTGGACACAAATTATCCAAACAAATGGATAGGACGAGGTGGGCCGTTGCCATGGCCAGCAAGAAGTCCGGACCTAACCCCCATGGATTTTCATGTGTGGGGGTGCATGAAAAGTCTTGTCTACAGCGAGCCAAATCCAGTTTCGTCTGTGGAAGAATTAAGAGAAAGGATTGTCGATGCAGCAAATCAACTAAGGACAACGTTGACCACTGCAGTTGTAAAGACTGGTCTCCGTAGAAGGATGCGACAATGTATTAGAAACAGAGGCAGCCATGTTGAACATGAACTGTAGAGTAAGAAAAAGTTGTGTGAAAACCTGATTTAATAAATGATATTTCATGCTTACCTATTGTTTTATTTTACTTTTTAGGGCTAAGTATCAATTTTCTTCTCCACTGTCGCCTATGAAACTAAGTTTTTTCAATGCATTTAAATAAAATCCTAGATTGTTATACCTCGTTAGATAGCTGATAAAACATAGATATTTTAAAACACATCTGCCGAACAATTGCCATAATATTTTTTTAGATATCCCTTAGAGAAAAATAAACTTTCTGATATTTTTTTCAATTTCTTAACATTCACTTATCTACTACAGCCTATTCAATTAACTTATGGTCTATTTTAATGATTGACGTCCTAAAGCATCTTATTACACATGTTAAAATGCAATAATAGTAATAATAACACACACAAAATAAAAATAAATACATTTAGTAGCCTAAAAATCGGCAATTTTCAATAAAAACATTAAAAGTTGAATATCTCGAAAAGGGTTAAGTTTAGGGTAGGGTGTTTCATAATGAAATAAGTCAGAAATGATGGGTACTACACGCCCTTAACGGATCTAGCACGACTTTTCCTGTAACCCTGTATATCTCACCAAAGTGACTCACCGGTCTCCTGGTATCTTTCACGTACTCAAACATATGTCCAATTGCTTGACAGGCAGTTCTGCAGACGTGGGATCGTGGACTCTTTATCAATTCTACAAGTTTTTGATTGATAGTAGTCATGTGCGGTAGAATGATATCGGGTTCTACCAATCGACAAATCTCTACTACTTCTGCCAAGCCACGTAACGCAAGATTCCTAGAAATTGGGTATTTTTTCAAAGTGTTCCGGAATCAGAGACTTCTCAATAATATACTCAGTAGCACTAGAAGTGTTACACCCAGAAAAAATCATCTCTTCAACGTGATTTCTTGGCAATGGGGTAGACTTACATCAAGAATGAAACGATAACATTCTTACGAATTTTTTTTACAAGTAATATTTTTCAAAGATATTGTAAGACCAATTTTATTGACGATGATCCCAACCAATCTCCCATTACCTCAGATTATAATGGATCATCCAATGAGTTTAGAACAATATACATTAATCGTCTCAAGAAGACTATATCAAAAACTAAATCAAATCAAAAGAAGAGTGAGATTTTGTCTAAAAGTGTGCTTAATGAATGTTTTGATATTATTGGAGCAAGAATATTAATCCGGATAAATTACTGCTTAAAATATGGCGAATTTCCAACAAAACTGAGGTGTTCTACCATAACTCCTGTTTTTAAAGTTAAGAATTCTGAGTTGTGCACCAATATGCGGCTAATAAATTATTGGCCGCATATTTTATTGAAGGAAATAACATTTTAATCAAATTTCAAGCTGGATTCAGGAAGAAACACTCAACTGAAACGGCAACACAAATGGTTTCAGAGGACTGGAGGAGATGTATGGATAATAGGAAACATACAGTAACAGTGTCTTTGGAATAAGTGCTTCGAAAATTGGTTCGAGCGCGTGCAGATGTGTATTAATCTTCGTGGAGAATATTTCGAAAAACAATAAAGTAATTTAAAACTACCTACCGTGTTGTTTTATTTCCATATGCAATACTTAAAAGACATCCCTCGTAGCTGTGGCAGAGTCTGTGACGGATGGTGCAAAGTGTATAGTCTCCTCCCCATCATATCTCACACATGTTTGAAGGGATTTAAGTCCGGTGAACGGGATGGTAACGGTAAAACATTAACGCCTGCTTCTTGAAGAAAGTCCGTAGCAATATGGGGACACGCGTTGTTTTGCTAAAAAAGGACGTGTGGACCGCTTTCTAGATACGGCAGTAAGGTGGTTTTTAATCATATTGCCGTGAACAAAGAGAAGGGGTGATCGGATACCATAGTCAATAACCTTCCAAACTATTACTCCAGCAGTCCTGTCTACATGCCTCTCAACACAAAATCCAATATCACGCCGTTCTCCACGGCGGCGTCTTACCCTTCTACGACCATCGTGCGTACAAGAATCACGATTCGTCACTGAAAATGACATTATGCCATTATGCCTCAGAATGTTACCGTTCTCTGCTCGAGTTCAAACGTTGACGACAGTGGTCCGCAGTCAGAGGATGCACTAACCATGGACGGTATGAAAAAAATCCAAAGACTTGAATGCGGCGATAGAGTGTTCGCATAGTAACAGGTCTACCTTCTTCTCCAAAGCATTGGTCAGCGAACTGACGCGTAGTAGCAGAACAGTCTCGTATAGGACTAGTTGCTTAAAGCGCCTATCTTGACGCGCTGTACGCCTCAGTGGATCTTCGTGTTCTCTACCTTCTTCTATCCACACACGACACACACTCATTACCGTCATGCAGTACAATTAACAGGGCGGCAATTTCGCGATAGGACTCACCAACATCTCGATAGGCAATAATTCTACCCCTGTCAAAGCCGCTAACATGGTGATAATTTGGACGTCTTCGAACTCGAACTATGCTTAACACTGGTAAATAAAAGGGCACTGACTAAAAATATCTGTACTGCTCAGCTCTCAGAAACTGCTTTCTCCACAAAAACTAAGAGATAACATTTTAACAAAGGTAAACCAAAACAAAGATAAAACGTTGACATTGTTGCCACAGCATGCTTTAAATATAGTCATTATGTTGCCAAAAAAGTTGAGGAAATTATTTTTTCTAAGTGTAACACTTTTAATGTCACTGAGTATAGAATATCTTTCAGTGATACCAAAATGCAATGTTTTAAGCCCTCACTTCCTCTAAATAAATTCTGAAAATGAGCAGGAATCATTGAAACGTCAAAAAGCGAGATTGGTCGATATTCATTTTTTTTTTCGTTTTTCGGTGCTAAGAGACATACGACGGCTGCATCACAGATTTATGTGGTTTTGGAACTACTACGGTTCCAAGCACTTTGTATCTTGTGAAATGATTATGTCTAGTTTTTGTATATCATTTAGTTTGTAAAAGGAAACTTGCAATGTGTAAAATGCTGCCCCTCCCTGTAAACTTTCTTTCTAACTCCGCAAATGGAAGCCGACAGAAATTAGTGGCATGATGCGCCTGGAAATATGTTCAAAGATTCCTAAATGATCCAAGCACTCACCAATCTTTATTTTTCAACCTGTTAATCGCTTGACTTAACACACATTCAGACGTTCTAGACGTTGTTGTTTCTAATGTCGAACCACCGGTCATCTCCTTCAAAATATAAATTAAAAATCTCAGTCCTCAATAATATAATTTTTGAAATGGGCATGTTTGCTTCCCGTGTCTCTAGCCACGACCAACAGCAGACAGTAGTGTTTTCATTAGCAATTCATCAGTGCGGTATGGGTCCTGTAGATATACAGGGTGTTTCAGTTTATTGTTGCATAACTTTAAGATTCGATAGAACTTTCAAAATTAATGCATAAAGTCTATATAAACATGGGTCGAAAAATGCGTGGCTTCCGAGATACAGGGTGTTTAAATTTACTTTCTAAAATAGTTTTTTTTAAATATTTCGAACAATATTTGATGTATAACAGTGAACATTGGTATACAAGGGTTTTTTGGTACGACAAATCGAACCATGGGCATAGTTTTACTGTAGCCGCTAGAGGGCGCTCTCTACTGTACCTGTAGTGTATTAAAATTACCGAAAATTTTTTCTTAGTGCAATTTTTTGCTTTTTGAATAAAAAAACTGATTCCTCGCACTTTTCAACATAAAAAAGCTCTCTTGTGAATTTTCGTTATAGTTAGCCGCTTTTGAGATATTTCGATTTTTAAGGTTCGATGCACTTTTAATTATTTATGATAAAATAACGTTAAAAAGTCAGTATCTCGATAATTTTTAGAAGTAGGTTGTGCCTGCAAATATTTTTGAAATTGAAAGCAGAACAAGGTTAAACGACAATTAGTTGACAGTCAGTTTTGTTGTCTATTGAAACCTGAAACGTTATTTTGCAATTGAGAATGCACGAAATTTAGTTTCTTTTACCTGTTTTTTTTTTGTAAGTTTTATAAAAATGCCATTTTTATTCTCCAATCAAGAGTTAGCGGATATTCATTTTGTGTATGGCTTTGTAAATGGAAACGTGGAAACGCAGCAGAAGCAGCCAGTGAATACACACGAAGATTTCCAAACAGACGACATCCAACTCGCTCAGTATTTGTAAGAGTACATCGCCAAATAATTGAAAATGGTTTTGGAAATCTCCAAAGGGATCAAAACATAAATGTTCGTCAGCGCAGATTTACCCGTATGATTCTGCGTGAGTTTGATAGAGATCCGACCACAAGTGTTAGGAGAGTTTCTGGTGCCTTGGGCATTTCAGCAAGCCATGTTCACCGTGTTCTTAGAAATGACCATAGACGTCCTTACCATTTGCAACCTGTGCAAGGACTACAGCCAGGGGACGGAGAACGAAGAATCACATTTTGTCAGTGGATTCTTGATAGAACTGATAATAATAGGGGGTTTTCAAGTAACGTTTTATGGACCGATGAGTCATGCTTCACTAGACGTGGAGTGGTAAATTTTCATAAACAACATATTTGGTCTCATGAAAATCCGCATGCAGTTCGGGAAAGAAATTTACAGCATGAATTTAGTGTGAACGTGTGGATTGGTATCTACCCTAATCGACTATTTGGACCCTACCTTTTGCCTGCAAGGTTAAATGCTGCGACCTTCTTGGAATTTTTAAAGGCTGAACATGCAAATATGTGGGATTATGTTATGTTAGATTTAAGAAGATTGGCCTGGTTCCAGCTTGATGGTTGTCCAGCTCATTATTCGAGAATAGTTAGAAACTGGCTGGACGAAAATTATCCAGAAAGATGGATCGGCCGTGGAGGACCAGTCGCCTGGCCTCCACGATCCCCTGACCTAAATCCATTAGATTTCTTTGTGTGGGGATTTCTAAAAGAAAAAGTGTACCAGACTCCCGTAACCACAAGAGATATGCTAATAGACAGAATAAGGAATGCATGTGATGAAATAAGGCCTTATTTGAATAATAACGTTCGATCTTTCGTAGATGTGAATTGTATATTGAACAATTGGGTTTACATTTCGAGCAACTACTTTAGATTTTGTATGTTTGTCCTAACTATCTAATAGCATTTTAGTTGCAAATAATTAATTTAATTTGTTAAAAATAATATTGGAAAATTAAACAAATTAATATTCTGTTTTTTTTTGTGTTTATTTGGAGTTAGGAATTATTGCTGTATTTAAAAACACAATCTAAACGATCATCTTAATTACTTGTAATGCCCAAATCGAAAATGTAAAAAAAATATTATTTTCCCATAAATAATTAAAAATGCATCGAACCCTAAAAATCGAAATATCTCAAAAACGGATAACTATAACGAAAACTCACAGGAGAGCTTTTTTATGTTGAAAAGTGCGAAGAATCAGTTTTTTTATCCAAAAAGCAAAAAATTGCACTAAGAAAAATTTTTCGGTCATTTTAATACACTACAGGTACAGTCGAGAGCGCCCTCTAGCGGCTATAGTAAAACTATGCCCATGTTTCGTTTTGTAGTACCAAAAAACCCTTGTATACCAATTTTCACTGTTATACATCAAATATTGTTCGATATATTTAAAAAAAACTATTTTTAAAAGTAAATTTAAACACCCTGCATTTCGAATGTCACGCATTTTTCGACCCATGTTTATATAGACTTTATGCATTAATTTTAAAAGTTCTATCGAATTTTAAAGTTATGCAACAATAAACTGAAACACCCTGTATAAACGGAAAGCAAACAAGTGGGTGTGATCGTTTGAAACAATCGCGCTGTGCGGAGCTAGGCGAAAAATATGACGATCTTCACCTACCAATGGCTTGTCAAGTTGGTCGTCATCCAAAACCCATACAATGAAAAATGAACATCGAGCAGTTACGAGTGAATTAACTACAAATTTCCATTTCAAAGCATTAGAGATTTAATTTTATCGGCTTCTATACCCTAGTCGTAGTCCATTTACGCACCTGCATAACAAAGATTCAGGGCGGCAAAGCGGCAGCCGCCTAAGCGTTGCAATAGCTATTGGCACAGCTATTGGTTATCCGGCTATAAAACTACGGACAAGTGCAGGATTCGACAGGATAGAACTCAGGCCCGGGGTATCGCCGGCACGCCGGCGCCGGTAGTTGCTGTTCATATTCGGTGCATACATAGCGTGTGACATTAACATGTCGTCTATGGATACAGCAGATAAAACAGAATTTTTCTCCCAATCCTTCCTCCAGCCATGCTTCCTCTTCAGTGATGTCTCCTTCCCGAAAACGTGACAAGAAGGGACATTTGAATATTCAGGCAAAAGAAATTGTTCTTAACGTTTATAAGAGCGAAATTTTAGAGTATGCTGAAATGAAAATTCATGATATTGAAAGACGTGTGGTGAACAAAACAGACTTATGTCAATAGATAATTTTCAACATTGTTAAACAATAAAAAAAACTAAAAAATGTCTCCACCACACAAGAGGCTGCATTACACGATGCTGTTGGATACAGTTGATAACTTTGATCTGAATAACATCAGACGCAAAGTGCATCAATTTTTTGAAAGGCAGGAACTCACCATACACAAAGTATTACAGGAGGTTAATAGTGATGAAGACTTACCGGACCATATTCTATAGTTTACTCAGAGAACTTCATTTTGAGTACAGACAACGGGGCAGAAATAGTATTTTGATGGACAGCCAAGAGATTATTTTATGGAGAAGAAATTATTTAAAATCAATAAAGAAATACCGCGACCAGAGCAGGAAGATTTATTACTGGGATGAAACCTGGATAAAAGCAGGACATACAAAACCTTCTTAGTTGGACTAACCACTGGCCTAAAGAATCCGTCAGGTACGTGTCAATAGAGTGACGGCAAACCATTGGATAGAGTGTATCCATCACGTTCAAGAAACAGTCGAAACAAAGATATGGGATCTAGATAATATGATCGATATTCAAGTTGAACCTGTAATAATTAATATTAACCATTCGGATGATGATTCAATTACTTCCAGCGAAGAAACAATTGTGAAAAGTATGTGTACTTCTTTCTATAAAAATGATCATTTACATTGTTAAATTATTCCAAGACCATTGAGGAAAATCCGGAGCTGTACAATCTCGCTTTTGGCCATGTGTTTTGTCTGGGCGTAAATGGACTACGAATGGGGTATAGTATATTTCTGCTGACAAGCCTGCTTGATCGGCTTTCGAAAAATGCCGCTAGCATGACACAAAGGGCAGATACAAACGTTTTTTAACTATTTCAACCAATCAGGGACAGATTTTGCTCGTTCCTTGTACGAGGGATGTCTTCTAAGTTTTGCATATAGAAACATAGTAGGCCGCGCGGATCGAACGTCAGTACTGAATCTTAACCTCACTCTTTAGTAAACTTAAATTCAAAGTTTCACAATAATACGTGCAACTCATCCGAGAACATTTTCGCGCCACAATTTATTACAACTTTCAGAGAAAATTATCGCAACAAGAATGCCTTGCTGAGTTACTGTCTGTTTTCGGCAACGAAGCGCCACAACAGTCGACAATTTCCCGTTGGTATGGAGAATTCAAACGTGGACAGGTGAGTCTTAGCGACGATCCCAGGGTGGGTGTACCAAAAACGGCAGTCACCCAGGAAATCGTCGATGCTGTGCGCAAACTCATCATTGAAGATAGACATGTGACATATCGCGAGATTGAGGGGTCCTTGAAGATCTCATAGACCTCAATTCAAAAAATGTTACATGAAGAATTAGGAGTAAGAAAATTAGTTTCTCGTTGGATACCCCATCTGTTGACTGAAGAGCAGAAAGCAGCCAGGGTTAATTGGTGTCAAAAAACGCTTGACCGTTTCAATTCCGGAAACTCAAAAAATGTATACAGCATTGTTAGTGGTGATGAATCGTGGATTTACTGTTACGAACCAGAAAATAAACGACAGTCGGCTGTTTGGGTGTTCCAAGTTGAAGAAAAGCCAACAAAAGTCATCCGTTCTCAAGTGTTTCGAAAAAGATGGTCGCGACATTTGTGTCAAAAGCGGGTCAAATTGCAACAATTCCTCTTAATGAGCAAAGAACTGTTACTGCGGATTAGTATACCACCATTTGTTTGCCATAAGTCATCACCGAGCTTCGAAAAATCAACCCCGAAAGAAGAATCATCCTCCATTAAGACAATGCAAGCTCGCACACAGCCCAAAAAACAAGGCAGTATTCAACGGAAGAAAACATGGAATTATTGGGCCATCCTCCATATAGTCCCGATCTAAGTCCTAACGATTTCTTTACTTTCCCGAAAATTAAAAACAGACCGCGTGGTCAAAGGTTCCAGTCACCAAAAGAAGCAGTTGACGCATTCAAAAATGCCGTTTTGGATCTGCCAGCAAACGAGTGGAATAAGTGCTTCGAAAATTATACCGTGTTGTTTTATTTCCATATGCAAAACTTAAGAGACATCCCTTGTACTACTTCAGAGTTAAAAGCGGTTAATGAAAATAGTTATCTCGTTCGATAATGCCTGCTGCGACTGCATTTTAAACTGCGCAAAGACGTTTTACCTCAAGGTCAGAATCGTTCAAAAGGTCTGATGCAGTTTTCTCCATCTTCAGCTCATTTTCTGCTTGACTTTTGTCTGCAATACTAAAAAACCGCTCTTGCGAAAAATCTACATACCTAGGGTTGCCAAGGTTTGTATTATTTATTAAAAACCTTCTGAACTGGTGAAATCAAGCAAAATTATACATAATTTGAGATTGTTAGAAAACGTGTATATCCCATAGCTACATCTACTATGTGAGCGACAGTTCACGCGGAGAATTTAAATTTGAAACATCCAACTTAAAAAAAAATGAAACACAATCTTAACTCTGGCGATCGGGTGAAAGATTGAGAGGCGCCGCTCTGACATTATTCGTGTGTAAAATAGTTCGTTCGTGAACTAGTTCCTAGAACTAGTTCGTTTTAGTGAGTGCGATCTGTTGAACTATTTCACCGAACTGAACTAGAAAGCTCTTCACTATCCCAAACTAGCATGAAGACTAAAGATAGCCTCGCCTTCGTAGTCGACACCTTTAGAGGTTTCCTGTCATCTTCCATCGAATGAGATGAGGATGAAGATCAACTCGACAAACCATTGTTACGTGGAGACCTCCTTACAATATAGTTTTTGTAAACATTACCTCGTTAGACGAAATAACTTGTAACTCCATAGAATTCTTCGGAACACCTCTATTTCCAGTGACTTTGATTAAAGTAGCGTCACTTTTATCTATATAAGGAACTTGCTTATCGCTTGAATTCGTTTTGGGAAATTCTGACCTTAATGATCTAGGGCTGGTTTTTGGGCTTATTTTGGGACTATTCTTTGGGGTAATCCTTGGGGTACACTTTTTGCTATCCGTTGGACTAACCCTTACATCAGCTCTAGAATTAACCTTTAGGCGTACTTGTGGGCTAACTCGTCCTACAATAATTAGAATTTCGGTGAAAAAACCTAAATAATAAACAACCTTTTACAGAGACCCCAAGCCGAGGTATATCATGTTTCGTCTGAAGGCTGGTTCAACAGATCGTGCGGCACTGGTCGTCGGCAGAAGATCAAAACACTCAGAACATTCTTACAAAACCCCACTGCCGGGCACAGGGTAATGCCGCAGCGCAATAGCCGTCAGTCTTTCTGGACGCTGGCCAAGCAGATTGAACGGGACTTCGCTAAAGAGTGCCAGGATGGAATGATTCTCTTTTCCACCAGCTCCATCATGGACTAATAAAAACGCCGGCGCAGCACAAAATTCAACTTTCAATTCAAAATTACGAATACTTCAGCGACAAAGCATTGAACATCGGACTGTCAAAACGAACGACGGGAAAATCCAGACTTAACGCCACTCTGTGGATGTACTACGAACTAACTATATAAGATTATTTGGTTGCCTAAGAAACATACCTTCAAAGTCACTCATTTAACTTTCTTTTATAAAGTAGGTGTTATTTGGAGCAGACGAAGGGCACTATAGATCAATAGGTCTGTGAAGTCTGGTAGACTTGATACCAGACAAGATCAGAGAAAAATAATGGAAGAAGAAAGAAATGAAAGAATGAGGAGAGCAAAGTGGATGAAGTGCGTACCTTTACGTATAGGTGATATCAGATTCTTAACAGACTGAAGTTCCAAACTCTGATCTTTTTTGACGCTAGACAAGGTGGGTGACATAAATGAATAGCTTCTGGTATCCTGAACAGGTGTAGTGTCTTCAAAATTATCTTCTGAATTTCTATGCGGTGACAGATTTATAGGCATCTGACAATAGTACCTACAAATATTCAACACGTAATAATACTTCGCTTTCATTGCATTTCTTATATCACTACGAGGATCGAAAAAAACTGAGACCGCTGTAAATGGAAGTTAATGTGTTACCACAGGGTGTGTTAAACCACCAACACAAGGTTTTCATTCCTATCTGTTCCATTGGCGAATGTCACACTATCAGTATTTACTGATCATTCCATCAGTGTAAGTGGAAAAATATTTTCATCGAGTGGCGCGTGTGTTTTTTACTCCTCAAAACATCACTGTGTAAAAAATATTTTGTGTCCCATCACAAACAGTTATCAACTTTTGGTGGATTAAGCAGCGGCAATATTATTTCAAAATTGTCTAGTTCGACTGGGCTATGGGATTATCTGCTCTGAATCGTGTACGGACAGCTCGACTCTGATTGGTCCATTCAAGCGGCTTAAATGCTTTCGTGTAAGAGAGAGAATGATCCCAGTTTTCAGGGTTGCCAGGCGTGCCGATTTTTCGCCAAAGTGGCGATTTGACGGCTTAAAATGGATATCTTGGTTATTGGTTACTATTTTGAACATTTCTCACGCCAATGAATTTGTAATCATTTTTTTGCTGATATGTGTATACAGGGAAAATCAAAATTTGTCTGACGGATTGAAATCAATGTGTACGAGAGAGGAGCGCGAGAAGTGTGTATTAACACATGTTAGAAAGAGATAGAAGCCGGCTGAAGAGCGAAGGTCATCACGGCATTGCCTAGCAAAGGTGACGCAGAAGCTCGTGCAAGCTTCCGCGTGACCAAAATGTTACACCAGAAAATGTTCGCACAGGCTTTTACCTACAATCGGTTAGGTTACTGTCCAATACAAGAAGGAGGTCTATTTGAAGCAGGGAAACCTTCCCCAATGAAAGCTAGATGAACACTGACCAAAATCGCTCGTCTATGATCATAGAGATGGAAACCTTGCCTTGGAATGTACAAGATCCGGTGTTATCAAATGAATCAATGAAGCAATGTTGCAGGACTTATAACGATCCTGACCTTTCATTCCAATGATTCTAAATGAGTTTCGACCGTTGAAATTGATTTCGATGGTGTCTTGTGACGATATACTTGATGAGCTATGATAATTTTGACACTGCCATGATAATTTGAATATAGAAGATCAATATAATCAGATGTCAAAATTATCATAGCGAATCAAGTATATCGTCACAAGGCGCCGTCGAAATCAATTTCAACGATCGAAACTCGTTTAGAATCAAGCCCCTTGCGTAACATAATGGCAACGAGGCAGATTGCCGCGTCAGCGTTGATGGGCAATGTGGTGATGAGCTTCGTTGTCCAGCCCGCTTCTATCTCTTTCTAACATATGTGCCTATATACACATCTCTCTCGAACACATTGAACTCAAGCCGTCAGATAAATTTGGTTTTCAGTGGAGATTAATCAAACATGAAACGAGGACCAGCGGAAGTTCTGTTTTCTTAGCATAATGACGCTTATGGTTAAATGTTATGTCAAGGTGTCGTGATCCGAGCATATCAACGACATCCCATACTAACACTTTTGATACAGTGTTGCTTGATGTACGATTATTACAATTTTTGTACGATAGCCGGGAGAAAAAAGAGAGAGCCCCCCCCCAAAGATCACTAGGGAAAGGAAAATACGTAGAAAATTATTGTCTCCCTGTTGTCCAATTTTCAATAGTCGGTAACCCTCCTCCCCGTTTTCCCGTTGTCACAATATCACAAGAATATTCGCCAGAAGTCCCGCCACCTCAAAATGTCCCTCTGGATCCGCTTCCTGTGAAGGAACATATAGTTTAGTTAATATTACACATGTCTAACACCCCCATCCTCACTCCCCGCTTTTCAATGGATTCTTAGCGTATTATTGTGCCTAACCCACCTCAACTTCGCTCTTCAGGTATCGTCAACAGGCAGGCTGCTTAGGCTCTTAGGCCAGTCACTACTCCACCTCCCCGGGCGACAAATCCATTCCAATCTCTAACCTGGAGTTTTATGGGTAGTCTCCTAGTTAATTTTCACTTTAAGGATTGGCGATTTCTGGCGATTTTCTCATCAAAACTTGGCGACCAACGTGACTGAAAACCTGGGAATCGTGCCAGTTCTCTGTTCTCTCACGAGCTGTGCACAAGAGCACAATGCTTACCCTGAATCCCTAAGGCCAAGGGCCAACACATAGCGGGAAGCCTAAACGAGGTAGTTATCTTTGCTTTCGGGGATCTACCTGAGAGGAAGTTTTTATATCGAGCCTGAGGCGATCCTCATTAGGAGCTCGTTTTTCAGCCAAGGGGGGCTATGCATTGAGTTCCTGATCTTTGCCCAACCTTATTAAAGGTCGGCCGGCGTGGGTCTCCATCTTGTCAACGCCTGGTGTATAGTTAGGCGTTGACTTGGCCTTTACTAAGGCCCGTATCGTCAGTCGTCCCTACAACTGTAGGGCGCCTTTATGGCCTCCTTGATTGTCATAGTTTTCTACTTCTCCGTGTCAGCGGTCTATTTTGAGGTTATGTCACAAACATCTATTTGCATCAAATTGTGCTTGCTTTTGAGTTATATCATGTTTTATCAGCCTGAAATTTCCTACAATTTAAAAAGAAAACATATCTTCACAATAGGAGAGCGCTGACGCTGACACGGGACAAGTGTAATCTAGAAATTTTTGAAGGAGAGAAAGGAGTATGACAATCAAGGAGGCCATAAACGCGCCCTACAATTGTAGGGACGACTGACGATACGGGCCTAAGTGTAGTAACAGGTGGCAGCTAGGGCACCTAGCCGACATTCAATTTTGCGGGTGCGGCACAAGGTGCCGTAGTTATAGAAGGGCAATGGTCGTCTTCAAAGTCATCCATGGCTTTTCAGATCGAACTAACAAGTTTCCGGAATTATTCTGAAAAGTTGGTACATCTTTACTGAGCGGTGAATTTTTTTCATAAGCTGTGATTCGGCGATCAAATTAGAGGCGTACCGGACACGACGAGGAACCGGTGCATATAGTCACATGACGGGCCCAGAACATGCGCCGAGGACTCCTCATCTACCCCGTAGCGCTCACACAGCCGCCCCCATCATATGCGTATCATTGTGTTATGGCCAGTCACCAGTCCCACCTACAACCTTAGGTTGGCTCTGCCCAAAGATACGCAAAAGCGTATGTCCTTAGCACTAGGCCCTAAGATGAGCTTCCGTGCCTGACGGAGATGTCTAGATATACTTCTCCATTTCAGAGAGTGTTGCCAAGATATCCACTTCTTCAATATCCTCCTGACTATTTGCGTGGGTACCATAAGTGCTGGCTCAGGTCCAACAAGTCTGCCCGCTGATCCTGCTCTCGCGAGAGCATCCGCCATATCATTACCCTTTAACCATATGTACTCGTATATATATAACGTATATATATGAGCAGTAGTCATTGCCAAAGCCAACGACTAGTTGGGTACAAAATACAATTACTTGTTAATTGGGAAATTGGCAAAACTTTTAGGCTTAAGTTGACTCTTTTGACGATAAAATCAAGCTTTCGGCATTCTCTATGGAGCCATCATCAGGATTCTGAAAACACAATTGTGATGCTAGCAAAGAAAACAGGACAGATTTAAAATGTCAGACGACTTACTCGTCGGTGAGGTTGCAGCCATAAGGAGTTTCAGAAAGAACGTAGAGAAGATCGAACTTGTGATCAGTATAAAAACAAAAGGACGTTTTGAGAGTATTTTTATATATATACAGGGTGACTTCGAAGTTAAGTCATTTATTTTAACAGTGAGTAGATCTGATCAAAAGAAATGCTTTTTTCCTTTAACATTTTTCTGGTAAAATTAAAGTAACAAAGTTATAGCCCTTTAGAAGTTTGAGTACCGCCCTGTCTCAATAATAATATTATGTGCTCGTGTTTGGAAACAACGGATATAATCCGCCTTATCCGTTCATCGCATCGGAAACAAAAAAGCGAAAGAATTTGAAACGATGTTTTTACTACAACGTACAATTTTATTCAATTGTTTTCCGTCATTGTGTTAGTCGGTAACGCGTGAATGAATAGTGGTGTTTGTTGCGTGGCTTAAACGAAATAAAAAATGCACGTTTACGAAAATGCTGAACTTGTGGACATGATTCTTATTTACGGGGGGGGGGGGGGAGTCTTTATGCGGATCGGTTTCCCAATCGAGTGCAACCTCGTGCCTTTGTTAATGTAGTACAATGGGCTCGTGAATCAGGTGACTTAAGACCTCACAGGGGAGAGCATGCCGGTGCTCCACGACCGCACGATCAAATACAGGTGCGCACTGAAATACTTGTCGGGAGGATACTTTATAAAACAAGGTAAAATTTTTTTTAATTTTTATTTTTACACACATATTTTGGTTTATCTTCCTTCTACAATCATCATCTGAAAATTAATGACTCAACTTCAAAGTCATATATATACGGGGGTGGCGCATCGAAACCGAAACAGACGCATTTACTGGCAGCTCAGTTTTTTTTTGGAAAAACGCTCAGACCCGTCGATTTTGTTTTCGAGGGGGTCACAAGTTTGACAAAAAATCATTTTAACACGTGCAGCCTCCTGGGCGGGGTGACACCAACCCTAAAATCTTAAATGGAAAGGGGGGTCGAGTGATACCTTATTTTAAAGGTCTTTCAATTCCCTTTATAATGATGTAAAACACATGAGCTTCAGTTTAGTAGTTTTGAAGATTTATTAATATAAAGCTTAAAGTAGGCTTTAATATGTACATCAGATTAGTTTGTACTACTTTCAGAAGAAATTTGACTAAAAGAATTTACTTAATAAGTAAATGCTTTTCTTCATTATGCGCATGGTTTGTTTATCAGTTTGTTGTTGAAAATAGCTATTGGAGCGTTTTTTTTGTGGCAAAACGTTATTTCTTGAAGAAAGATAAGGGAATATCTCGTACTTATTTTTAATTGGAATTTAGTACATAGTTTGCTACTGATTTGACCAAACTTTGTTGCTAAAATAACTTGTAACGCTTTATTACATAAATTAACCATGGTATATTCCACAGCAGAAAGAGTTGAAATTATCGAAATATTTTTCGGAAATAATCAGTGCGCTAATAGAACAGAAATATTTAATGAGCGACATGAGAACAGTAACGTGCATCGAAAATATGTTCTAGAACTTGTAGCTAAATTTCGGGAAACTGGGACAGTCGCCAATAAAAAACGTAACATTGAAAATCCCATAAGGAACGAAGCAATAGAAGTGGGGGTTTTAGGGCAAGCTTATGTAGCTCCTACGTTAAGTACCCGCAAATTGGAGACGTACTATCCAACGGATTCTAAAGGCCCATAGTTTTCATCCGTATAAAATTCACCTGGTACAAGAACTTAATGAAGACGATTTTCACGATCGTCATAACTGCCGATATTGGTCCGATTCTAATCCCAGAATTTATCATGAGGTTCATCCACAGCAGCCACAAAAATTAAATGTTTGGGCTGGTATTTTTGGTGATCATTTAGTTGGTCCTTTTTTCTTACCTGGAAATTTGACCGGTGAAATGTATTTGGAATTACTGGAAGACGCCATAGATCCTGCATTAACAGCCATAATTGAAAATCAGAATGATCGGCGGTACATTGCGAATAGGTTGATGTTCCAACAGAATGTTGCCCCACCACATTACGCATTACGTGTTCGACAATATTTAGATCAGACGTTTCCAGATCGATGGATTGGTAGAAGAGGTGCCATTGAATGGCCCCCAAGATCGCCAGATTTTTCACCTTTGGATTTCTTTATGTGGGGTCATTTAAAAAGCAAAATCTATGCTACTCAGCCAACATCATTAGAAGACCTGCGACAAAGAATTGTGAATGAGTGCCTTCAAACTACTCCTCAAATATTGCAAAATGTGCGGCAACGTTTTGAGCAAAATCTTTATTATTGCATGAAGAGTCATGGTGTCCATTTTCAACATTTACTTGCCTAACGGGTCACTTCATTCTTCATTTTTAAATTACTTTGCTGCCAAATGTATTGATCTCCACTAATGATGATGTATTAGTTTTATTTAAGCTTTAAATCAATAAATCTTCAAAACTACTGAACTGAAGTACATTAATTTTATATCATTATAAAGGGAATTGAAAGACCTTTAAAATAAGGTATCACTCGACCCCCCTTTCCATTTAAGATTTTGGGGGTGATGTCACCCCCGCTCAGGGGGCTACACGTGCTAACGTGATTTTTTGCCAAACTTGTGTCCCCCTCGAAAACAAAATCGACGGGTCCGAGCGTTTTTCCAAAAAAACTGAGCTGCCAGTAAATGCGTCTGTTTCGTTTTCGATGCGCCACCCTATATTCTAGATGCCTCACTGCTAAACTATTCAGAGCCTCTCCTTCTTTGTAGCCCAACGCTCGAAGTAATCTTTCAGGCACTTTAGTGTCCTCATTGGAGCCTGGCTGTTGAAGAAGATTGTTATTCTACTCCTAGGCCTTTGTCTTCCAGGATGCGAGATACATAAGCCAGAATCGCCTAGACTTCCGTTTACCTATCGAGAGCAAGTGAGAGCCCGCCAGAGCCCTTTTTTAGTAATCGAGCCGTCCGTGTTCCAGAGGTGCCCCTTTCTTCAGAGACCTTCCGTAGACCGTAATCACACTCCACCCGCGTCGGATAATCTATTTTCTATCTATTTTTACACTGAATTTGCGGTTAGGTCGGTACTCAGGGGTGATCAGATCACCTTGATATTTGATTCCTGATTCTTGAATGCCCGGCTGCCCCGACTTCACAGTCGACGTACGACCACTCTTCGCGGAATTCAACGGTGGGAGAGGCTTAATGCATTCCGCGCCAACTTCTGAATCTGTTTTTTTTTTCTAAAATATATTTACCTGACAGGATGCCTGTGGTCCTCTGGAGGTTCATTCATTATGACACTTTTAACTCTGAATCTATTGGCATGGCATCCTCTCTCAATATAACTAGGCGGTTCGACAAAAGATTGGCTTTTTAATGCCCTTTTGTGTCGTTGCTTGGGTCTCTAAGATATGGAAAAAAATAGATTTTTTCAAGAATATATAACCTGCTTCAGTAATCTAAGAGGCGGCAACGCTGACACCTATAAACGGCTATCGACAAGTTTCAAATAACACTGACGACGTAATGTGTTCGAGAGAGAAGGGCTAGAGGCGTGCAATACGTTGAGGGCAACGCGGTGCTTCTATCTCTTTCTAATGGTACGATTCCACCAAAATAGTGTTCAGCACATTTGTTTACAAACATTTTGTGTGAAACTCCAGCATTGAATGTGCTCACTGGTATCGAATTTATCTTCTGTGTCCACCGGCAAAGCAGTGCATAACTTTTGTAAGCGTACAGTGCAGCACACTTGTGTACGAACATGTTTACCAAGCAAAGTTCTCACTGACTTCAGTTCTTAATATGGATGGGCGGGAATACGTAGTGTTTTGTGTTGCAGCTTGTGTTTTAATAGGTAGTCTGCTTAAACAGAAACGAAGAAGAAAACCACGATGTTGGGTGAGGCCTTTTCTGCAGCGATGGAATGAAGAAACGAATAGATTTGTAGAAGAAATAAAAGTAGATCCCTTAAATGGATTTAAAAATTTTACTCGTATATCGTGTGAAGGTTTTGAGTTGCTGGTCAATGCACTTAGTACTCATATTACAAAGCAAGATACCAACTACAGAAAATGTGTCCCTGTTTCAATAAGGCTTATTTATAGCTTTTATTGCCCAACAGATAATATTCCATTTATAGGCCAAAATCTTAAATTAGAAATATTACAAAAGCCTAACTTATAAAACTATCTAAAGCGCTCCCGCAGAACACATTTTAGCTCCGAAATAGAATATAAAAATATGTCACAAAACTTACAAATAATATTATAATTCAAACACATAACCCTTTCAGGTGATTTCAAAATCAAATTTGTGTTAGCACGACTGCAAAAGAAAGTAACATTACATCTTGAAACAGATATTGGCGTTAAAAACTGTAGTTGTGATAACAATATAAAATAACAAATAATAAATCTGAAAACCCAGAACCTGAAGATTTTGAATTCGCTATTTTCTTCTTTTCTCTTCGGTACCGAGCCAAAATAATCTTCCATTTTCTCATTACCTCAGTCGAGTCACAATTGAAACTTTGAGCCAACTCTTGAATGGCGTCGTGTTTTTTGTTTCTGTTTGTATAATCAGTGTGACGGGAATCCCATAGAAGAGGATAATTTTCAATTGCTTGAATAAATTTTATAATCCTATCATTCGTCCAGTCCATTTTCAATTTCGTAAAAGAAGTGCGCGTACAAACAAATGTTTCACTCCAGGAGCGGGAGCAATACTGAGTTCGCGAACAAGTATGTACCCGCCGACGCGAGTCCACTGCTTGCATGTGCGCGCGCACAAAAGTAACTGATGTTCGCGAACGTTTCCGAAATGTTTGCGCACCATTTGCTATTGTTTGCGTGAGTGAGTCGACTAGAAGAAACATTTGTGCTGTACACTGTGCATTAGAGTGCCGCACAGTTCAGCACACTGGTGGAATCGCATCTTAAGATACGTATTGCACGCTTCTCTATTGAACATATTACGACGTGGTTCGCACAGTAGATATGTATGAGTTTCTCTGTATAATTAAAAGCATAAAAACGGTACAAATGTCGCTAGTTAGGTTGGCAGTTATGTCTAAGGTTATAAACAGACAAAGATATGAATTGCTGATCTGAGCCATTCCCGTCAATCAATGTCAAAACGTGGGAATATGCATAATTTTTTGTATCTTCTGTTAATTATTTACGTTAATAAGATACCATAAATACATATTTCATTCATAGAAATGTATGTATTTATTTTTAATCAAGTATTATTTAACACTGCAATGCTAATGACGCATTTTCGGCGCGATTCGCAGTGACGTCATAACACTCGATATGTTATTTGATTTTTGATTGTCTTTTTGGTTAATTTGCTGTCGAATTTCCAAAGCTTCTCTCAGTGGTGGAGGGGGCGTTTACAGGTTGTCAAGGATGAAAAAAAAAGTTAAGTAGAGATACTCGAGACCGTCAGATATTGATATTGTAGACATACAGATGCCCCACGTGTCACCTAGAGCTGTCGTTTAAAAAAATTTATATCAAGAGGAAATTCTAGTAATTATTTTCAGCTTCCCAAAGTGTCGCTAACTCTAACCTGAAAATTAGAAATGCTATTTTGACGAAAACTCAAATGTAACGGTACTATTATTTTTCATTTTTCAGAAAGTGCATCAAAAACCCCACAATTTGGAAAAAATCGCATGTCGTTATCTTCATTCGTTACAAATTTTTTTCGCAAGTTGTCAGCAAGACACCCATTTAAATCAAGTATTGGCTTCCACGCACATATCCTAAATACCATTTAGGGCTGGTTTTTCAATCTCAAGTTAACTTTCAGGTTGGGTAACTATTATTTGAAAGTTAACTATATGTCTGAAGATTCGTTTTTTAAGTTCTGGTTAACTAATTTGTAATCGTTGATGCGACAACGCCGTTTCTACGTCGGAACTATCGTGTCATCCATGGCAACCAGTATCACAGCAAAATATGTTAGACATTGCGGTGTAACTACAACTTTATATTTCACCAATATCTGGTCCTCTGTTTAAAATTAACTAACGTTAGGGAAAACTTGAAAACCGCTTTTCGAGATTGTTCCTTCAATTGTAGAACGCCTTTATGGCCTCCTAATTAATACATTTCCGGCGAACACGAAATTGGATCTTTCTAAATATTTATTAATTGTAATGCCACGTTCATCCAAATGAGACCCAAAATGGTCATGAGCCAGTATCAAACCAGCCAGTTCCGGACTACGAGGAGCCATTCTGCGATCTACTACGCATTTCTCCTAGGAGCATTTGTAGGTAAGGTTTTAAGCGTAGCCATATTTGGGGAATCCCTGAAGATGCTTTCGCTTTCGATCACAGTCAGGCACGGTTGCCATCTGTGTTCAAATCAAAATCGACTAAGTTTTGTAGAAAATGCCCCCGCTCCTCCATCCCCACGTCATCAAAAAAAAGTAAAGCGAAGACTTTCCGCCCCCTGTAGTGCTTCCAAATCACCTATTGGGCTCCCCTATTACTATTATCTCTATTATCGTGCAAAATAGATTATCTCTCTATAAAATATGATATCTTTCCGGACTACTTCTGATAGTTTGGCCACCAACCACACTAACGCAGCGTAGCGGTAGCAAAATTGGACATCGCTGCCCTCTGCGTTAATCAACGGTTGGAGCCAAAACCAATCCCTGTGGAACATTGGCGTCGGATTGTAGAACCTTGAGTAATTACCTACCAGAGTGCTGTCGAATGATTTCACTTGCGGCATATACTGCCCGCTCAAATTCTTCTTCTCCAAGTAAGTTTTGGTCAGGAGATTTCCACCTTTGAAATCATTGGGTTGAATTGTCCTCCGTAAGCAATTGGAAATTGTTTGTTTTCTGTTAAAGGCTATTTGATCCATTTCTGCTAAAGATAAGCCTGATGCTGATGTTGAAACTTTTTTCCGTTCGGGAATTGATCGCTTTCTGGGGGAGTATATCGATCTGAAATTTTCAACTTGATGTGGAATCAACCAGAATGCAACATAGTTTTACTACTTCGCAAATTGATGTCTAAGGAGCATATTGTTAGTCGTTCCTACAATAATTGTGGGACGCCTTTATGGCCTTCTTGATTGTCACAGTCTTTTCTCTCATTCAGAAAGGTTGGAGTATTTCTAGGTTTCACCTGTTCCCTGTCAGCGTCAGCGCTCTCCTATTGTGAAGTTATGTTTTCTATTCAACTGTAGGAAATTTCAGGCAGATAAAACAGATGATTAAATCAAAAGCATGAACAATTTGGTTCAAATATACTGAGTGACGATTTTAATAATTATTGGCACATGTTTTTAGTATCCCTTACTAGTAAAATGATTAAATTTTCAGCTTGATTCGTCAACTGACTGCACGTCTGGACATCGTGCTTATAAGGTGGTCGATATCCTGTTGAGGTATCTCATTCCAGGCTTCTGCAACTTCGTGAGTAAAAGCTGCTAAAGTCTGTGGAGAGTGTTGCAAATTCACGAGCCTGCACCTATCATGTCCCAGACATGTTCAATTGGAGATAGGTCAGGAGATCGTGGTGGCCAAGGTAAACGGTTGATGCGATGTTGATGCATGAAGGCTAACGATGCTCTGGCAACATGCGGTCTGGCATTGTCTGGCGGGTTTTGGATGGTGTTTAGGTATGGAATAAGATGAGGCTCCACTACTTCCTGATTACCTATAGCGACGGGCTGACATATTGCCTGTGATGAAAATTAGTGCTGATCTGTTACCATAACCAATAGCACCCCATACCATAACTCCCACGGTGTGGTGGACGTGACGCTCTCTTTCAAATTGTGGGTCACGTCTCTCACCACGTCGCCTCACTCTTGCCCGACCATCGTGCATCCCCAGGCAGAAGCGGGATTCGTCACTAAAGACCACCTGATTCCATTTTCGGTCCCATGGAATTCTTTCTCTACACCAGAGCAAACGGTTGCACCGATGTTCAGCTGTGAGTGGTAGCACCCAATGTGGGCGTTAAGAAAAAATGCCAAACTGTCGTATTCAGCGATATTCCGTACGCATACCAACCATCCTTCCATGCTCTTCAAACTACTGATTAGCGATGGCTCGAGTACTACTGTCCTCGGCCTTCCTGAGTCCGCGCTCGTTCACACTGTAATATACTGCGTAACGATCATTTGGTCCTCCTAGAAACTTCTCTTATTGATAGACCGGCTTCACGCAACCTGACAATTTGACCGCTCTCAAAGTCACTTAGCTGGGACACCCGGCGAATTCTACGCACTCTATGCATTTTGAGCAATCACAAAAAGGTATCTCAATAAGCTACCCGAAATTTAACATTTAACTGACACCGTAAATGTACGAAAATTGAATGCTTCTTTATCACCAAACTATATGTAAGCAATTCTTGCATTCTAATAAACATACGTAGGTGTTTACCTTTTATTGTCACTTGTATATTCAGATAAGAGATAGACCGGATGTAAACAAAAGGTTCGGGTGATTTTCACGCTAACGCCGCCGTCTCGACGTAAAACAGGAGCCCTCATTGGTCAATTCGCAATTAAATGCCTATGCCGAGCGGCAGAGCTGTCGTATCAAGGCAGAGTCACATTCAGGTTCAGACGTGTTACGTATGGTCGTGTGCATCATTGCAATTTGATATTTCTTTGGACGTTTTCGTTTGTTATCTTATTAAGTTGTTGAGTTTGTCGTTGTTATTGTTATACCTTGTTATTGATTGTTATTGTTATCAACTGCTTGCGCAAAATGCCCAGTAGTACAGATACTGCCGATGAAGTTGTAAACTCCTGTAGTCCACCTAGGAAACGCTCTAAAAAAAGACACCTGAGTGCAGAAATGAAAGAGGTCATTTTGAATATATATAAGATCGAGCGCGAGGAGAACGAGGCATCAACCATCAAAGAAATTGTTGTGAAGGTTTCTCACAAAGTTGGAGTGTGTCGCGCATCAGTGTTTAATGTCTTAAGACAATACAAAAAAAATCACACCTTTTCTGAGCCAATGACCAGTAAACATCGCAAAAGTATTGTTAAATCATTGGATGAAGCTGATAAGCATGCGATTAGGAGGAAAGTGCATGAATTCTTCTTTAGGAATGAAATACCTACTATAGATAGAGTACTGCAGGAGGTAAATGGAGATACAACGTTGCCAAATTTCAAACGATCAACTTTCCATGCGTTACTGAAGCATTTAGATTTCAAATGGAAAAAACGGGGTCGTAATAGTTTACTACTGGATAGAGAAGAAATTGTGCTATGGAGGAGGGATTATTTAACAAAAATTGGGAAATATAGAAATCAAAACAGGAAGATTTATTACCTTGATGAAACGTGGGTAAACGCAGGACACACTACAAGTAAAGTATGGGTTGATGATTCTGTAACTTCATCCAGGAGGGCCTTTCTAGATGGACTGTCCACCGGATTAAAAAATCCAGCAGGTAAATGTTTTTCAAACCTTGGGAACAAGGTTCTAAACATTAATTCCAGGGGGCAGATAAAACATATTACAAGTAACAAAACTGTTATAACTTTCGATAAAATGCGTGGATGTTTTATTGTCATTTTCATTTGTTAGAACTTTTTTAAGCCATGTTTTTATGTGTTTTCGATATTTGAATAATATTTTAATATAATCTTAAAATATGGCGAATATTATAAACTTAAAAAAAGTTACTAAGTTTTATATTGTGTACCGTTCCTAATATTTCTAATCATTTTAATTCATACTTTAAGCTTTATAAAGTTATAATTTGTTAATATTAATATTTGCGCGTATTTCAGGTTCCTGATCATTCATTTTTTAAAGGTTTATAACATTAAATTAAATTGTGAAGCGCTGAGTAATCATACGACGTTCAATATTCTTTCTTTCAATATGACTAAATAATCCCAATTATAGCAATCTGATACTCATGTCTCAATGTTTTTTCGCTGAATGTAATGAAAACATTTGAAAAAGGTTCGCTTATTGAAATAAATCTACACCAGTTAGTACTTCGATTTCCAGGTAAAGGGAAAAGGCTCATTATCTGCCATATTGGCAGTGAGGATGAATTTGTTGTTGACGGTCTGTGGTGCTTTGAGTCTAAGAAAACTAGAGATTACCACGAGGAAATGAATGACGAATCGTTTGAACAGTGGTTTTCAAAAATTTTACCGAACTTAGAGGAAAACGCAGTAATTGTGTTGGATAATGCGCCTTATCATTCTCGAAGAATGGAGAAGGTCCCAACAACGGCTTCAAGGAAAGTTGATGTTCAAAATTGGCTCCGCTCGAAAAATATCAACTTTGAAGAAGCAATGCTGAAAGTACAATTATTAAGAATTGTCAAGGATCACAAGGCGGAATATCAAAAATACGCCATTGACGAAATGGCAGCAAGTCAAAATAAAACTGTGCTCCGTTTACCTCCATACCATTGCGAGCTCAATCCCATTGAGCTCATATGGGCAGAGGTTAAAAATTATATAGCTAAGCACAATACAACTTTCAAATTTTGTGACCTCAAAGGACTTTTCAAAGAAGCACTAGAATTAATAACAGCGCAAAAATGGGAAAACTGTATTAGGCACGTGAAAGACAAAGTTGAAAAGAGAATGTGGGAACTGGACAATATTTTAGAGGAACAAGTCGAGCCATTCATTATTGACGTTGGTGCTTCAGGCCGTAGCGATGATGAAAGCTCATCAAGCTCATCTTTCCAATAAAAGATGTCGTTCATCAAATTCGGTAAGTTATAAGTAATTATAAAGCTACTGTATTTTTTAATTAATTATTGACATTTTTGAACCCATTTTGGCAAAACCTATTCAAGAATCTACTTTCTGACAATGTTCAACCATACACATTTTTTTACGTTTTGAACGTTTTAATTTGGTTACATATTTACCTAGAAATCAAAAAATATACTAATCAATATTCTAAAAGCAATTTTAAGAGATATACGATTATTTTTAATTTAGGCTAATTTAAACGCCATTTTGAGATTATATTCGACTGTATTTCACCAAACATCAGGCGGCATCCGAGGCTGGAAATCTAAGCGAAAATTTTGAAACCCTTATGTATATTTACATCATTATATATTTCTTACCCCACCCCCACATGATCCTATATCCATCACCAATCGTATACACATCGAATTGTGCTAATTTACTACAAAGTTACGCAAAGCAGCATCTACTATCTAAAATATGTACTGCGTGACTCTTAATACGTCCCTGCCGAATGTTACAGCGTTCGATGATCACGTGGTCTTGTTTATGTCCGGTCTATCTCTTATCTGAATATACTGTAAACACCCAATCACAGAACCACACGTACAGGTAAGTGCGCGCAGGCCGGGCTTGCGCAGGCAAAATTTAAATAAACCAAAAATCGCGCAAGTCACGCTGCTAGGCTTGCGCAAGTCAACGGAACGCCAACCACGCGCAGTGTTCCATGTACCGGCTTGCGCAGGTAAAACTGTGGTGAAGCTTGCGCGTGTCGTAGGCCCATTAATGACTGGGGTCTGAAAGTATCTCATGGCAGGATGTGAATAGGGATTGTTACTTTAAAGTTGTCATGTTGCTCGGTTATGTCTTCTTTTATACCGAAGCAGCCGCGCAGGCACAAGTCTAAATGCCGGGACACCGCGACTGCTATAACGGTCCTAAAGAAATTTTGTCAATACGATTTTTGAACTGCCTCAGGTTAGTAGACCTGGAAGAGTTTCCTCTTGTGAATTGTTCCACAATTTCGACACCCTCGGGACAAAGGAGCGGCCTTATCCCCCAGTTCTGGTTGTACGAGATTCGTCACGGTTAGGATGGGAGGCCAAAGTCAGGCGGGTCTGTCTGGCAGGCACATCGCGCGGCGGTATCATGGAAGAGAGCTCTGAAAAGCAAAGCCCGTTGGTGTAACGGTAGAAAAGAGCTAGATCGCCGACGGCCCATCGGTGCGAAAGGGTCCCGAGACTGTCTGTTAGACAAGAGTCATCGATGAGTTGGACCGCCCTGGACAGCATCGAGCATGAAAAATGTAGTCGGGGCGGCAGCACCCCAAACGTGTGAGCAATACTCGAGGCTGGGCCTTATATGGGCGTTGAATAGAGTGAGAAGGTCATGCGGAGAAAAGTACTTCTTAGCCCTAAACAAATAGCCTAGCTTTTTCCCAACAGCTGATGCTATTGACCAGATGTGTTCGTGTCAGATCAGGCCCTCGATGATCTGGACTCCGACCAGCCGAAATGTATGGCTCTTTGGCAGAACTCGGCCAGCCATCGAAACCGGATGAAGCAGTGATAACCTCCAGGTCTCTCGTCAGAGAGGATGTCGTCGCTAGTCTTCTTTTCTAACTGACCAGCAATTTACGGCAGTATACATATTTAAAGGCTTCTAACAAGATGATAGAAATATTTTGTATATGTCGCGCACTAGCCGCTGATTTCTCTTGGATGCATATCCACGCGGCGAATTGTCATCAGCGAAGCTGTGGATTGGGTTGATCGTGCAGGAAAGGAGGTCGTTGATATGTAAGAGGAACAGTGTCGGAGCCAAGACCGATCTCTGGGAAACACCCGCGTTGAAGTGGTGGGATGAAGAGGAAAAACCGTCAATTACGACAGATATCTTGCGGCCAGAAAGAAAGTCAGTCACCCATCGGCAAAGTTTTTCTGGTTGGAAATTTGCTTAAGAGAGCAGCGTGTCACAGCTGATCGAATGCTCAATGTCAAGATCAACGATTTGACCACCATAAGACTGGATGAGTCTACTCCTCCTCCTGTCGGGAACCATACTGCCTGTCGCTAATCAAGTCGTGACGCTCGCGATTTATGCACCTCTCCATCACCTTACTTAAAACAGAAAGCAGAGCTATAGGCCTGTAATTGTAAGGGTCGGTCTTAGATCCCTTTTTTGGGATGGGTTGGACATGAGCAAATTTCCAGTTTTCTGGGAAGGTGCCGGATTCATAAGATATCTGGAAGAGACGCAAAAGAACTGGAGGAAGCTCCGGTGCACACCTCTTCAGTACAATGGCAGGAATCAAGTCCGGACCAGAAGCTTTGTTGATGTCGAGCGACAAGAGCACTCGTCTTATGGTCTTATGCCTGAATGTTACCTCCCGCATAGTGTAGCCCTTTGAATTGACGGCACTTGGGCGTTGGGGGGTACGTCCATGGTGGAGTTGGCAGCAAAGATCTTGGTTAGCACTTCCGCCTTGGCCTTTGAGTTGAATACAATAGTTCCATCCTGACACGTAAGTGGTGAAAGGCTACTGTGTGAGAAGTTCTTTTCAATCTGCTTGGCCAGCGTCCAGAAAGACCGACTGCCATTGCGCTGCGACATTACCCTGTGCCTGTTGCGAACCGCTTCGTTATATTTGTTTCTGAACTCGACGTCGGCTTGTCTGTTCTCTACAGTGTGGTGTTGTAAGAAGGTTCTGTGTGCCTTAATCTTCTGCTGGCGAGCAGTGTCACACGATTTGTTAAACCAGCCGTTGGGCCCTGGTTTAGGCACTTTCACTGGGTGAGGGATGTATTCCTCCATTCCGACGTGTATAATTTCGGTTATCGTTGAACAGACAGCCGCACCATACGCGTCAGTGAAACAGATATATCTCCAAGGGAAGGTAGGGAAGAAGTCTCTGACCGTCTACCAGTCAGCCTGTCCGTAATGCGAAATTTTGCGGCCTGTATGAGTTTCCGTCGTCTGAGTTACCCAGGGGAACAGGACAGCATTGCTGAATGGGACAGGATACGTGGTCAGAAAGAGATCCAGCAGGCTACTCGCATGTGACGAGTCGCGGGGGAAAAAAGGAGGGCTTGTCACCAGCTGGGTTCGCCCTTGAGTAAGAGTTCACGCTTCAACTGCACGACCTGCTGAATCAGTCTTGTTTGAGCCAAACCAAAGCTCATTATGGTCACTGAAATCACCGAGAAGAACTACCTCTGAAGCGGGGTGATTGATGTTCAGGACGTCGATCTTGACGGCGAGGTATTCAAGTAGGCCATCCCAGTTGTGATCCGAAGGAGAGCGATAAAGGCAGCAAATAAATTTGGGGGTTGTGTTGGAGTTGTAATTTGGGAAGCTAAGATAGCTAATCGGTGTCTCCGCCAAGACAAGCATGGCGGGACGATTGGATTGCAAGTAGTGATGAACAGCATCAATGTTCCTGTTAATCCCGCAGATGTTCGTGAAACAAATTTTATCTTCGATGTTGTTCCCTCGAGCCCACCCTCCACCCGGACATTCGGAGAGTGGAGTGAGTGTACGTTCGGATTCTTAGTGCTTGAGGGATCCATCATCATTAGTTTCTTTGTTTTGAAAGATAACCGACTGCATAGCTTAGGTGTGGAAACATGCGGACATTTATAAGACACCCCCTGAAAAGCTAGCGGGAGGTACCGCCTCGGTCCACTGGTCCTTGTCTACCACCTTCTTTTTGCGTGTTAATGATATTAAATAGACCTAAAGTGGCCCGTTGGCGGGCTTGTACCCTCGCCCGGCAATCGGTACTGAGGTATTCCTTAACGCGTGCACAATCACTTGAACGGGAAGAAGTTGTATACTGGATACAACTTCCGCAACAAGCATTTGCCACGGCCCCGCTCAGTAGGGGAAATCTGAATAAGAGGTTAGGTCTGAGCTTTTCGGTTTCGACACGGCAACTTGATATCATGGCTTCTGGACTGCTTTTCGTACCAATAAATTCCGGCCTAAGCACCAGATTATTAAGGTATCCATATCGGGTGTGACTTCCATGCGGTAGGAAGTTACCTATTATGGCAATTATTATATTGTTTTATGATCAGTATCAAGACAGCTAATTAACATAATGAATAGACAGTAGAGTTCTTCATGTCATGAGTCGTTAGAATATGGAAGGTGTTCAAAAGGTTTTTCCCAAAAATAGGCTTGTGTCCGATAACCCAGTTCTAACTATCCTATTTCTCGTCGAAGAAGGACAACTCCCTGTCGTTTCGTCACCAAGTAAGTGACTCATGTTTTACCTTAAAGACGTATTGGGCAAATTATATGAGATCATTTAAAAGTTATGAAATTTTAACTCAACATGCTAAATTTTAACTCAACATGCTACTTTCGTCCAGCCGACCACAGACCATGAACAGCTGTTTCGTGCTTTTTGGCACCTCGTCGGCATGCGCGCATGCTTAGGTATAAAAAAATATAGTAGTATTATTATATTAGGTTGCCTTTTCTTCAAGTCGAATACGTTAATCAATGATAAAATGAGTAGCATTTGTAGTAGTCACATCAAAATTAAGTTAGCTAAGGAATTTCTTGGAATTAGAAAACATTTTCTTAAAAAATTGAATAGATTGATGAAGATTACAGAATACCTGGGACTCAAACTGTCAGGCGACAATCTGTCAATTCGATCACATCTTTTACCAGCTTGCCTAACTGTGATGTCCGTCCCACTTGTTTGAGTATGTCTTTCCTTAAATATAAAGTACTTTCTGGGGCTGCCCAAATTGATGCTTGTGCTTGATTTAAAGTTCGTTTGAACGTTAGCATCCTTACTTATGATAGTTCTGCATTTTCCTGCAAAGGAAAAATTATAACAAAGTATTCCAATATGTGAGTCCCCTATTTCCAAAAGTAGCTAAATCCAAAATTGATAGTATTAAGAAAAAGTCGAAAAACTGTTACTATATGTGAGCTTTTGAATCAGTAATATCGTAATATTGAGGTATGTAGCACAGAGTAATACATATTTTTTGGCTCATAAATATGTCAGTATAGTAGGGGGGGTAGGTATGGATACCCTAATTTGAATGTCAATTGGTATTGAAACAAAATTCGTGTGAATTATTTTCTGATGTATTAATATTAGAGCACTAATATAACAAAAAGGAATAAAAAGATGAGATGAATGAAGACATGTTTTGTTAAAGACGAATATAAAAAATATCAGCTTCAAAACTACACTCAGTATTAGCAAAGCACACATTAATCTCATCGGCATTTTCTTCTGCTTGCGTTAAGCTTTGTTGCTTATCCATTACAATCTTACAGTATACCTTACGGATAATGTGCATACACACGCAATAGCCTGATTTAAGCGAAGGCGAATATTCAATTTCAATAATTTACGTAACGGTTACGGAATGGAAACTGAATGTATAGTGAGAATCAGCCTTTATATGGATTTTGCAGTAATATGGAAATGAATGACTATTATAGTATATTACCACAACTTTTGACTATGAGATGCCATCACCCACTACATTTTTCGTAAATATGGATTTAGCAGTTTTTGGAAAGAGTTAGCTCATGTATGTATAAAAGTGACTCATGAGTAATACCATGTCCAGTAGCGTAGCAAGGGGGGGGGGGCAGGGGCGGTCCGCACCGGGTGTCACCTTTTTTGGGGTCACACTCACCCGGCGACTCAACTTTAAGAACAATGTACAAACATAAAAAAATTGCACATATTGCATTGCAAACTAAAGGCTTAACTGTTGACGAAACTGGACCAAAAATAGAGGCACTTCGTCTTTATACCGAAGAAAAACGGGGTCACATTGTGATAGAGGCAATAGATATTGCTATAAAAAAATCAGAAGACTACGATATTCCAACAGAAAGACGACTTCGTTGTAAAAAACGGGTGGTTGGTGAGATGGTCAGTGATGCAGGACTGACACTGAAAGACGGAAAGATATGTTGGAATGTCTCAACCGATTCAGAGTTGAACTCCAGTCAAGGTGGAAGTCTCTTCAAGGCCTAGCTTCATTGTTCGAGATCGTACAAAGAAATACTTTGCTTTTGGCGAATACTGAAGAACTGAAATTAGCTACATGAAAATTTACTGATTTTTATGATGAGATACCAAGACTGCGAAAACACTTAAAAGCCGCTAATGTTACAGTTTCTGATTGAGTATTTCCATATTTTTTTAAGTTTGTGGAAAAGATGAGTCGCCATTTTGTAGCATCCGCCATATAGAATTTGAAATGGCGACAGTTCGGTCATTTAACATTGCCACGCGAATCAAAATAGTGCGCAAAATTTCAGCTCAATTGATTAAGGTTAAATGATTCAAAATTCAATTCAAAGATTACGAGTACTCGTACATACTAGCAAACAGGTAAAGTCAAATAAAACCTTGTAAAAATAAGTAGCCGAAATGATACCGACTTAAAATGTGTGTACTGAGTCCATGGATACTCTGCTGAGCCTCCTACAGAACTTTTTTCCGCTTACGCCCATTAATTCTTAGACTTCTTTCTATACCAATCTCTAGAAAAATGAGGTACACCATTCAGTGCGAGAAGAGCCATAACATTTTCTTCTTTGTCCTAGGGATCTGGGTAGCCCGGTGGGTCACAGTGTCAAACTACTGATGTATAGTCAACGCCAAACAAAGTGGCGTGCACGTCATCAAGGTGGGTGTGTTGAAAAATTTACATTGTTGCCAAACTTTTTGTAAAATAATAAAATTTATTATTTACATATCTAGGTTTATAAGCAATATTAACCTCAAATGAGAACAAAAATAATAGTATAATAAAATTATAGATCTGTACTTGCATAATCATTAAGTATGACAATTATTGATCAGATGACACTATGAAACTACCATATTTAATTGATAGCTTAAAGGTACTGAATAAAAATCCAAATGGGGTCCTCCAAATTTTATGCATGGTATTTATTTTACAGAATTCATACAGAAAAATGCATTCTAAAATTAGGTAAGCTACTGGTGTAAGCTTTTTCTGTACAATAAAGTTAGTCGGAGTTTCTTTCTTCAGCGCTGTCTGAATCTGAATCTTCATCACTCTCAAAGTTGATTATTAAAGGTTCGATGTCTGGTCGATCAAAAATTCGTTCTCTTTCATACCATTTAAAAATTTCTTGCTCAGTATGTCGAACACTATTTTTCCACATGTCTGGGGTAACCGTTTGTAGAGCCTCGTTCCACATATCCAAACAGTCTTTTTCACTGTTAACATCTCTACCAATATGTCTGTTATAGTAACCTTTTGCTATGCCCCAAATTAACTCAATAGGGTTAAATATACAATGGTAAGGAGGCAGACGAAGAACTTTGTGCCCATGTTGTTCCGCCAATTCATCAATCACGTATATTTTAGGTGGTTTGTTTCTAAAAAAGCAGTTATTTTAAGAATAGGAATAAACAAAAGAAATATAAACTGTCGACCAACATATATATAATTAAGAAGCATTATGTACCGAGCAACAATACTCAATAGCTCTGTTTTAAACATTGTGTTTAAAAATGGTATGTTTTGATTTGTCAACCAGTCTTGGATATTTTTTTTTTTGTCCATGCATTGTTGGGCACTTTGTTCAATATCATGCTGTGATAAGGGGCGTTATCCAGTATAATCATAGATGGACTCTCCAATTTTTCTAATAACTGATGTTGAAACCATTTCAAAAAATTGTCCTGGTTCATCTCTCCATGGTAATCGCTCAATTTTGTTTTCGAAGAAAATATCGCTTCACTACCCTCAATAAACCCATTTTCATTTCCAGCATGTAATATAATGTATCTAAAATATATTAGTTTTAAATTTTATAGTGCAAATTGTGTAAAAGTACATACCTTTTACCATCTGTTTTAATAGCTTTCACGCTTTTTTGGTTTCCATTTTGCCAAGAGCGACCTATGGTCCCATTTTGAAATATCCAAGTTTCATCGAGGAAGACAAACTGGTATAAGGCCTCAACCTTGGCTTGATTGTATTGCCTTAGAAATTCCACCCTTTTCAAAGCTATACTTGGCAGTTCCATGAGCCCTCGTCGCGGATTGTCCTTAAGTCACTTAAATCCAAGATCTCTAAGCAACCGCCTTAAAGACGTGGCACTACCATCAAATAATGCCCTATCTCTTAATCGGGACCATAAAGTTTGTATCGTAACTTGTTCTTCTGAAACCATGTGTAATATGACATTATAATTTAGTTAACAAATTAATGCAAATTTCTGATAAGTTATTATAATAAGATCTTACTTTTGTGATACATATTATAGATCACTTCTCGAATGGCACTTGTATCCAATGTCGCTGTGTTGGTTACACGTTTAATATAACTCCGCTTTTTCTTGGGCGATTCTAAATTTGCATCACTTTTCACACCCTCGGAAATACGACTAACTGTCCTTAAACTAATTTTTAAAGCAGCAGCAACACGCTACAAAAAATGAAATAAAATTTCACTATTATTAATATACATTACATATAATTATTAGTAACCTACCTCTTGAACAGCATTTAAAGGCAACAAAGGCCCGTTGTTGTCCCTTTCTTGCTCAAAGTAGTGCATTAACGAGGCCACGAGTTCCTTACACCGACTATTTAACTGTTTGGGCATCTTTATATACCAAAATTGCCTTTATCTACTCGTAAAATGAATAATTTTGTTTTGAAACAAACAGTTGTTGATTTACAGTATGCGGGGCCAAAGGATTTATAAAGATTTGAAATGCCACAAATTGATTCAGTGTCAAAATTAATACAAATGTCAGTTCCCAGTTTAAATAAGTTTCAAGGTGACAATGTGTCAACGCTGCGAAATCGGTTTAGTGCGTTTACATGTCGATAAGTGATTGGAGCGTTTGCAAAACATTTTATTTCGCATAATGCGTCTAAATTTATCAGAAAGCAACTTATGTGATATTTTAATAACAATGTTTATATGACTATTAACCATAATAAGAGAGTAATGACCATTTTACAATTTATATATCACATTAATATGAAACTGCAATAGAGCAATTGTTTGTGATAGAAACCTAGGCATTAGGTCGGGGAATTTTTATCGTGATGACGTGCACGCCACTTTGTTTGGCGTTGACTATACTGATACATCGGCTAGGCGTCACTGTCAAAAACGGCCGCCACTTTGAGAAAGTCGACTGTAAATTCCCCCAGTACAACGATGAAAGTGCTCAGCAGCAGCCGGTGTTGCCACCTACCCTACCAGCGACCACAGGTATTATGTGCAATCGCAAAAATTGTACTATTCGAAAATGATCTGGTGCAATTTATACGAACCAATATTTAATAGGAATATGTTTGTCCAAAACGAAGCGACGAATGACTATTTATTTATGAAAAAGTTTTAAAATTAATTTGTATTGATGGATGTAAAAGTAAGTAAAATACCGCAATCAGACATGACACTTCTGACGTCTCCGCAGCTGGGATGCTTCTACGTAACGTGTGTCCTAAAAGTTTTGCCACAAAATTCATTGGCTTTAATTTCAACAAACACAAAATAATATCAAGTTGCCTTTGGAAACAAAAGTTTGTTTACTTTCTTTACTGTCAGTTGACATTTATTTATTTTGAGTTTTCGCTTTAAGATCTCGTATAAATTAGAAACGAGAAAAAGTATCTACAAGTTGGTTGGGTGGGTACCCAAAGCTGAAATCTGTCGAATATTCCAGAATGATAACATTTAACGCAGAACCATTCATCGAACAATAGCGGAGTGCGAGCCGGGAATACCGTGTCTGAGTCTCCCAAAAAGTGGAAGACCACGTGCATTCCAGATTGTTCAGTTTATCCACGAACGTCATGCTAATGACCCTATCATGTTTTAGCCAGACATAGTATTAGGCCATTACTCAAGAAATACCCAAAACTGGCTTCGACAACAAAACATACCTTTTGTTCCAAAAAACGATAATCATCCAAACTTGCCTCGTACTCGCCCAATAGAGAATGTTTGGGCTTTACTGCCTAGGAAGGTTTATAATGGAGGCTGGGATGCCCAAGATGAAGAACACAAAGACGGCAAACTTACGAAAAACTGAGATAAATTGATCTGAAGTCCGTCCAAGACCTCATGAGAGACATTCGAAGAAACTTGCGACTGGCATAGCAGAAGACATAGAGGTAATTTCATAATATAATTTAGTTAAGTATTGAATTGTAATTTATGACAACTAGTTAGTGTTCAAATAAATCTCTTCATTAAAAAAAACCGATAAATATTTTGTGCCAAAGCTTTTAGGACATACGTTGCATGGGGAGTTTTTAATGTGTAAGCGGTCGGTAGTTCGGATATTTCAAATACCTAGAAAAGTTAGTTATAAAAATTGTAGGCAACTAAGAATACTCGGCAACTATGTCGCTCCCCACAAGGTGATTTATAATTACATGTCAACACATAAAGTTTTCAGATGAATTTGTTTAGAATGAGCGAATAAAAAATATTCGTGCAAAATGGTTTAGTTTAACTGATGAACAATGTTTCTTGAATCTCTTATTTAAATGTTCATGGGCTCACGCTTTTTTCGCGACAAAAACACCGAAACTCTTGTGATTGTGTGAAGGTTGTATTTGTTTGGTGTTTGTAGCACTGCTTACATTGAAAATGCAATGGAATGATTATATCGCAGCAGTACAGGTAAATATTTTTCCATTTATTGTAAATACTTCCACCATTACAAATTTATTTTGAAGCTTTTTCATAAATAAATAGTCATCTGTCGCTTCTTTTTGGATAAACATACTCACTTTTATTATTGATTCACACAAACTACACTAGGTCATATAGGTGGCATGTACGTGGCAACACCGGCTGCTGCTGAGCACTAAAACCTCTTTCATCGTAGTACTGGGGGAATTTACATTCGCTTCCCGCCGAAATGGCGGCAGTTTTCGACACTCACAGGAGAGTTTTATAGCTGATTGTTATCTAAGCTGTGGTATGGCTCCAATTGAGCTGGTTGATTGTGTGAAAAGCGGAAAGACCAATGAATGATGCATGAAAATGTCAGTTTTTGAAAATAATATACTTTACCTTCAGGCTTAGGGGTTTGCGTGGACGTATCAAAACTAGTGAATTTCTGAGCATGTCTGTTAGGTTCAGAATTGGCCAGGGCAAGGGAGGACCCTGAAGTAAACGCCGATCTTAGTTTATGATTCGTTTGGTACACGAAGTCTGAAAAAATGTTCTTTTTCTCAGATCTTACACTACTTTGCATATTCTTGCAAGTCGTTTCTTCTTGGGAAATCCATATCTTCAAAGCATCAGGTATAGTGACTCATCGATAGATATGTTTCTGCATACAGTGATTCAAGATGACTATAGACAATTTTTCCGTGTGGTAAAACTGACAATGCTTGGCTAGAAATTTAAGTCAGATTCTGCAGCTGACATATGTCAGTTGAGGATTTGATGAGTCTGCTAGTTCTCATTTCGAGTACTTAGCAGTAGCAGAAGGGTTATTTATTTAGCACGTTTGGTTGCATAAACAGAATCATTATAAACTGCTGAGAATTAGTAAATTCAAGTCATATGATGCACATGCTGGGCAAGCCATAATTGTAGATTTAACAAGTGATTCCTTGAATTTCGTCAAAGTGTTCTGGTCTTTTATCTCTGATGTATATAGGTATTTAGACTATTACATTCAATCAACCCTTGATGGAATACAGATTTGTAGCATATATTACACTTTTTAGCAACTAAACGGAAATCATCTTTATTTCTGGTATTATGTAAATGATGGACGGCATTTGACGATATTAATAATAAGCAGGATTATTTCTAGAATATAGAAAACATAAAGAAACTTTGACGCAAACAACCATATTTTTATAATTTGGTTTAGAAAAAATACGTAATGAAGCTTGTACTGAGTTACAACCTGGCAACTTCAAATAGAGTTTAAAAAAATTCACCTAGGAACCCGAGGTTTCGCCTAGTCAATTAAGGACTTTTTGGTGACACAATTTGGCAACTCCGCGCGAAAGGAAGCGCGCGCCGGCCGTCGCTGGACGCCCAATCGGTGTTGCAGAACCTACCGAGTTTTCGGTATTTCTATCGAAATGAGACGTGGAGACTACCGAAACACCGACATGTCCTCATTTTTCAGGATTGTTTAAAATAATTCAGATATTTACAGATTTTTTGCCGAAGCTGGAATCAAAAATAAATATAGTAAAATATATACGAGCCCCTTCCCACTTCAGTTGGCCCACTTCAAGATTTGTACCAAAATATGCCTTTATAAACTAAACATGACGAAACTATTTACTTCTAAAACAATTGATTTTCTCAAAAACATTTTATACACTCTAGTCGTAAAAAATACATATTTGAAATCACTTAGACCTATAACTAGTAGAATATCTGAACAAATAAACAATGTGCAAATAAATGCTCCAAGTTAACAAAGCAACAATTGAAAGATTACCATTGGGTAACATCACCTTTATTTTTTATTACGGTTGAAATTCTTTGGGGAATAGTGTTAACCAAGTTTTGCCAAAAATTTGGTGTAAAACAATCCCATATTTCTTGAAGCTTTTGTTTCAGTTCGGTGCTTGTACGAGCAGGATGTTGTCGTAGAACCTTTTTCATCTCGTGCCACAAAGCTTCAATAGGTGACAGATCTGGACTGCTAGAAACCCATTTCAAAAGTGGTACATTATTTTCTTCCATCCATTTTATAGCCTTTTTTGAGATATGGCACGCTGCACCATCTTGCTGAAACACAAAATCTTGGCCGGATGTCAAACATTCTTCCATCACTGGTAAAAGCGATTCTTCTAAAATTGCCAAATATTTGTTTGTATCCACATTTCCATCAATAAAATGAAGTTTTCCTACTCCTTTTGATGACATACTGCCCCAGACCATAATGGATGCTGGAAATTTCACTTTTCTCTTCAGACAGTCAAGTGCTAAATCCCAGTTTGTGGCTTCTCTATGAGTTATGGACCTCGAAATTCTCCTTCCAACAGCGCCACTCTACAGAGCACTTAATTGTAAATAATTGGCACGCTTGTTTTTCACGATTATTCTTCTTAATGCTCTTCGGTCGGCATTTGTGATATTATAACCAGCTACGTTATATCTTCTAACAATATTTCTCACACTATATCTCGATAAGTCTAACAAAGTTGCAATTTCTGAGTTTGATTTCCCAGAATTAAAAAAATTAATTATCAGTAACTGAATTTTCTCACTAATAACCTTTCCTCTACCCATTTTGAAAACGTTAACTACCCAAAACTATTTTAAGCGTATTCTGACAGCTGTGATTAATAAAAACAATTGTCATGGCTTTTATTTTTCACAGCCACCTATGCGTTATAGACTTATTTTGCATTGAAATGAAAATAGGTTGATATGCTGTAATTGCAACATGTGTTATTTTTATGCTGCAAATTTGATTAGGGCGTGATAAAGTTGGTGTTTTCTACTATATATTATCAAAATATTCATTGTTAATATTTTAAACCTATAACACCCTGCTACATTTTTATTATTTGTGTTTGATAAGAAAAAAACTAAGATATCAATAGTTGGGCCAACTGAAGTGGGAAGGGGCTCGTAGTAGTTTTATTCCCCATAGGTACCAGTCATACATAAGCGTACACTTTTGGACCCATGAGATACCTAGATTTGAGCTGCCTACAAGTATTTAGGCACATTCCTGATTCCTCTTTCCCTACATTGGTTTTTGTGTACAACAGGTAGCAATAGCAATATGGAAACCAAAGATCGTCTGTAATGAATTGAATATTAAATTGAAATGTCAGAGATGAAGCCTCAAGTTCAAGGGTGAGGCAGAAAAATATTCGGATATCTTATAAACAAGAATGGCAAATGGAGTTTCAATGTTGTTGGAAAAAGTTTCTTGAAATTTTTTCAGAAACAGATGCCCTCAAAAAAACCTGTTTTGTGTATGCGCGATCATAGAGTGCGCTGCTCGTCGAAATGTCGTTTGATCTATCGCCGCTGATGTGAAGGGCCTTATTTTTGACTACCGATTTTTTCCTTGAATCTACCGAATTTCAGAAACATTTCGGCAACACTGCGCATAACTGCCACCGCGCGGCTCGCGTTCCACGTTCCACCACTCGATCTGACTCGATCTAAGTAGGCCCTGGCCGCGATCGCGAGATCCGCGCTATCCAAATCGAAACAACTGACGTTCGGCGGTGTCCCGCCAATCACACCATACCTCGACCCAGGTCCGCGGTTCTTTGTTTCGTACTAAAATGAGTGAACTGCGGTACTTTTCGGCCGGTTTTGAGTGAATGTTATGGAAACGTGAGTGAAAATCATGGGGTTTTCGTCCAATCTACAGGGCAAAATAGCTCACGAAGCTCTTTTGTCCAGACAAGACGCCGAATTGAGATTGCTTGAGTCCACGAAAAGATGCATTACGCTCAAAGTGAAAAGTGACCGAGAGTATGCTACGGCTCTAAGTTCTGTCGCCGCTCAGGGACTCAAGTTTGATAGGAGCGATGAATTGTCAGGTGCGACACAAAAATAAAGCTTCCTCCTATGCTTATTTTCTTTTCTTCTTCCTTCAACTATATTTCCACTAATAATCTTGTTCCCAGTTTTAACCCAGACTTCACAGATCAGACGGGCTTAATCATTCTAGACCTTCACTTTTAGACTGGTTTTGTTTCAATCAGACATAGCTAATACCGATCCCGACAGACAAAACTTTCGGTTAAAAAAACGCACTCAAATCGGTTCATCCTTGTTAAACTCTTACCACCCCCGGTGCCCTCGGTTTGATTAAAAAGTGATAAACTTACCACAAGAACTGTAAAAGTGTTTTGTCAACAAAATATTCTTTACAGTTGTGCTTTATTATATTAAATCTCGGACTTGCAGAATATGAGTGCAGCAATAGTTCTGCAGTTTTTTTGCGGAATTTAAAAAAAAGTGTTGGTAGGGCTAACTTCACGCCGCCCCCTTTTTACGTATAACGTGAGTTATGGGCTGTGCATTCTCAAGGTATTGAATAATTCTACAGTTCTCAATAGTTTTTAGCAAAATTTCCCTATAAGGATAGATTTTTCTAATGTCACCCCCGAGTTCTGCATTTGAAATTGCACAGAATATTATGCTAAAGATATTTGAAGGGGGGGAGGTGTTGGGTTAGAACTCTGCGTTTTTTTTCACTTTTATGTGAACCTTTGGAGTTTTCAAGGTATTTATCATTTTTCGCAATCTAGGGTAGTTTTTTCCAATGGCACCCCCGAGTTCTGCTTTCGAAATTATACAGAATATTATGCTGAAGAGATTTGGGGGGGAGGGGAGGGGGGGTGCTGCGTTAACCTCTGTGTTTTTTTCACTTTTATGTGAATTTTTGTAGTTTCCAAGGTAGTTCACGTCGTTTTTCCCAACCAAGTGTAGTTTTTTCAGACGGCACCCCCGAGTTCTGCTTCTGAAATTATGCAGAATATTTTATGCTAAAGATATTTGAGAGGGGTGCTGCATTAGAACGCTGCGTTTTTTTTACTTTCATGTGAATTTTTGTAGTTTCCAAGGGATTTTTCGTCGTTTTTCCCAACCAAGTGAACTTAGTTTTTTTTAATGGTACCCCCGAGTTCTGCTCTTGAAATTGTACTGGATGCTATGCTAGAGGTATGTAAAGGGGGTGCTGTGCTAATGCTCTGCGATTTATCACTTTTGTGAGAATTTTTGGTATTTCTGTGGTATCTCTAAAAATTTTCTCCAACCAAGGGTAGTTTTTTCTCATAGTATTCCCAATTTCAGTGTTTAAAAATTATTGAACATGATTGTTTGCATGAATGTGCGAGGCTTACTGTGCTGGAGTGTCATATGTACCTACTTGTCGCATTTTCTGACGACAGATGTGACATGCTAGTGAATAGTCACGTGGATCGTTGATGCTGGTCTCTTCTTTTGGAAATTTTGCAGAACTTTTGCTAAAAACTGTTTAGAACTGTTGAACTGTTCAGTACCTTGAGAATCCACAGCTCAGAACTCACGTTTTACGTAAACTCCCAAAACTTTTTTTTAAATTCCGCAAAAAAACTGCAGAACTATTGTTGCATCCTCCTGAGAACTGTGGAACTATTTGAAAGTAGCTCAGAGCTCTGAAAATAATCAAGGGTGCTGCAAAAAGGGGTGTCAACTTCCGGCAGATAAAAAGAATCAGTTTCAAGTCAAGCTCACCTACTCATCTTAAACATCCAAAAAACATATGTTTATCATTAAAATCTGAGCGGTAAGTTTCAAGCTCTTAATAGAATATTAAAAAAAGCTGTAGCCAAAAGATTTAGTGATTATTGTCTAGGATTGAAAGCAGTATGTTTTCAGTGTCAACTAAGAAAAATAGCTTATTTTGTTTTCATATTCATGATGTCACAAGGTATTTGTGACTATCCTGGTATATTTTGGGAAGAACGCTCGGAAACATCATTTTTGATTTCTAGGGAGACGTCTTTTCATCTATAGCCGTACAATACAGGTTGCTCCAAAAATAAGATATTGCGTTACACGTAAGATTTTTAAGTGGAGACCCCATTTTCAGATTTTTAGATTTTCCAGGAAGTTTTTAGTAACTTTTGTATAGTAAAGATTCTACCTATCTTCAATCATTGTGAAGCTGTTTGAGTTATAATGAAGTTCTATAGTAACGAGACTACTTTAAAATTAAAAACAAGTATCTGTGTATTAAGAAACAAAATAGATAGGTCAATGTGGGTATAAATGCTGAAAGTGGTGCCTATTTACCTCCATGCAATAATAAAGATTTTGTTCGAATCTATTCCTCACATTTTCAAGCATGTCATTCGTAATCCGCTGAAGAATATCTTGGATGGAATCTGGCTTTGTGCTAAAAACTTTACTTTTCAAATGCCCCCAAAGGAACTAATCTCAAGGACTTAGTACCAGAGATCTCGGCGGCCACTCGATGGGGCCTCGTCTGCCTATCCACTGATTCGGAAAATGGGTGTCCAAAAACTGTCACACCATCTTGTTGGAAATGATTGTAATTTTCATTATAACGTCAATTTCTATTATTTCGGTAATTCGTGGTTCTAGTGTATTTTCAAACATGTCCAAGTACGTCTTGCCCGTCAAAATTCCAGGAATAAAGAAAGGTGCTACAATATGATTTCCGAAAATGCCGGCCCACACATTTATTTTTTCAAGATATTGCGAGTGTACCTCTCGAAAAAAAATGTGGATTCGAGTCACTCCAATATCGGCAGTTATGTCTATTTCCAGCACCATGTAAATATACTAAGTGACATATAAATCCGAACACCCAGTTTAAATGGTTTTATTTTAATAAAATTTTGTATAAGTACTTAATGAAGCATAATAAGTAAATGATAAAAATTTCAAAATGATTGCACTGCTCTAAAGCCCTTTGACCTTTAATAATGTGTGGATGCACCCTGATGTGCTACGCATTCCCCAACGCGCCTAGGCATGCTTCTGATTCATTGTCCTCCTGTGGCATCTCATTCCAGGCAAAACCAGCAACTCCTCTCGAAGTGCTTCTAGAGTCTGAGGAGGACGTTGCAAATTGAGCAATCTCCTACCCATCATATCACACACGTGCTCAATTGGGGATAAGTCGGGAGATCTTGGTGGTCATGGTAACAATGTGACATCATTATGTTGAAAGAAGACTATTGTGACTCTTGCAACATGTGGTCGGGCATTATCTTGTTGGAAAGTTGGATCTGCCAGGGTGTCAAGATAGGGTAAAAGATGGGGTTCTAGAACTTCGTGGATATAACGCTGCGCGTTCATGTTACCTCTGATGAAGATTAAAGGTGACCTGGAGCCATAAGCTATAGCACCCCAAACCATAACTCCAACAGTGTGATGAACATGTCTTTCAACAAAAATCTGTGGATTCCTCCTTCCACAACGTCGCCTTCTAACCGTGGCACGACCATCGTGCATGCCTAAACAAAATCGAGACTCGTCACTAAAGACAATACTGTTCCATTCCTGATCCCAGAGTGACCGTTGTCTGCACCACTCAAGGCGATTACGTCGGTGTTCTCGAGTTAAAGGGAGGACCCAGTGTGGCCGGTATGAAAACAAGCCAAAACTTCTCATTCGTCGGTAAACACTTCGCATGCCAATAGGTCTTCCGTGTTCTGCAAACCATCCATTTGCAATGGACCCTTAAGGCCAATAATCTTAGGCGGCGATCTTCACGGTCTGTTGTTCTACGGCGGCGTCCAGTGCCCCTTGCTCTTTGCGTACGGCCTTCTCGAAGCAATGCCTGACAACACCTAACCACAGTGTCTACACTTCTTTGCACTCTAACTGCAATTGCCCGAAAAGAAAGTCCAGCTTCCCGAAGTCCCACTATACGGCCCCTATCAAAGTCACTAAGTTGACGAAATCGTACAGGTCTCCGTACTCTAGGCATCGTAACCGATCGTAAAGGATGTCAAGAACCAAAATCCGCCAACGTTGATTCTTTACTGCGGCTGAAATATTCATTTTTAGAGCGTTAGTGAATTAAAAAAAAAGCAGTATAAAAACCGGAATGTCCAACTGATAAGGCTGACAATTTTTTCACTTGTTATTTATAGTAAGATATATACATTCACCAACTTTTATTAAAATAAAACCATTTAAACTGGGTGTTCGGATTTATATGTCACTTAGTATAGAACGCGTACACTCATCCGAGAAACAAATATTAAATTGCATGTTTGCATTGTCGATTAAACGTTGGGACATTAAGTCGCAAAACTCCAACCTTCTATCAAGATCGTCTTCATTAAGCTCATGGATAAGTTTTGTCTTGTAAGAGTGAAATTGATTGTCTTTCAAAAATCTTTGTACTGTTGAGCGTGTGAATCCTGAAGAAGTAGTCAGTCCACGAGTGCTTTGGGTGTTGTCAAGATCTATGTGCCACAAAACTGCTACTTCCGCGGCTTCATTTCTAACTGCTCGAAGTTCTCGATCGCGATTACGGCGAATATTTGACACAGATCCAGTTCCTTCAAAGGTTCTTATCAACTGAGCCACATTCTTATTGTTAATACATATTTTTATCTGGATGTAACGCATTAAACAACCTTGCAATGCTTCCATTTTGGTAATACAATTTTGTTAGTTCTACCCTTTCTTGAATTGAATAAGTCATTGTTCAATATTTATTACAACTAGCTACGTAATTTAACAATTTGAAATGAAAGTTTTTCTATGACATACGATGGCACTGAGTGATGCTAAACGTTCTTGCTGGTATCCATGATTATTAAATATACCAGGAGAGTCACAAATGGGGTGCGGCCTTTTCGTTGGCCACCCTGTATATGATATGTGATAATGCATATTTTTACAGGTCAGATGATATTTTGATTTTGACAGCTTGATAGGTGGGTACCAGGGGAAAACATGTAGCCAGAAAGCGGGCTTCCATTTTTTAACCCTCTAGATCAGAGTTCCCCAAACTTTTTTGTGTCGTAGACCCCTTGCCATGTTTTTCCGTGTTGGGTAGACCCCCTACTTACCTGATATTGATTTCCTGTAAATTTCTAACTGTAGTGAAGTTTAGTGTTAAAAACTTAAAGTAAAAGCACATGTTAATTTATACATTTATTAATTGAATTTAAATTAAAGCTACTCAAAATAAAATGTTGTATCTGTTATGTAAAATATACGTAACATTAAATAAACAGGTGTCTGACCAATAAGTGCCCGCATTGGGAATAAGTGCCCGCATTGAAAAAAAAATAAGAGGGATAAAATAAAAAAAAGTGAAAAATAATAAAAAAAAAAACGTTTTTTACTTAAAATAGTACAATAAGCGAGTTCGTTTATTAATTATAACATAAACGTATGTTCTACAATAATTTCACTGTTAGTTTGATTAAATTCCGCTTCTTATACGTTTAAGTTATCTAAAAATAGGCAAAAAATTAACGAATTTTAGTGTATACCTATCCTTGAATTTTCAGAATAATTAAAAAAAATATTTCCTATAAAGGGGGGTTCTTTAAAACAATCAATGCGGGCACTTATTCCCAATGCAGGCATTTATTGGTCAGACACCAATAAACATAAAATAAACTATAAATAAAATTACATAAGCAATAAGTCAATATTTTTAGTGAGAAGGATGAACCTGATGCTTTTATAATAAATTATCAACATTTGGCGTCAATTTTGTAAGGGTTAATCTTAAATCTCCTCGGCTAATGATGTAAAGTCTGTTTCTTTTTTCGTTAGGAGATTGGTGACAGCGCTGAACCCCCTTTCCACTAGGTATGACGATGGAAAGGAAATTAAAAATTTCCTCGCTATATTCCATAATACGGGATAAGTAACGGGTATGTTGTTTTGCAGCCAGAATTGCCGATATCCGTTTTTAAACTGAACCTTAAGTTCTTCGTTTGTACTTAGTTCAGTCAGTTCCTCTTGTATTATGACATTCGTTTCTTCTATGTCACCATATGGATTAATTATCCACGGTGGTATTACCATAGTCAAAATATCATCAAACCCAGATTCAAAGTCTGAATAGAGGGCATTTAAATGTTGAACGTAAGTTGAAACGTCGTCTTCCTGGCAGCTTGTCTGTGACAAATTGGGGAACTGAGAAAATTCGCCCCGTCCAATATTTTGCTTCATTAGTTTAACTCTGGCAAGAAACGCTGATAAGATGGACTTTGTTTTAATAGTATATATAGTTAATAATCAGTAATAGAAAAAATGCAATCCAAAAGTGTATCGCCTGGTCGGCCTTTGTACCAATCCTACGCATCACGAAGAGAAATAAGATGAATATATTATTTCAACTGGAGAGAAAAAAAAATGAAAATAAAAAACAATTAAGCATTTAATAAGGTCTTTTTTTCGGAAACGTTGCTAATAAATGAATTAATCAACTTCACCGCATTGTACGTGAAATAGCGTTGAAATATGGTTGTCCTGGTTGCTAATATTTTGATGACAAATGTGACAAAGTTGTATTTGAACATATCGGATATTTTTTACCAATTCATGGAAGCTATTGAGTGAGAAATGTCATCATGCCTTCTTAAATTGATTATTCAGCGCAAGCATGTAGTCTGATTTTTTGCAGCCTGTAATTTATTATTCCAGACAGGGATGATAAACAATGTTGGAGTAATCTATTATACTCAATATCAAAGACTCACATAACATTTTCTTAATTTTTCTATTTAATATCGTTTTATCGTCTTAGGATGAGGTAACTAGACCTACACACATGGCTAACATGCTGCTGAAACCTGACATCTTCATCCAAATATTAAACTAATTTTTTGCGTAACGAGAAAATGTAAGTAAGGTACAGGGTAGGCCATTAAGTTGAGCGGATTTTAATAAATAGTACTACGAAGCGTAGGGAAGATAATTTATTTCTATCCCCTACTGAGCGAGGGCCGTGGCAAATGCTTGTTCCGGAAGTCGTTGTATCCAGTATACAACTTCTTCCCGTGCAAGTGATTGCGCACGCGTTAAGGAATACCTCAGTACCGATTGCCGGGTGGCGGTACAAGTCCGCCAACGGGCCACTTTAGGTCTATTTAACATCACTAATACGTAAAAAGAAGGTGGTAGACAAGGACCAGTCGACCGAGGCAGTACCACCCGCTATCTTTTCCCAGGGTGTCTTATAAATGTCGGCATGTTTCCACACCTAAGCTATGCAGTCGGTTATCTACCAAAACAAAGAAATTAATGATGATGGATCCCTCGAGCACTAAAAACTCCGGACGTAAACTCACTCCACTCTCGGAATGTCCGGGTGGAGGGTGGGCTCGAGGGAACAACATCGAAGATAAAATTTGTTTTTCGAACATCTGCGGGATCAACAGCAACATTGATGCTGTTCATCACTACCTGCAATCCAATCGTCCCGCCGTGCTTTTCTTGGCGGAGACAAAAATCTCAGAGGCTGCACCGATTAACCATCTCAACTTCCCAAACTACGAGGTGCACTCCAATCTGAGAAAGAACGGGGGAGTTGTGGCTTTTGTCCGCAGCAGTCTTTCCTGCTCCAGGGATCTTTCTTTGGAATCAGACCGGAAGGACATTCTGTGGCTTCGCCTCAACTCCAAAACATCACCCAAATTTATTTGCTGCCTTTATCGCTCTTCCTCGAACCATAACTGGAATGACCTACTCGAATACCTCGCCGTCCAGATCGACTTCCTGAACATCAATCACCCCGCTTCAGAGGTAGTTCTTCTCGGTGATTTCAATGCCCATAATGAGCTTTGGTTGGGCTCAAATAAGACCGATGCAGCAGGTCGTGCAGTCGAAGCGTTCGCTCTTACTCAAGGGCTGACCCAGCTGGTGACGAGCCCTACTTTTTTCCCCCGCGTCTCGTCACACGCTAGTAGCCTGCTGGATCTCTTTCTGACCACGCATCCTGCCCCTTACAGCACTGCCGTCCTGTCCCCCCTGGGTAACTCAGATCACGGTGTTGTGGAGGTTAGGTTTCGGTCAGAAGCCGCTGTGGCCGCAGAAACTCGCACAGGCCGCAAAACTTGGCATTACGGACATGCCGACTGGGAGGGGCTCAGAGACTTCTTCTCTAGCTTTCCTTGGAGAGATGTCTGTTTCACTGACGCCGATGGGTCGACTGTCTGTTCTTCAATAACCGAAATTATCCACGTCGGAATGGAGGAATACATCCCTCACACAGTGAAAGTTCCTAAACCAGGGTCCAACGGCTGGTTCAACAAATCGTGTGACACTGCTCGCCAGCAGAAGACCAAGGCACACAGAACCTACTTACAAAACCCCACTGTAGAGAACAGACAAGCCGACGTCGAGTCCAGAAACAAATATAACGAAGCGGTTCGCAATGCCAAAACCCAGCATGATATAAAAGTTAGGCACAGGGTAATGTCGCAGCGCAATGGCAGTCGGTCTTTCTGGACGCTGGCCAAGCAGATTGAAAAGAACTTCTCACACAGTAGCCTTCCACCACTTACGAGTCAGGATGGAACTATTGTATTCGACTCAAAGGCCAAGGCGGAAGTGCTAGCCAAGATCTTTGCTGCCAACTCCACAATGGACGTCCCCACCAACGCCCAAGTGCCGTCAATTCAAAGGGTTCCCCACACTATGCGGGAGGTAACATTCAGGCATAAGACCGTAAGACGAGTGCTCTTGTCGCTCGACATCAACAAAGCTTCTGGTCCGGACTTGATTCCTGCCATTGTACTGAAGAGATGTGCAGCTGAGCTTGCTCCAGTTCTTTCGCGTCTCTTCCAGATATCTTATGAATCCGGCACCTTCCCAGAAAACTGGAAATTTGCTCATGTACAGCCCATCCCAAAAAAAGGATCTAAAACCGACCCTTACAACTACAGGCCTATAGCTCTGCTTTCTGTTATAAGGAAAGTGATGGAGAGGTGCATAAATCGCGAGCTTCTGGACTACCTCGAACGTCACAGCTTGATTAGCGACAGGCAGTACGGTTTCCGGCACCAACGATCCACAGGGGACCTCCTAGCTTACGTCACGCAACTGTGGAGTAAATTCATCCAGTCTCATGGTGAGGCTCATGTCGTTGCTCTTGACATCACGAAAGCGTTCGATCAGCTGTGGCACGCTGCCCTCTTAAGCAAACTTCCATCCTACGGCCTCCCAGAAAAGCTTTGCAGATGGGTGGCTGACTTTATCTCTGGCCGCAAGATATCTGTCGTAATTGACGGATTCTCCTCTTCATCCCACAACGTCAACGCGGGTGTTCCCCAGGGATCGGTCTTGGCTCCAATACTGTTTCTCTTACATATCAACGACCTCCTTTCCTGCACGATCAACCCAATCCACAGCTTCGCTGATGACAGCACTCTACATGCTTGGGGACGCAACAATCTTGTACAGTTCAATGCTTCCAAAACACAGTACTGTACTTTGACGAACAAAAAGCGTCCTAGCGCTCATACAGTTTCGATGGACGGTCGAGTCCTACCAAAGAGCCATTCATTTCGGCTGGTCGGAGTCCAGATCACCGAGGACCTGATCTGGCACGAACACATCTCTTCAATAGCTGCAGCTGCTGGGAAAAAGCTAGGCTATTTGTTTAGGGCTAAGAAGTACTTTTCTCCGCATGACCTTCTCACTATATACAAGGCCCAGATAAGGTCTAGCCTCGAGTATTGTTCACACATTTGGGGTGCTGCCGCCCCGACTAGATTGTCCATGCTCGATGCTGTCCAGAGGAGGGCGGTCCGACTGATCGATGACTCTTCTCTAACAGACAGTCTCGGGACTCTTTCGCACCGGCGGGCCGTCGGCGATCTAGCTCTTTTCTATCGCTACACCAACGGGCTTTGCTCCTCAGAGCTCTCTTCCATGATGCCGCCGCGCGATGTGCCTGCCAGACAGACCCGCCTGACTTCGGCGTCCCATCCTAACCGTGTCAAACTTCGTACATCCTGAACTGGCCGATACGACCGCTCCTTTGTCCCGAGGGTGTCTAGATTGTGGAACAAACTACGGGAGGAAGCTTTTCCCAGTTCTACTAACCTGAGGCAGCTCAAAAATCGTATTAACAAAATTTCTTTGGGATCATCATAGCAGCCGCGGTGTTCCGGCATTTAGGCTTCTGCCTGCGCGGCTGTTTCGATATAAAAAAAAAAATATTTTTAATAATGTAGACACATCGGAATTTACGTTTTTTAAAATAATATCATTGAGATGTAAGCCATCGAGACGTTCGCACTCCTCGAATCTCGACTTCAAATTCGTGAAAACTCTCTGGCACATCGCTCTTGGGATAGCGGACATCTCCTCGGAAATGTTGTGCTTGAGGGCAGTCGTCGTCGATTTATTGACATAAACGCAGCTCTTGAGGTATCCCCAGAGAAAAAAATCCAGTCGTTTTCGAAGAAATAGGGTCCGATGATTCCTTCAGCCGACATGGCCGCCCAAACTGTAACATAACGTGAATGCAAAGGTCGTTGATGTTTTAATTTGGGATTTTCTGCGACCCAATACCGCTAATTTTCCTTGTTGACAAATCCACTCAAATAAAAATTAGCTTCATCGGAAAAGAGAATATTGTTCAAACTTGGAAAGCGCTCTAACATTGCTTCGGCAAACGCAGGGCGTAGATGGTGGTCCTGCGGTTTGAAATCCTGCACTAGTTGAAGTTTGTACGGGTGCAATTTAAGGTCTTTTACCAAAATACGCCTTACAGATGTTCTTGATATGGCGAGCTCAGCTGATGTCTTTCAGGATGATTACTGTGGATCGCGCCGTATGGACGTAGCAGCTTCGCTTACAGTTTCCTCTGCTTGTAATGACCTTGGACGCCTCGCATGTTTCTGATTCAGTGTCGAACCAGTCGACTCGAACTTTCTGACCCACGACCTGATCACACTTTCACTGGGTCATTGATTTAGATCATGTGAGCGAAACAGACACCGCGCAATAGTGCTCGAATCGCCATTTTTGTAATAAGCCTTAAAACAGAACGCACGCTGCTCACCAGTAAAACGCTCCATGGCGCTCCCGCGTGCCTGTCTCGCGCAAAGCGGTTTTGAAATTCGTACGTCTTTCTGGGCCACCCTGTATTATTAATAGATATGTTTAATTTTGATTTTAGGAATGAGCGCTTTTTCTTGGTTTGTGGCGTATGTACATATACATTATTAATCTAGATTAATAAGGTTTTTAGCCATGTGGTAGTTGTTCGGAGAGAAACTATAGAAAACTTTGAATGTCATCAGCATAAGATTGACTTGAACAGTATTGAAGAGAGTGAGCGATATCAAAAGTATCTATGAGGTATGAGAGATGCCCTAATATGGATCCCTGAGGCACGCCGGAACAAATGGGCTTTTTTCTGAATGTTCATTTTATATCACAATACATTGATGTCTTTCATTTAAATAAAAATCTATACATGTCAGAGCCAAAACGTCAAATCCAATGAATTTACAATTAGAAAACAAACCAAAAAACATTTATCTGAATTTCTAAAATTTTCGTATCAGCAGCCGCGGTGCCCTGGTATTTGTACTAATGCCTACGCGAATGCTTCGATAGTTAAAAAAACGCTCCATTAGTAGTTAGGAAACTAATTAGGCTACTAATTACTAATCAACATCCTAATGACTTTTGTGGAAGTCCTAATGAACATTAGACAATAATTGAAATATAAATAAGTAAATATATCCGAGTATGCAGCTATGAATATATATATGCAGAACATGCAAGTACAGAATTTTTTTGTGGTATTGTCAAGGCCGCTGTATATCTCATCTGATAAGGATATCGCACTATTGTAAAAACCCAATAGACGGCTTACATCCCATTGCACTAGGCGTTTGAGTGTGAAATTTTGACAAACAATCCTAATACCATATTGAAAATGGAAGAAAAAATGGCGTCAAGTGGGTTGAACCTGCACTTCCTACGCAGTGCCGCCATCAATTCATAAATTAAGTTACGCGCAATTTAAATCCTGTGGGAAAAAAGTAACTTACGGGCACGTACAAGAGAGAAATAAAACGCATCAAGTCAGTCAAACAGGTTCATACAATTAGTTCATAGACATTCTCTCCTTGCCCGACTGGTAGTTACCGTCCATGTGGCAACGTTGTCCCGTTGTCGCGAGTTATCTTTCGTTTTATGCAAGATCCGAATGTATGTTATTTCCACTTCAGTACGGATATATATATATATATATATATATATATATAGAAAATTATCATGCGGAGAAAGGTATATAACAAAAATAGGAAAATAATGGGCAAAATCCGCAAAAAGTAGATTCGAGCAGAAAATAGGATAGGTAACCCGAGCGATACGTATTTCTGCTGGTTGGCTTCATCAAGCCCGAAATGAATGCACATATGCAACTACAAAAGTAGATACGGGTGTAACCTGAGGAAACGAAGATGGAGAGGAAAAAAACACACACGAAGTCCACAACAAGAGCCAACCTACACATTGTAGTATAAAATGGCTACAAGACCTCGAATTTTCAAGGCGACAAATAACCACAACCACGCGGCCGGTTATAGCCACTTGCTGTGGTCCTTCAAGCCCAAAGGATCTACAAAGAGAAAATTCTCCGCATGATAGCAAGTGGCTATAACCGGCCGCGTGGTTGTGGTTATTTGTCGCCTTGAAAATTCGAGGTCTTGTAGCCATTGTATACTACAATGTGTAGGTTGGCTCTTGTTGTGGACTTCGTGTGTGTTTTTTCCTCTCCATCTTCGTTTCCTCAGGTTACACCCGTATCCGGATGTGTGGGCATGTGTATCTACTTTTGTAGTTGCATATGTGCATTCATTTCGGGCCTGATGAAGCCAACCAGCAGAAATAAGTATCGCTCGGGTTACCTATCCTATTTTATGCTCGAATCTACTTTTTGCGGATTTTGCCCATTATTTTCCTATACAGGGTTATCCAAATTAAGTGTCCACCATTGGTAACTTTGTTATTAGTAAAAATACAAAGTTGTTTAAATTAGCAAACTAGTAGCATTTTTAACGCTGGTAAAAATGAGAAATAAAAAAAAACAATTGAGAGTCGTTATTTTGATTTTTTTCAGTAAAATAACATTTTTTTAAATGGAAACCCCTGTATATTATATTTTTTTCTGTTAAAGCATCAAATTTTAAACAAAAAAGTTCATAATGACTTTTCCGCTAAAGTCAAAAATAAAGTCAAAATAACGATAAATATTTTTAATTATTTGCAGTATTATAATATTAAGACGGCTATGAAAACAACATGGCGTTCGCGATTTGACAGCATTAAGATAAGCGACAAATTGTTAAACTGGACATACTCGCAACTAGAAGGCTTTGGAAAACAATGATAAAATCAAATAATGTCAAACATTAGTGTAAATACTTGTTTATAAGCTTTATTGTGTCATTAATTTAAAGAAAAATGTTCTCCCATGAAGAAAAGTGTGATATGTTAGAATGCTATTTAGTGTGCAGAAAATCCTCCTTGAGAGCAAGAGAATACTACAGTGAATTATATCCCGCTCGCATTCAAACGTATGAACGATATTTTCTGAGACTTTATCGAAAATTTAGGGGCAACAAAAATGTTTTTGCTAAAACAAGGGCAAAAAAAGAATTCATAATAAGCGAGGCCACGGAAATTGCAGTTATTGGATATTTTGAAGCTTATCGTGAGAATTCAATAGCAGATATTCTCAAGGACTCTAATTTCAGTTATGGTACTGTTCAAAGGATTTTAAAAAAATACAAATTTATTCCGTATAAGTACCGACCAGTTCAAACGCTTTTGGCAGGGGATCCAGAGAGAAGACTTGTTTTTTGCCATTGGTATCTTAGCTTCTGTCGCCAAAATGTAAATAACTTTCGTTACCTTTTATGGACAGATGAATCAAATTTTTCAAATTCTGGAATGTTTAATAGAAAAAACCACCATTATTGGTCAAGAGAAAATCTTTTGTTAGTACATCCAAGAGGCCCACAAGTCCGTTTCAGTTTCAACGTTTGGTGCGGTATAATTGGTTCAAAAATTGTTGGCCCGTTCTTTTATGAGGGAACCCTAACTGGTGAAAGATATGTGGAATTTATGTCAGAAATTCTGACTAATTTCTTAGACGAATTGGATCTTATAAGTAGACATCATCTGCATTTTCAGCAAGATGGCGCACCTGCCCACAACTCCAGAGGTACTTATCATTTTCTAAGTACTACTTTTAATGATCAGTGGATAGGAACAAATGGCCCAATACAGTGGCCTCCCAGATCACCAGATCTAAACCCACTTGATTACTTCTTGTGGGGTTACTTAAAGAACCAAATTTACAAGCGAAGGTACGATAACCTTGACGCGTTAAAGACTGCAGTTAGGGAAAAGATAACCCAGATAGATGGTAGGACCATACTTAAGACAGTTCGAGCAGTTGAAAAACGTGCCCAAAAATGTATTGAAGAACAAGGTGGTGTTTTCGAGCATCTTCTTTAAAAAAAATTGTTATTGCATTTTGTAAGATTATAAGTTGATGTTGAAAATAAAGTTTGTCGATACAATTTAATTGTTTCAGATTGGAGGCCATAACTTCAACAATTTGTAACCTAGGAGAAAAGCTATTGTAAGCTTTTTTGTTTAAAATTTGATGCTTTAACAGAAAAAAATATAATATACAGGAGTTTCCATTTAAAAAAATGTTATTTTACTGAAAAAAATCAAAATAACGACTCTCAATTGTTTTTTTTTATTTCTCATTTTTACCAGCGTTAAAAATGCTACTAGTTTGCTAATTCAAACAACTTTGTATTTTCACTAATAACAAAGTTACTAATGGTGGACACTTAATTTACCCTGTATATATTCCTTTATCATTGTTTTAATTGCAAATTCACCGGTAAATCTATGACGTATAAAATATAGCTAGTCTGTGCATAAACGGGACTACGAGCGTATAAATATACAAACATAAAAAAAATCAAACACCATCCCCTCCTCCTATAACCCCCAACCCCAAGTTTCAACCCATACAAAAATTTTGAAAATGATCAGGACCCTCTGAAACGTCAAAAAACGAAGTGAGAAATTTTTATTTGTTTCGTTTTCGGCCTTTTCAAAAACTAAAAAGATTTTGTGTCCTTGGCATAGTAGTAAAATTGTGCAAAAATTTCATCGAAACAGAACATCCTCAGTATAGGCTGTTATAAGATTAGCGGACAGAGCGACTGACGGAAATGAGTGACTTGTTTTTTCGTGATATCCATGTCATATTATATCCAATAAACATATATCATTTCCGCGATTCAGTTATAAGTAATAACGTATTCTCCTAGATGCCCAATTGACTCCGATTTCCTCTTAAAGATACACGTTTCTTAGACACGTCAATTACCCGCTCAACCTTCCTCATAATTACTCCTAGGAGATCTCGTATTTCCAAAATTTTTCGATGACGGAAAAAGGACCTCCGGTAACAGTCCAAGAAATGGCAACGCTGGCGCCTAAACTTTTTGGGAGAAGGGGGTTTTAATAGAATTTTTACTTTTTCTCTATTAACGCCACTGTACTTATACGTATATGTAGTCTTGCAAAAAATCGGATTTTTTCGATTAAATCGCGTTTTTTTCACTTTTCAATTTGTTACTGATTTTTTGCTTAAATTTGGCAATTAAACTAAGTGACATATAAATCCGAACACCCAGTTTAAATGGTTTTATTTTAATAAAAGTTGGTGAATGTATTTATCTTACTGTAAATAACAAGTGAAAAAATTTTCAGCCTTATCAGTTGGACATTCCGGTTTTTATACTGCTTTTTTTTAATTCACTAACGCTCTAAAAATGAATATTTCAGCCGCAGTAAAGAATCAACGTTGGCGGATTTTGGTTCTTGACATCCTTTACGATCGGTTACGATGCCTAGAGTACGGAGACCTGTACGATTTCGTCAACTTAGTGAGTTTGATAGGGGCCGTATAGTGGGACTTCGGGAAGCTGGACTTTCTTTTCGGGCAATTGCAGTTAGAGTGCAAAGAAGTGTAGACACTGTGGTTAGGTGTTGTCAGGCATGGCTTCGAGAAGGCCGTACGCAAAGAGCAAGGGGCACTGGACGCCGCCGTAGAACAACAGACCGTGAAGATCGCCGCCTAAGATTATTGGCCTTAAGGGACCGTTTCTCCACTACCAGGTCCATTGCAAATGAATGGTTTGCAGAACACGGAAGACCTATTGGCATGCGAAGTGTTTACCGACGAATGAGAAGTTTTGGCTTGTTTTTATACCGGCCACACTGGGTCCTCCCTTTAACTCGAGAACACCGACGTAATCGCCTTGAGTGGTGCAGACAACGGTCACTCTGGGATCAGGAATGGAACAGTATTGTCTTTAGTGACGAGTCTCGATTTTGTTTAGGCATGCACGATGGTCGTGCCAGGGTTAGAAGGCGACGTGGTGAAAGGAGGAATCCACAGTTTTTTGTTGAAAGACATGTTCATCACACTGTTGGAGTTATGGTTTATGGTGCTATAGCTTATGGTTCCAGGTCACCTTTAATCTTCATCAGAGGTAACACGAACGCGCAGCGTTATATCCACGAGGTTCTAGAACCCCATCTTTTACCCTATCTTGACACCCTGGCAGATCCAACTTTCCAACAAGATAATGCCCGACCACATGTTGCAAGAGTCACAATAGACTTCTTTCAACATAATGATGTCACATTGTTACCATGGCCACCAAGATCTCCCGACTTATCCCCAATTGAGCACGTGTGGGATATGATGGGTAGGAGATTGCTCAATTTGCAACGTCCTCCTCAGACTCTAGAAGCACTTCGAGAGGAGTTGGTGGTTGCCTGGAATGAGATACCACAGGAGGACATTGACCACCTGATCAGAAGCATGCCTAGGCGCGTTGGAGAATGCGTAGCACATCAGGGTGCATCCACACATTATTAAAGGTCAAAGGGCTTTATAGCAGTGCAATCATTTTGAAATTTTTATCATTTACTTATTATGCTTCATTAAGTACTTATACAAAATTTTATTAAAATAAAACCATTTAAACTGGGTGTTCGGATTTATATGTCACTTAGTATATATTACATTATAATTTTATTTAAATCCCGATTAAAAGTGAACAATTTAATTGATCGTTTGATTTAAATCTTCGCAACCCTGCTCATATGAGATAAAAGAATATCAAATGAATGCATATTTAATGTCATCGCACAACAATATTGAAAAAGCAAAGTGTAATATGCATAAGCTGCTGTCTTCTACACATTAATAGAATGAAGGTAGGCTTATGTGGGTTAAGAGCTTGACTCATAAAGTTTAAATTAACGGTATTTCTAACGTACAAGAATTTGAGATATTCGTGAACACGCGTAACATGTGAAAATGTCGCTAGGTGCAGTTATGTTAACTAGACGTTGTCAAGGTTGAGATCAGACGATTTACGTGGATTGGAGAAAAAATGCGTATAGGTTAAAGAACTATCATTAGGAATATTCCTCATGCGAAAGATTAGTGTTGACAAGGTATTTACTGGACAAATTGAAAAAATTGCGTGAAGTGGGTTGACTCTGCAGTTCCTGCGCAATGCCGTCATCAGTTCAAAAAGGATTACGAGTATTTTCGACCCTTATGAGAAAAAAGTTAGCTATGAACACTTATAAAAAATTAAATGTCATTCCCCCTCCCTGTTGTAACCCGATAATGGGTGGCACCCGGTAACTCAACGACAAGAATGGAAAAAGAAAATAATTAAATCGATTGCATATTGTTCGGGGCGTTCTCATAAGCGGTTATAAGTGCCTAAGTGTGTATGATCCGTTATTGTATAGATATACTGGGTGTCTCAAATTCGACCGACACCATTGGGTCACGGAAACGGTAAGAAATACGAAATCGCTTGAAATGGGGGCAAAATGCCGCTTAGAATGTTTCGAAATTCAAATTTCTTCTGTAGAGAGACAGAAAAACTTAGATTTTTCCATAATAGTTTATTAAGAGCGAGACTTGAAAATTAATTGCACATTAACGTTGCAACTTTTTCTCCTCTATAAGATGACATAAGTAGAATTTCGATATGACGTTTCGTCTCTTGACCTCCAGCATTACATTTATTTCTTCTTAAGAATGTCGTAGAGCAGGGCTGTCCCACTCCTTTCTTGCGGCCCGCTTCACGGGTCATGTATTTACATCACAAGTATAAATTACTCTCAAATACCGAATATGCATATACCTATTAAAACTCAGTAATAATGTTGTATAGAAAGATTTTATGATGTGGCCCTCCAAACTGCATTTTTTTTTAAGTGGCCCTTGGGCCACATTAAGTTGGACAGCCCTGTCGTAGAGGAACTTCAGCATATTTGGAATACTGGTTTGTTATTTGGAAAAACATTGCAAGATAAACGGGATAGGAAAATAAAAAATGTGAAATTATCAAATTTTATTGATATTAACAGTCAAACAAAATAAAAACCAGGAACCCCATCAAAATATTTATCAAAATAAAAAACTTCAAAAGCGCAAATTTACTTAGGGTGCCGGCAATTTGGAATATAGTATTCCAGATTATAATCACGTTTTTCTGACAATTGTTTACACCTTTAATAAGAAACTAATACATTTCTCAACTTTGTAACCGTTTTGTAGTGGAGAGAAAGTGCAATTTTAATGTGCAATTTATTTTGAATTCCCACTACAAATCAAGCCAGGACACAATAGATACGATCCTGGGAAAATTCGTTTTTTTTTCATCTCTCTCCTGAAGTGCGTTGAATTTCTAAACTTTCCAAGCGATTTATAAACTAAATATGACGAAACTATTTACTTCTAAAACAATTAATTTTCTCAAAAATATTTTAGATACTCTAGTCGTAAAAAATACATATTTGAAATTACTTACATCTATAACTAATAGAACATCTGAACAAATAAACAATGTGCGAATAAATGCGCGAAGTTAACAAAGCAACAATTGGAAGATTACCATTGGGTAACATCACCTTTATTTTTTATTACGGCTGAAATTCTTTGGGGCATAGTGTTAACCAAGTTTTGGCAAAAATTTGGTGTAAAACAATCCCATATTTCTTGAAGCTTTTGTCTCAGTTCGGTGATTGTACGAGCAGGATGTTGTCGTAGAACCTTTTTCATCTCGTGCCACAAAGTTTCAATAGGTGACAGATCCGGACTGCTAGAAACCCATTTCAAAAGTGGTACATTATTTTCTTCCATCCATTTTATAGCTTTTTTTGAGGTATGGCACGCTGCATCATCTTGCTGAAACACAAAATCTTGGCCGGATGTCAAACATTCTTCCATAGCGATTCTTCTAAAATTGCCAAATATTTGTTTGTATCCTCATATCCATCAATAAAATGAAGTTTTCCTACTCCTTTTGATGACATACTGCCACAGACCATAATGGATGCTGGAAATTTCACTTTTCTCTTCAGACAGTCAACATGGAATGCTTCATTTTTTTTTGCGAATAACTCTACTGCGACTCTCACCAACACAAACTTCGAATCGGGCCTCATCACTCCATTGTATTGCACACCATTGTTGAGGTGTCCATTGTCTATATTCTTTAGCATATCTAAGCCGATTTTTCTTTTGCAGAGGAGTTAATAGTGGCTTTGCTTTGGCCTGTAAACAAGTTGTGCAACTTTAGGGTTTTTACTTCACTTTTTTTTATAAGAAAACTTACCTTGCAAGTGCTAAGTCCCAGTTTGTGAGCCTCTCTATGAGTTGTGGACCTCGAAATTCTCCTTCCAACAGCGTCACTCCACAGAGCCACTTAATTGTAAATAATTGGCACGCCTGTTTTTCAGGATTATTCTTTTTAATGCTCTTCGGGCGGCATTTGTGATGTTACTTTTTTTCACATATCATGGCTTAATATTAACTGAACCAGTTACGTTATATCTTCTAACAATATTTCTCACACTGTACCGCGTTAAGTCTAACAAAGTTGCAATTTCTGAGTTTGATTTCCCAGAATTAAAAAATTTAATTATCAGTAACCGAATTTTCTCACTAATAAACTTCCCTCTACCCATTTTGAAAACCTTAACTACCCAATACTATTTTAAACGTATTCTGACAGCTGTGATTAATAAAAACAATTGTCATGGCTTGTATTTTTCACAGCCACCTATGCGTTATAGACATATTTTGCACTGAAATGAAAATAGATTGATATGCTGTAATTGCAACATGTGTTATTTTTATACTGCAAATTTGATTAGGGAGTGATAAAGTTGGTGTTTTCTACTATACAGGGTTATCCAAATTAAGTGTCCACCATTAGTAACTTTATTATTAGTGAAAATACAAAGTTGTTTGAAGTAGCAAACTAGTAGCATTTTTAACGCTGGTAAAAATGAGAGATAAAAAAAAACAATTGAGAGTCGTTATTTTGATTTTTTCAGTAAAATAACATTTTTTTAAATGGAAACCCTTGTATATTATATTTTTTTCTGTTAAAGCATCAAATTTTAAACAAAAAAGCTCACAATAACTTTTCTCCTAGGTTACAAATTGTTGAAGTTATGGCCTCCAATCTGAAACAATTAAATTGTATCGACAAACTTTATTTTCAACATCAACTTATAAGCTTACAAAATACAATAACAATTTTTTTTAAAGAAGATGCTCGAAAACACCACCTTGTTCTTCAATACATTTTTGGGCACGTTTTTCAACTGCTCGAACTGTCTTAAGTATGGTCCTACCATCTATCTGGGTTATCTTTTCCCTAACTGCAGTCTTTAACGCGTCAAGGTTATCGTACCTTCGCTTGTAAATTTGGTTCTTTAAGTAACCCCACAAGAAGTAATCAAGTGGGTTTAGATCTGGTGATCTGGGAGGCCACTGTATTGGGCCATTTGTTCCTATCCACTGATCATTAAAAGTAGAACTTAGAAAATGATAAGTACCTCTGGAGTTGTGGGCAGGTGCGCCATCTTGCTGAAAATGCAGATGATGTCTATTTATAAGATCCAATTCGTCTAAGAAATTAGTCAGAATTTCTGACATAAATTCCACATATCTTTCACCAGTTAGGGTTCCCTCATAAAAGAACGGGCCAACAATTTTTGAACCAATTATACCGCACCAAACGTTGAAACTGAAACGGACTTGTGGGCCTCTTGGATGTACTAACAAAAGATTTTCTCTTGACCAATAATGGTGGTTTTTTCTATTAAACATTCCAGAATTTGAAAAATTTGATTCATCTGTCCATAAAAGGTAACGAAAGTTATTTACATTTTGGCGACAGAAGCTAAGATACCAATGGCAAAAAACAAGTCTTCTCTCTGGATCCCCTGCCAAAAGCGTTTGAACTGGTCGGTACTTATACGGAATAAATTTGTATTTTTTTAAAATCCTTTGAACAGTACCATAACTGAAATTAGAGTCCTTGAGAATATCTGCTATTGAATTCTCACGATAAGGTTCAAAATATCCAATAACTGCAATTTCCGTGGCCTCGCTTATTATGAATTCTTTTTTTGCCCTTGTTTTAGCAAAAACATTTTCGTTGCCCCTAAATTTTCGATAAAGTCTCAGAAAATATCGTTCATACGGTTGAATGCGAGCGGGATATAATTCACTGTAGTATTCTCTTGCTCTCAAGGAGGATTTTCTGCACACTAAATAGCATTCTAACATATCACACTTTTCTTCATGGGAGAACATTTTTCTTTAAATTAATGACACAATAAAGCTTATAAACAAGTATTTACACTAATGTTTGACATTATTTGATTTTATCATTGTTTTCCAAAGCCTTCTAGTTGCGAGTATGTCCAGTTTAACAATTTGTCGCTTATCTTAATGCTGTCAAATCGCGAACGCCATGTTGTTTTCATAGCCGTCTTAATATTATAATACTGCAAATAATTAAAAATATTTATCGTTATTTTGACTTTATTTTTGACTTTAGCGGAAAAGTCATTATGAACTTTTTTGTTTAAAATTTGATGCTTTAACAGAAAAAAATATAATATACAGGGGTTTCCATTTAAAAAAATGTTATTTTACTGAAAAAAATCAAAATAACGACTCTCAATTGTTTTTTTTTATTTCTCATTTTTACCAGCGTTAAAAATGCTACTAGTTTGCTAATTCAAACAACTTTGTATTTTCACTAATAACAAAGTTACTAATGGTGGACACTTAATTTGGATAACCCTGTATACCTGTATTATCAAAATATTCATTGTTAATATTTTAAACCTATAACACCCTGCTACATTTTTATTATTTGTGTTTGATAAGAAAAAACTAAGATTTCAATAGTTGGTCCAACTGAAGTGGGAAGGGGCTCGTACACCAGTGAGTCGTAGAGGATCGTAATTGACTAACTCACAAAAAACCTAACCTAACAACATTTAACTCTTAAATGTACAGGTGAAATTTCAAATAAGATTTTTTTGTTCACCAGGCAGTTTGGTTGGTGCATCCTGGCGGAACATGATGGAAGAAATGGACAGTACAGCAAAACTGATCCGTCAAAATGCTGACAACATGGAGTCGAAATGTCTTGACGCACTGAACACTCTGTATAGCGAGAAAAGGAAGGCTAGGAAATTGTACCAAGAAGAGCATTCTAGGATATTACAACAATTCACTCATGTAAGTTTTTATTTTTGAATACTATATTCTATCTAACAAGTTATTTTCTAGTCAAATGTATAGCATTATCCCAACAGATGAACGAACGAATCCTGAAATGAATACGAGGGTGGTCTGAATATTTTCCGACCTCAACGTGAGTATGGCAGCGCTCGTAAATAAAAGCTAGTGAATATCGTTCATCTGTTGACAGTTACTCACCAAAGTTTCGGTCATTTTGGACGCACAGTTGTTTGAGTTGATGTGAAGTGTTTTTGTGAAAATGGATGCGGCTGAAGTTCCGATCGATCACGCTCTGATCGAAACGGTAAAAAGGCAGCAGTGACGAAAATTTGCCATTACCACTTCTACTGACGTAATTTAGGTCCAAATAAACATAAATCGATGCGGTTTTCACGTAGTTCGATTGTATTACGGGCTTTCTATGTACTGTAAGAGTTTTATCTCCCTCCTCCAAAATCTTCCTCAAAGTGAGGAGAAACGCGAAAAAATTGATATTACATTAAAATAAACCTGGAGAAATGCGGTTTTCACGTCAATTGATTAGAAAAAGCATATTTTACTTACGCTAAGTTCAAATCCGTTCTATCTCGTTCACAGATACCGCAAATTGACCCCCCTTTAAAACCTAATATTTTAGAAGCTATATAATCATCTATAGCTTTTCAAAACCGCCCAAGACCAAAATGTTTTGGACACTTCTCGCATGTATATGATCTAGTCAATCACACCATATCAGCCGTTTCCCCAAACCAAGTCCGGAACCCTCCGTTTTTGACCCCTCTTTATTTATACATGACAAACTTGAAAAAATCTATTATTCGTCAAAACAGCCGAAGACCCAAAATTTTTTTACATTTCTGGCATTAGTATAATCCACTTTATCACTCCCTACTAGCCGTTTCCCCAAACCAAGTCCGGAACCCTCCGTTTTTGACCCCTCTTTATTTATACATGAGAAATTTGAAAAAATCTATTATTCGTCAAAACAGCCGAAGACCCAAAATTTTTTTACATTTCTGGCATCAATATAATCTACCTTATCACTCCCTACTAGCCGTTTCCCCAAACCAAGTCCGGAACCCTCCGTTTTTGACCCCTCTTTATTTATACACGACAAATTTGAAAAAATCTATTATCCGTCAAAACAGCCGAAGACCCAAAATTTTTTTACATTTCTGGCATCAGTATAATCCTGTTTATCACTCCCTACTAGCCGTTTCCCCAAAGCAAGTCCGGAACCCTCCGTTTTTGACCCCTCTTTATTTATACATGACAAACTTGAAAAAATCTATTATTCGTCAAAACAGCCGAAGACCCAAAATTTTTTTACATTTCTGGCATCAGTATGATCCACTTTATCACTCCCTACTAGCCGTTTCCCCAAACCAAGTCCGGAACCCTCCGTTTTTGACCCCTCTTTATTTATACATGATAAATTTGAAAAAATCTATTATTCGTCAAAACAGCCGAAGACCCAAAATTTTTTTACATTTCTGGCATCAATATAATCTACCTTATCACTCCCTACTAGCCGTTTCCCCAAACCAAGTCCGGAACCCTCCGTTTTTGACCCCTCTTTATTTATACATGAGAAATTTGAAAAAATTTATTATTCGTCAAAACAGCCGAAGACCCAAAATTTTTTTACATTTCTGGCATCAATATAATCTACCTTATCACTCCCTACTAGCCGTTTCCCCAAACCAAGTCCGGAACCCTCCGTTTTTGACCCCTCTTTATTTATACATGACAAATTTGAAAAAATCTATTATTCGTCAAAACAGCCGAAGACCCAAATTTTTTTTACATTTCTGGCATCAGTATAATCCACTTTATCACTCCCTACTAGCCGTTTCCCCAAAGCAAGTCCGGAACCCTCCGTTTTTGACCCCTCTTTATTTAGACATGACAAATTTGAAAAAATCTATTATTCGTCAAAACAGCCGAAGACCCAAAATTTTTTTACATTTCTGGCATCAATATAATCTACTTCATCACTCCCTGCTAGCCGTTTCCCCAAACCAAGTCCGGAACACTCCGTTTTTGACCCCTCTTTATTTATACATGACAAATTTGAAAAAATCTATTATTCGTCAAAACAGCCGAAGACCCAAAAATTTTTTACATTTCTGGCATCAGTATAATCCACTTTATCACTCCCTACTAGCCGTTTCCCCAAACCAAGTCCGGAACCCTCCGTTTTTGACCCCTCTTTATTTATACATGACAAATTTGAAAAAATCTATTATTCGTCAAAACAGCCGAAGACCCAAAATTTTTTTACATTTCTGGCATCAGTATAATCCACTTTATCACTCCCTACTAGCCGTTTCCCCAAAGCAAGTCCGGAACCCTCCGTTTTTGACCCCTCTTTATTTATACATGAGAAATTTGAAAAAATCTATTATTCGTCAAAACAGCCGAAGACCCAAAATTTTTTTACATTTCTGGCATCAATATAATCTACCTTATCACTCCCTACTAGCCGTTTCACCAAACCAAGTCCGGAACCCTCCGTTTTTGACCCCTCTTTATTTATACATGACAAATTTGAAAAAATCTATTATTCGTCAAAACAGCCGAAGACCCAAAATTTTTTTACATTTCTGGCATCAGTATAATCCACTTTATCACTCCCTACTAGCCGTTTCCCCAAACCAAGTCCGGAACCCTCCGTTTTTGACCCCTCTTTATTTATACATGACAAATTTGAAAAATCTATTATTCGTCAAAACAGCCGAAGACCCAAAATTTTTTTACATTTCTGGCATCAGTATAATCCACTTTTTCACTCCCTACTAGCCGTTTCCCCAAACCAAGTCCGGAACCCTCCGTTTTTGACCCCTCTTTATTTATACATGAGAAATTTGAAAAAATCTATTATTCGTCAAAACAGCCGAAGACCCAAAATTTTTTTACATTTCTGGCATCAATATAATCTACCTTATCACTCCCTACTAGCCGTTTCCCCAAACCAAGTCCGGAACCCTCCGTTTTTGACCCCTCTTTATTTATACATGAGAAATTTGAAAAAATCTATTATTCGTCAAAACAGCCGAAGACCCAAATTTTTTTTACATTTCTGGCATCAATATAATCTACCTTATCACTCCCTACTAGCCGTTTCCCCAAACCAAGTCCGGAACCCTCCGTTTTTGACCCCTCTTTATTTATACACGACAAATTTGAAAAAATCTATTATCCGTCAAAACAGCCGAAGACCCAAAATTTTTTTACATTTCTGGCATCAGTATAATCCTCTTTATCACTCCCTACTAGCCGTTTCCCCAAAGCAAGTCCGGAACCCTCCGTTTTTGACCCCTCTTTATTTATACATGACAAATTTGAAAAAATCTATTATTCGTCAAAACAGCCGAAGACCCAAAATTTTTTTACATTTCTGGCATCAGTATAATCCACTTTATCACTCCCTACTAGCCGTTTCCCCAAACCAAGTCCGGAACCCTCCGTTTTTGACCCCTCTTTATTTATACATGACAAATTTGAAAAAATCTATTATTCGTCAAAACAGCCGAAGACCCAAAATTTTTTTACATTTCTGGCATCAGTATAATCCACTTTATCACTCCCTACTAGCCGTTTCCCCAAACCAAGTCCGGAACCCTCCGTTTTTGACCCCTCTTTATTTATACATGACAAATTTGAAAAATCTATTATTCGTCAAAACAGCCGAAGACCCAAAATTTTTTTACATTTCTGGCATCAGTATAATCCACTTTATCACTCCCTACTAGCCGTTTCCCCAAACCAAGTCCGGAACCCTCCGTTTTTGACCCCTCTTTATTTATACATGACAAATTTGAAAAAATCTATTATTCGTCAAAACAGCCGAAGACCCAAAATTTTTTTACATTTCTGGCATCAGTATAATCCACTTTATCACTCCCTGCTAGCCGTTTCCCCAAACCAAGTCCGGAACCCTCCGTTTTTGACCCCTCTTTATTTATACATGACAAATTTGAAAAAATCTATTATTCGTCAAAACAGCCGAAGACCCAAAATTTTTTTACATTTCTGGCATCAATATAATCTACCTTATCACTCTCTACTAGCCGTTTCCCCAAACCAAGTCCGGAACCCTCCGTTTTTGACCCCTCTTTATTTATACATGAGAAATTTGAAAAAATCTATTATTCGTCAAAACAGCCGAAGACCCAAAATTTTTTTACATTTCTGGCATCAATATAATCTACCTTATCACTCCCTACTAACCGTTTCCCCAAACCAAGTCCGGAACCCTCCGTTTTTGACCCCTCTTTATTTATACATGAGAAATTTGAAAAAATCTATTATTCGTCAAAACAGCCGAAGACCCAATTTTTTTTTACATTTCTGGCATCAATATAATCTACCTTATCACTCCCTACTAGCCGTTTCCCCAAACCAAGTCCGGAACCCTCCGTTTTTGACCCCTCTTTATTTATACATGACAAATTTGAAAAAATCTATTATTCGTCAAAACAGCCGAAGACCCACAATTTTTTTACATTTCTGGCATCAGTTTAATCCACTTTATCACTCCCTACTAGCCGTTTCCCCGAAGCAAGTCCGGAACCCTCCGTTTTTGACCCCTCTTTATTTATACATGAGAAATTTGAAAAAATCTATTATTCGTCAAAACAGCCGAAGACCCAAAATTTTTTTACATTTCTGGCATCAATATAATCTACCTTATCACTCCCTACTAGCCGTTTCCCCAAACCAAGTCCGGAACCCTCCGTTTTTGACCCCTCTTTATTTATACATGACAAATTTGAAAAAATCTATTATTCGTCAAAACAGCCGAAGACCCAAAATTTTTTTACATTTCTGGCATCAGTATAATCCTCTTTATCACTCCCTACTAGCCGTTTCCCCAAAGCAAGTCCGGAACCCTCCGTTTTTGACCCCTCTTTATTTATACATGACAAATTTGAAAAAATCTATTATTCGTCAAAACAGCCGAAGACCCAAAATTTTTTTACATTTCTGGCATCAGTATAATCCACTTTATCACTCCCTACTAGCCGTTTCCCCAAACCAAGTCCGGAACCCTCCGTTTTTGACCCCTCTTTATTTATACATGACAAATTTGAAAAATCTATTATTCGTCAAAACAGCCGAAGACCCAAAATTGTTTTACATTTCTGGCATCAGTATAATCCACTTTATCACTCCCTACTAGCCGTTTCCCCAAACCAAGTCCGGAACCCTCCGTTTTTGACCCCTCTTTATTTATACATGACAAATTTGAAAAAATCTATTATTCGTCAAAACAGCCGAAGACCCAAAATTTTTTTACATTTCTGGCATCAGTATAATCCACTTTATCACTCCCTGCTAGCCGTTTCCCCAAACCAAGTCCGGAACCCTCCGTTTTTGACCCCTCTTTATTTATACATGACAAATTTGAAAAAATCTATTATTCGTCAAAACAGCCGAAGACCCAAAATTTTTTTACATTTCTGGCATCAATATAATCTACCTTATCACTCTCTACTAGCCGTTTCCCCAAACCAAGTCCGGAACCCTCCGTTTTTAACCCCTCTTTATTTATACATGAGAAATTTGAAAAAATCTATTATTCGTCAAAACAGCCGAAGACCCAAAATTTTTTTACATTTCTGGCATCAATATAATCTACCTTATCACTCCCTACTAACCGTTTCCCCAAACCAAGTCCGGAACCCTCCGTTTTTGACCCCTCTTTATTTATACATGAGAAATTTGAAAAAATCTATTATTCGTCAAAACAGCCGAAGACCCAAATTTTTTTTACATTTCTGGCATCAATATAATCTACCTTATGACTCCCTACTAGCCGTTTCCCCAAACCAAGTCCGGAACCCTCCGTTTTTGACCCCTCTTTATTTATACATGACAAATTTGAAAAAATCTATTATTCGTCAAAACAGCCGAAGACCCAAAATTTTTTTACATTTCTGGCATCAGTTTAATCCACTTTATCACTCCCTACTAGCCGTTTCCCCGAAGCAAGTCCGGAACCCTCCGTTTTTGACCCCTCTTTATTTATACATGAGAAATTTGAAAAAATCTATTATTCGTCAAAACAGCCGAAGACCCAAAATTTTTTTACATTTCTGGCATCAATATAATCTACCTTATCACTCCCTACTAGCCGTTTCCCCAAACCAAGTCCGGAACCCTCCGTTTTTGACCCCTCTTTATTTATACATGACAAATTTGAAAAAATCTATTATTCGTCAAAACAGCCGAAGACCCAAAATTTTTTTACATTTCTGGCATCAGTATAATCCACTTTATCACTCCCTACTAGCCGTTTCCCCAAACCAAGTCCGGAACCCTCCGTTTTTGACCCCTCTTTATTTATACATGACAAATTTGAAAAAATCTATTATTCGTCAAAACAGCCGAAGACCCAAAAGTTTTTTACATTTCTGGCATCAATATAATCTACCTTATCACTCCCTACTAGCCGTTTTCCAAAAGCAAGTCCCGCCTATTGTGAGCCCCTATGTATATAGCAAACTTGAACAAAGATATTTGTCAAAATGTTTGAAAGCCAAAAAGCCAAAACTAAATGAAATATCGATAACTTGACAAAAATGCATTTTTCAGGCAGTATTACATCATGTATTCGATATCTGTGTAAACGTGAGAGTTTCCGTGTAAAGCGCAACAGTGTTTTCCGTTTTTTTTTTCATTACGTTTGATGAACGTTGTTTATCTAGGCAACTACAACGGTAACCTGGGGCCTGATTCTAAATGAGTTTCGACCGTTGAAATTGATTTCAATGGCGTCTTGTGTCGATATACGAGACTTGATTCGCTACGATAATTTTTACACTGCCATGAAAATTTCAATATTAAATAATCGATATAACCATATAATAATAATAATAATAATAATAAATGTCTTTATTGAAACCTTCGAATTGAGGCGAAGTTTAGCCACATGGCTACTCTACCACTTAACCTCAAACCTGAAACTTCTTCTACAACATGTTTCAATATCTACTTTATATTTTTGTGTGTCATTTATGTTGTTAGTTTTAATATTTGTATTGATATGTTTGTGTACGGCATACCTTTGTATTATTTTTATTAGTATTTTTATTACTCCCGACAGGAAACACCCTCAACCTTTACGATAGGGTAACAGGTAAAAACGACCTATTTACTGCATTTGTCGGCACCACACTTCCATATTTCAGGATTTAATAACGTTTTATGAACAGCATACCTCTGTATTGTTGAATTTGATCTCACCCGTTTTGTTTTACTCAAGTACAGATTACTTTAGTTAGATTTTAACATCTAATCATCTAACATTAACATCTGACAATATTCTAAAATCACAGCTATACTTACGAGTTATAATTATGTTTGAAATTCCATGTAGTAATATAAACGAGGGTGGTGAAAAATGAAGTACTTGCTTTGGAAAAACAGATGGTATGATGTGAGAGAGTAGGTTATATTGATGCCAGAAATGTAAAAAACTTTTGGGTCTTCGGCTGTTTTGACGAATAATAGATTTTTTCAAATTTGTCATGTATAAATAAAGAGGGGTCAAAAACGGTGGGTTCCGGACTTGCTTTGGGGAAACGGCTAGTAGGGAGTGATAAAGTGGATTATACTGATGCCAGAAATGTAAAAAAATTTTGGGTCTTCGGCTGTTTTGACGAATAATAGATTTTTTCAAATTTGTCATGTATAAATAAAGAGGGGTCAAAAACGGAGTGTTCCGGACTTGGTTTGGGGAAACAGCTAGCAGGGAGTGATGAAGTAGATTATATTGATGCCAGAAATGTAAAAAAAAATTGGGTCTTCGGCTGTTTTGACGAATAATAGATTTTTTCAAATTTGTCATGTATAAATAAAGAGGGGTCAAAAACGGTGGGTTCCGGACTTGGTTTGGGGAAACAGCTAGCAGGGAGTGATGAAGTAGATTATATTGATGCCAGAAATGTAAAAAAATTTTGGGTCTTCGGCTGTTTTGACGAATAATAGATTTTTTCAAATTTGTCATGTATAAATAAAGAGGGGTCAAAAACGGTGGGTTCCGGACTTGCTTTGGGGAAACGGCTAGTAGGGAGTGATAAAGTGGATTATACTGATGCCAGAAATGTAAAAAAAATTTGGGTCTTCGGCTGTTTTGACGAATAATAGATTTTTTCAAATTTGTCATGTATAAATAAAGAGGGGTCAAAAACGGAGTGTTCCGGACTTGGTTTGGGGAAACGGCTAGCAGGGAGTGATGAAGTAGATTATATTGATGCCAGAAATGTAAAAAAATTTTGGGTCTTCGGCTGTTTTGACGAATAATAGATTTTTTCAAATTTGTCATGTATAAATAAAGAGGGGTCAAAAACGGAGGGTTCCGGACTTGCTTTGGGGAAACGGCTAGTAGGGAGTGATAAAGTGGATTATACTGATGCCAGAAATGTAAAAAAATTTTGGGTCTTCGGCTGTTTTGACGAATAATAGATTTTTTCAAATTTGTCATGTATAAATAAAGAGGGGTCAAAAACGGAGGGTTCCGGACTTGGTTTGGGGAAACGGCTAGTAGGGAGTGATAAGGTAGATTATATTGATGCCAGAAATGTAAAAAAATTTTGGGTCTTCGGCTGTTTTGACGAATAATAGATTTTTTCAAATTTCTCATGTATAAATAAAGAGGGGTCAAAAACGGAGGGTTCCGGACTTGGTTTGGGGAAACGGCTAGTAGGGAGTGATAAGTTAGATTATATTGATGCCAGAAATGTAAAAAAATTTTGGGTCTTCGGCTGTTTTGACGAATAATAGATTTTTTCAAATTTCTCATGTATAAATAAAGAGGGGTCAAAAACGGAGGGTTCCGGACTTGGTTTGGGGAAACAGCTAGTAGGGAGTGATAAAGTGGATTATATTGATGCCAGAAATGTAAAAAAAATTTGGGTCTTCGGCTGTTTTGACGAATAATAGATTTTTTCAAATTTCTCATGTATAAATAAAGAGGGGTCAAAAACGGAGGGTTCCGGACTTGCTTTGGGGAAACGGCTAGTAGGGAGTGATAAGGTAGATTATATTGATGCCAGAAATGTAAAAAAATTTTGGGTCTTCGGCTGTTTTGACGAATAATAGATTTTTTCAAATTTCTCATGTATAAATAAAGAGGGGTCAAAAACGGAGGGTTCCGGACTTGGTTTGGGGAAACGGCTAGTAAGGAGTGATAAGGTAGATTATATTGATGCCAGAAATGTAAAAAAATGTTGGGTCTTCGGCTGTTTTGACGAATAATAGATTTTTTCAAATTTCTCATGTATAAATAAAGAGGGGTCAAAAACGGAGGGTTCCGGACTTGGTTTGGGGAAACGGCTAGTAGGGAGTGATAAAGTGGATTATACTAATGCCAGAAATGTAAAAAAATTTTGGGTCTTCGGCTGTTTTGACGAATAATAGATTTTTTCAAATTTGTCATGTATAAATAAAGAGGGGTCAAAAACGGAGGGTTCCGGACTTGGTTTGGGGAAACGGCTAGTAGGGAGTGATAAAGTGGATTATACTGATGCCAGAAATGTAAAAAAATTTTGGGTCTTCGGCTGTTTTGACGAATAATAGATTTTTTCAAATTTCTCATGTATAAATAAAGAGGGGTCAAAAACGGAGGGTTCCGGACTTGGTTTGGGGAAACGGCTAGTAGGGAGTGATAAAGTGGATTATACTAATGCCAGAAATGTAAAAAAATTTTGTGTCTTCGGCTGTTTTGACGAATAATAGATTTTTTCAAATTTGTCATGTATAAATAAAGAGGGGTCAAAAACGGAGGGTTCCGGACTTGGTTTGGGGAAACGGCTAGTAGGGAGTGATAAGGTAGATTATATTGATGCCAGAAATGTAAAAAAATTTTGGGTCTTCGGCTGTTTTGACGAATAATAGATTTTTTCAAATTTCTCATGTATAAATAAAGAGGGGTCAAAAACGGAGGGTTCCGGACTTGGTTTGGGGAAACGGCTAGTAGGGAGTGATAAAGTGGATTATACTAATGCCAGAAATGTAAAAAATTTTTGGGTCTTCGGCTGTTTTGACGAATAATAGATTTTTTCAAATTTGTCATGTATAAATAAAGAGGGGTCAAAAACGGAGGGTTCCGGACTTGGTTTGGGGAAACGGCTAGTAGGGAGTGATAAAGTGGATTATACTGATGCCAGAAATGTAAAAAAATTTTGGGTCTTCGGCTGTTTTGACGAATAATAGATTTTTTCAAATTTGTCATGTATAAATAAAGAGGGGTCAAAAACGCAGGGTTCCGGACTTGGTTTGGGGAAACGGCTAGTAGGGAGTGATAAAGTGGATTATACTGATGCCAGAAATGTAAAAAAATTTTGGGTCTTCGGCTGTTTTGACGAATAATAGATTTTTTCAAATTTGTCATGTATAAATAAAGAGGGGTCAAAAACGGAGGGTTCCGGACTTGGTTTGGGGAAACGGCTAGTAGGGAGTGATAAAGTGGATTATACTGATGCCAGAAATGTAAAAAAATTTTGGGTCTTCGGCTGTTTTGACGAATAATAGATTTTTTCAAATTTGTCATGTATAAATAAAGAGGGGTCAAAAACGGAGGGTTCCGGACTTGGTTTGGGGAAACGGCTAGTAGGGAGTGATAAGGTAGATTATATTGATGTCAGAAATGTAAAAAAATTTTGGGTCTTCGGCTGTTTTGACGAATAATAGATTTTTTCAAATTTGTCATGTATAAATAAAGAGGGGTCAAAAACGGAGGGTTCCGGACTTGGTTTGGGGAAACGGCTGATATGGTGTGATTGACTAGATCATATACATGCGAGAAGTGTCCAAAACATTTTGGTCTTGGGCGGTTTTGAAAAGCTATAGATGATTATATAGCTTCTAAAATATTAGGTTTTAAAGGGGGGTCAATTTGCGGTATCTGTGAACGAGATATCACGGATTTGAACTTAGCGTAAGTAAAATATGCTTTTTCTAATCAATTGACGTGAAAACCGCATTTCTCCAGGTTTATTTTAATGTAATATCAATTTTTTCGCGTTTCTCCTCACTTTGAGGAAGATTTTGGAGGAGGGAGATAAAACTCTTACAGTACATAGAAAGCCCGTAATACAATCGAACTACGTGAAAACCGCATCGATTTATGTTTATTTGGACCTAAATTACTTAATTAAAGTGGTAATGGCAAATTTTCGTCACTGCTGCCTTTTTACCGTTTCGATCAGAGCGTGATCGATCGGAACTTCAGCCGCATGAAAATGGACAAAATTGAGTATCGAGCTGTGATTAAATATTTGTTTTTAAAAGCCAATGCGTCTACTCAAATCAAATATGCCATCATTTACCACAGAGAAATTTTGTGCAGCTGAATTTAAACTTGGACTGCAACTTCCGACGGAAACATCGCCAAGGTTCACCAACTGATGCTAGACGACCGCCAAATTAAAGTGATAGCAGAGGTTATGAACATGTCAAAAGAACGTGTTTGTCACATATTAAATCAACATTTAGGCATGAGAAAGTTGTCCGTGCGTTGAGTCCCAAATAGTTGAATTTTACTTCGATTAAGGTTATGCTAACGATAACATTCAGAACTAGTTCTTCACCGCGGACGTACGCAATTAAATATTTCCTCACTAGTTATGAACTATTGCAGAACTGCTGTTGGAACAAACCTTATGAAACCCCGGAAAAGACGTTTCTATCTAATCGATATGAGAATATTGTTTGGTTAATTTATTTATTATTCGTAAACTTTTCGTATGTAATATGTATTTGTCTCTGTGGAAGAAAGTGAGATAGACAGAAAGGCCAAATTAAGCACAAAAGTCAATTGGTTTAAATTGTTTTCATGAGATGCTTAAACGAGAAGTTTAGTACGAGCATTTAATCTGGTTCTATGCAGATTTTACGTACAAGCGCTATTGGATTTTTTAAAGAGTACTTTTTCTACCCTAAACAAACTAGGACCTGTGGTAAAAAACGGAATTTCACTTTTATTCTGACCCCAGTCATTCTGCCATATGTAGAACGCACATATACTAAGTGACATATAAATCCGAACACCCAGTTTAAATGGTTTTATTTTAATAAAATTTTGTATAAGTACTTAATGAAGCATAATAAGTAAATGATAAAAATTTCAAAATGATTGCACTGCTTTAAAGCCCTTTGACCTTTAATAATGTGTGGATGCACTCTGATGTGCTACGCATTCTCCAACGCGCCTAGGCATGCTTCTGATCAGGTGGTCAATGTCCTCCTGTGATATCTCATTCCAGGCAACCACCAACTCCTCTCGAAGTGCTTCTAGAGTCTGAGGAGGACGTTGCAAATTGAGCAATCTCCTACCCATCATATCCCACACGTGCTCAATTGGGGATACGTCGGGAGATCTTGGTGGCCATGGTAACAGTGTGACATCATTATGTTGAAAGAAGTCTATTGTGACTCTTGCAACATGTGTCGGGCATTATCTTGTTGGAAAGTTGGATCTGCCAGGGTGTCAAGATAGGGTAAAAGATGGGGTTCTAGAACTTCGTGGATATAACGCTGCGCGTTCATGTTACCTCTGATGAAGATTAAAGGTGACCTGGCACCATAAGCTATAGCACCCCAAACCATAACTCCAACAGTGTGATGAACATGTCTTTCAACAAAAAACTGTGAATTCCTCCTTTCACGACGTCGCCTTCTAACCCTGGCACGACCATCGTACATGCCTAAACAAAATCGAGACTCGTCACTAAAGACAATACTGTTCCATTCCTGATCCCAGAGTGACCACTCAAGGCGATTACGTCGGTGTTCTCGAGTTAAAGGGAGGACCCAGTGTGGCCGGTATGAAAACAAGCCAAAACTTATCATTCGTCGGTAAACACTTCGCATGCCAATAGGTCTTCCGTGTTCTGCAAACCATTCATTTGCAATGGACCTGGTAGTGGAGAAACGGTCCCTTGAGGCCAATAATCTTAGGCGGCGATCTTCACGGTCTGTTGTTCTACGGCGGCGTATAGTGCCCCTTGCTCTTTGCGTACGGCCTTCTCGAAGCCATGACTGATAACACCTAACCACAGTGTCTACACTTCTTTGCACTCTAACTGCAATTGCCCGAAAAGAAAGTCCAGCTTCCCGAAGTCCCACTATACGGCCCCTATCAAACTCACTAAGTTGACGAAATTGTACAGGTCTCCGTACTCTAGGCATCGTAACCGATCGTAAAGGATGTCAAGAACCAAAATCCGCCAACGTTGATTCTTTACTGCGGCTGAAATATTCATTTTTAGAGCGTTAGTGAATTAAAAAAACAGTATTAAAACCGGAATGTCCAACTGATAAGGCTGAAAATTTTTTCACTTGTTATTTACAGTAAGATAAATACATTCACCAACTTTTATTAAAATAAAACCATTTAAACTGGATGTTCGGATTTATATGTCACTTAGTATATAATAATAATAGTAGCGTCTTATGAACACTGGAGTTTAATCAAGGCTAGTATTACACTTCCTAGTGAACATGATGACGCCAAAATGACGTCTTTATTGACGCCATTTTTATGACAACAAGACGTCCTTTAAAATGATGTCATTTTGACGTCCTACCTACAAAGAAAATATAGAATTTTCATGAACGGTAAGGAAAAATAGATATCGAATTACTAATAACTACTTTATTGTTATTAATAGAAAGTATCAGGAATTCTGCGAACAAAAATTTCTTGTTAATATGACTTTTCTGATAATGTGTAGCTATTTCAAATTTTTCTATGCATCTTTTTGATATTTGGGCTGTCTTAAAAAAATAACTTCTCAAATTTTTCGAAAGTTGGCTATAATTCAAATTTTACATTTATATTTATTTTGGGATTTTTCTTGAGAATGGGTATTTTTTCTCATACTGTTGCATAAATTGGAATTTCTTCTTCTTTCTCATTCAGCATTGGCGTCCGCGTCTTTATTGGAGATGTTTTCCAATAGATAATAGACTCTATTCAATTTTTAAACAACATCAAAGAATTCACTGATTAACATTAACAATATGTAACATTTTAGAAAACAAAAATTTGAAGACCGGTTAAATACCTAAATTATTTATTTATGACAAAAACGAACTTTTTACAAAACAGCAACAGTTATTTTAAACAATATTGTTAGTACCTTGTCGGGCCACCCGCACATCGATCACAGCCTGGCATCTTCGTGGCATACTTTTCAGAAGGTTATTAATAAATTCTCGGGGTACGTTTTCCCACTCTTCCTGTAGGCCTCAGTCAGCTCTTCCTTTGTTGGAGGATCATTTTGTCTTGACCGCACTAAACTTTTTAGACGATGGCCTCCCATGCTCAATTATGTTTAGGTCTGGATAATTTGATGACAGAGGAAATCATGTAACACTATTTTCTGAAAAAAAGTTAGCTACATCATTCACTAAACAACATTCTCCAAATAATCTCATACATTTCTCTCGTTCTTTTTGAGAAAATAAAATCACACTGTCAAGTGTACAGTCAATATTATTGCATGCATTGCATGTTTGGGGTGCAGGTAGTTAGTATAAAACCGGAGTAATGACCTATTTGCATGGAGAAGGTAATAAAAAAAAGAATGCGAGGTCGATCCCAAAGGCATTTATTGCGGGTAGTTAAAAATTCGATAATTTGAGTTATAGCCAACTTTCGAAAAACCTTTGCTAAAAAACATGACTTCCTTTGCTCACCCTGTATAAGTGTATAAATAAAAGAAATATACTGATTGACCCTGTACGTGTTCTCAAAGAGTTGGCCAAGAACCTCCCGAATACCGCAAATCGATATATCTTACCGTTAAGGAGATATCGAGATTTGAATTTGGGTAAAATTTTCATATCAATATCAGGATTGTGCTTGGCGGTGAGCTCGACCGATGCCAAGCTACAGTATATTCAGATAAGAGATAGACCGGATGTAAACAAAAGGTTCGGGTGATTTTCACGCTAACGCCGCCGTCTCGACGTAAAACAGGAGCCCTCATTGGTCAATTCGCAATTAAATGCCTATGCCAAGCGGCAGAGCAGTCGTATCAAGGCAGAGTCACATTCAGGTTCAGACGTGGTACGTATGTCGTGTGCATCATTGCAATTTGATATTTCTTTGGACGTTTTCGTTTGTTATCTTATTAAGTTGTTGAGTTTGTCGTTGTTATTGTTATACCTTGTTATTGATTGTTATTGTTATCAACTGCTTGCGCAAAATGCCCAGTAGTACAGATACTGCCGATGAAGTTGTAAACTCCTGTAGTCCACCTAGGAAACGCTCTAAAAAAAGACACCTGAGTGCAGAAATGAAAGAGGTCATTTTGAATATATATAAGATCGAGCGCGAGGAGAACGAGGCATCAACCATCAAAGAAATTGTTGTGAAGGTTTCTCACAAAGTTGGGGTGTGTCGCGCATCAGTGTTTAATGTGTTAAGACAATACAAAAAAAATCACACCTTTTCTGAGCCAATGACCAGTAAACATCGCAAAAGTATTGTTAAATCATTGGATGAAGCTGATAAGCATGCGATTAGGAGGAAAGTGATTGAATTCTTCTTTAGGAATGAAATACCTACTATAGATAAAGTACTGCAGGAGGTAAATGAAGATACAACGTTGCCAAATTTCAAACGATCAACTTTCCATGCGTTACTGAAGCATTTAAATTTCAAATGGAAAAAACGCGGTCGTAATAGTTTACTACTGGATAGAGAAGAAATTGTGCTATGGAGGAGGGATTATTTAACAAAAATTGGGAAATATAGAAATCAAAACAGGAAGATTTATTACCTTGATGAAACGTGGGTAAACGCAGGACACACTACAAGTAAAGTATGGGTTGATGATTCTGTAACTTCATCCAGGAGGGCCTTTCTAGATGGACTGTCCACCGGATTAAAAAATCCAGCAGGTAAATACGAGTAATAGACAACAATCGGATGTTTTTCAAACCTTGGGAACAAGGTTCTAAACATTAATTCCAGGGGGCAGATAAAACATATTACAAGTAACAAAACTTTTATAACTTTCGATAAAATGCGTGGATGTTTTATTGTCATTTTCTATTGTTAGAACTTTTTTAAGCCATGTTTTTATGTGTTTTCGATATTTCAATAATTTTTTAATATAATCTTAAAATATGTCGAATATTATAAACTTAAAAAAAGTTACTAAGTTTTATATTGTGTACCGTTCCTAATATTTCTAATCATTTTAATTCATACTTTAAGCTTTATAAAGTTATAATTTGTTAATATTAATATTTGCGCGTATTTCAGGTTCCTGATCATTCATTTTTTAAAGGTTTATAACTTTAAATTAAATTGTGAAGCGCTGAGTAATCATACGACGTTCAATATTCTTTCTTTCAATATGACTAAATAATCCCAATTATAGCAACCTGATACTCATGTCTCAATGTTTTTTCGCTGAATGTGATGAAAACATTTGAAAAAGGTTCGCTTATTGAAATAAATCTACACCAGTTAGTACTTCGATTTCCAGGTAAAGGGAAAAGGCTCATTATCTGCCATATTGGCAGTGAGGATGGATTTGTTGTTGACGGTCTGTGGTGCTTTGAGTCTAAGAAAACTGGAGATTACCACGAGGAAATGAATGGCGAATCGTTTGAACAGTGGTTTTCAAAAATTTTACCGAACTTAGAGGAAAACGCAGTAATTGTGTTGGATAATGCGCCTTATCATTCTCGAAGAATGGAGAAGGTCCCAACAACGGCTTCAAGGAAAGTTGATGTTCAAAATTGGCTCCGCTCGAAAAATATCAACTATGAAGAAGCAATGCTGAAAGTACAATTATTAAGAATTGTCAAGGATCATAAGGCAGAATATCGAAAATACGCCATTGACGAAATGGCAGCGAGTCAAAATAAAACTGTGCTCCGTTTACCTCCATACCATTGCGAGTTCAATCCCATTGAGCTCACATGGGCAGAGGTTAAAAATTATATAGCTAAGCACAATACAACTTTTAAATTTTGTGACCTCAAAGGACTTTTCAAAGAAGCACTAGAATTAATAACAGCGCAAAAATGGGCACGTGAAAGACAAAGTTGAAAAGAGAATGTGGGAACTGGACAATATTTTAGAGGAACAAGTCGAGCCATTCATTATTGACGTTGGTGCTTCAGGCAGTAGCGATGATGAAAGCTCATCAAGCTCATCTTTCCAATAAAAGATGTCGTTCATCAAATTCGGTAAGTTATAAGTAATTATAAAGTTACTGTATTTTTTAATTAATTATTGACATTTTTGAACTCATTTTGGCAAAACCTATTCAAGAATCTACTTTCTGACAATGTTCAACCATGCACATTTTTTTACGTTTTGAACGTTTTAATTTGGTTACATATTTACCTAGAAATCAAAAAATATACTAATCAATATTCTAAAAGCAATTTTAAGAGATATACGATTATTTTTAATTTAGGCTAATTTAAACGCCATTTTGAGATTATATTCGATTGTATTTCACCAAACATCAGGCGGCATCCGAAGCTGGAAATCGAAGCGAAAATTTTGTAACCCTTATGTATATTTACATCATTATATATTTCTTACCCCACCCCCACATGATCCTATATCCATCACCAATCGTATACACATCGAATTGTGCTAATTTACTACAAAGTTACGCAAAGCAGCATCTACTATCTAAAATATGTACTGCGTGACTCTTAATACGTCCCTGCCGAATGTTACAGCGTTCGATGATCACGTGGTCTTGTTTATGTCCGGTCTATCTCTTATCTGAATATACTGTACATGCGTGTTTGCCGTTTGGCAATGCTTCGGCCATTTTGTTTTATAAATCTATGGGTTTGACCGACATCACGATGGCTTCGTCGTCTTTAACGTACGTTGTGATACAATTGCGTAGGGACCATAGTATTGCCGCATAGTCAATAAGGCTTGGGTGATATCCAGGAAACAAGAAGTGTTTTGGCCTCCTGTGAAAAGATTTTGAAAAAGTGCTACAAACAAATTCTGAACCATCGGAGGACTGGAACGTGTTTGCGATCAAACGGTTTTTAGTTCTTTATTAACCACTTCGAAACACTTTGTTCAAATGCTTCTGACAAATTGCTAAGGTGTCTCGGAACAACTGGATTCAAGAGTGGTAGGTAAGTAGCATATGAGTTTCGGCGCTTTTCTACCACCCCCACTCACTGCTTGTGGGGCGTCGTTGTCACATTTGGATGCACCGCCCGATTATTTTTTCGGGCAGCACACGTCATATCGACCTCATATCGACTTTGAATTTGGTCTTTTATACGTGTAAGCTTACGAAATATCTCAAACACGTTTTTGCATGCTAGTTCAACCCTGTAGCACACAAAATCTTTGCAGAAGGTTCACAAGTCTGGTTAATGTCATTCAGCACGCCGCCCCTTAAGCCTGTTTATGTTATACATTCCATTCCTGCTCTGGGTACTTGTTCCCAGGATAAAGTTTCTTAAAAATGCGGGCGTGGCTCGCATCACAGTTCAAATAGTGCGTTGAAGAGATCGCTTATCAGACCAAGTAGTGCGCATTGTGGAGCTAATTACATTGTTGATGTGCGTAGTGTTTTGGTTATCTGAAAGGTGAGCAATCACTGAGTGTTTCCTTTATTCTACTGTACTGCATGGATTTATAAATACATATAATACTTTTATATTCATGATCATGAATGTCGTGTGACGACTCCTAGTCTTGCTGTGTGACGACTTAATGATCAGTCTGTGTGACGGTCAGGATCAGTCTGTGTGACGATCCCATGATTCAGTCTGTGTGACGAATCCTTACTAGTAGTTGGGGTACACTAATTTAATGGTAAATAGTAGATTTGTGCATGTGATGTCATGAGTCAGTTGAATACGGGAGATACTCATATGTCTTTTTCTAAAAATAGGCGTTGGGTCCGACAATCCGATCATATCGCCCTTATCGCTTGCCAAAGGAGGATAACTCGTTGTCTTTTCGTCACCAAGTAATTGGCTTTAATATTACCCTGACATTGTTGCCCATATTGTATTGTTTACGTACTGCCCTTGTAGTAAAAATGAAATGGTACAGGGTAGTACTATCGAAACCTTCTAAGATCGGTTTGTGGTTTTCACGTTTATCGTTATATTTCTATTAGCATCTCTCGTTCGTATCCTACATACGACATACTGTGACGTCATATAATGACGTCAATTGTGTGTGACATTAGACCGTCATAATCACGTCATTTCTATGTCATTGTTGTTGGTTGTCGTATATCAGTAGTGACCTAAAAATGCTGATATTATGACGTCACTATGTTAACTGTGTTGCTATATTGGAAAAGTATAAATTCTGTAAAACTAGTCGGTGAATTCATAGGAGCAGACAACGGTAGTACTTTCTATTATGGCATCGGATAACAAACATATTTTGTCGGCACATAATATCGTCAACCTTTTAAATATTCAAGGTGACGTCTATAAGTAGCATTTGTACTGTAAGAGCATTTCTGTCTTCTTTCTACGTTCGATGTTCGAGAGGCCTGACTAGAAACTAAATTACGTGCAAGCAGACGATAATGCATTTCTAATGAAAATAAAATAACTAAGTAGATATAGGTTGTAGGTAAAGTCCAATGCGGGGTGAGGAGTGACCTTAATACCATATACTCCAGTGAAAATACAACTTAGGTTTGCAAAAGTTTCCGTAGAGATGAAAATTGGAACATTGCTTTCATTCCTTATACTATGATCATAGAATACGTAATAAAATTAGCTACACTCAGGCAAAATCTTCAGCACATATGACGAAATTTCAACTTTTTACTTCCTACGCCAAAATTGGGACGGGAGAGCAAAGAAAAAAGAAGTTCGTCAATTTGAGTGGTGCCTTGGCATTGCTAATTAGTATTCTGCAATTTTAAATTGGTCCTAAAATTAATTTTGGGATTGCTGTTGAAGGAAAATTATAATTTTGGTTGGACCTACAGTCGCACGATTTAATTTTGTTCACAGTGCGAGTCGCGGCCTTGTGTGCTTGCGAACTTGCTCGACTGTGTAGTCTACTGACTCGCACAACAAAGGGTTTTTATGCGATTCCGCTTGACTATAACGTAGCTGCGCTTGTTGTTTGATGTAGTCCTAGTCAAGGTCTCTGTGAAGGGTCTTGTTGGAACCATACCATGGGACGTTAGTGATTGTACGCAAGGTTCTGTTCTGCAAAACCTGCAGGCTACGCAGATGCGTTTTGGCGAGAAAACACCAAGCCGCACTTGCGAAAGTGATCGCTGGTCTAATAACCATCTTGTATAGCCGAACTTTGTTGATCAAACTTAATTTTGATGTTCTACATAGCATAGGGTAGAGTTGCCGAAACGAGATTTGGAATTTAGTTTTTAACGCTTCAGTGTGCTTCTGCCAGGTCATTCCCTTGTCGAGAGTGACACCGAGATACTTAGCAGAGGTTTCCCATGGTACCCGAGCTCCATTCACTGAAACCTCAGACGGGGCGCCGATACGTTTTTTAGTACAGCGTTTTCGAATGATTAATTTTGATCAGCCACCGATTCGCCCATTCCAATACCTCGTCCACTGTACTTTGCAGCCTGTCGTGAACTAGATCCCCAGAGCACGACTCGGCCACCAGGGCAGTGTCATCAGCATAGAGAAAGATTTCACAGTTGCTGGGGCAAGGGACGTCATGAATAAAAAGTGAATAAAGGACTTGTCCAAGAACCGCACCCTGAGGGAGACCGGCTTTGATGGGCCGTGTTGTCGACAGAACGTTATTAATATTGATCCGAAATTTCCTACCCTCGAGGAAGGATTTCAAAAGTTTTAGGAGCCAGGAGGGGAAGCCCTTATGGATCAATTAGTAGAGAAGGCCTTGTGCCACACCTTGTCAAATGCCTTTGAGACATCTAGAAGCAAGATGCCAGTGGGGGTGAACCCCCTGGTTACTCGTTCAACAAGCCTTATGGCCTGTAGCTCTGTACGATGCTCAGTCCGAAAGCCAAATTGCACGTCAGGAATCACATTGTGGTCTGCCGAGAAATTTTCAAGGTGACGTAGAATCACCTTTTCAGTGAGTTTAGAAGAAGCTGGCAGTAGACTTAGGGGGCGATAATCCTTGGGGAATATCGAGCCCACCTTCTTTGGAATCATTATGACATCAGCGGTCTTCCACGCCGTTGGAAAGTGCTGGGTCCTTAGCATGGCATTGATTATTGCCACGAGATAAGTTAAGGACTTCCGCGAAAGTAGCTTGAGCGCCTTATTCGTGATTCGATCCTCTCCAGGTGCTTTACGCACCTTGAGGTCTTTAATATGACCTTGGAGCTCTGCTGGTGTGCAATGCGGAGTCTCAGGAGATTCCGCTGTTGTGCCATGCAGCTCTTCAGTTGAGGAATCTTCTGGAGATTCCTATGAGGAAAAAATCACTAAGGGAGGCACTACTGCCACTGACGCCGTTGCCCCTAAAATATCTCCTGACGGATCGTACAATATGTTGCTCATCGTCGAGGTCATTATCAAGGTCATAGTTGGGAGAGAACTGACTTTCCATTGCATCAGTGAAAACCTCAACTTTTTCCTTTGTCCTACAGACTATGCCACTAGGACCGTGGATGTGTGAGATTTTTTCTCGCTTTCCGTTTCTGAGCGACTTTGCAACTTTCCAGAGAGGAATACTTGAGTCAAGCATCCCCGACAGAAAGTCGCTCCATTGCTCATTACGGAATTCATGAAGAGCATTTCTCACTTCATGAACCAGATTCGTTGCTCTGTAAATGTCATCTGGGTGACAAGACCTCTTCTCTTGCTGAATTGCAGCTCTTTTGTCAGAAATTTTCTGACGAATGTCTGCAGGGAGATGATATTATTATGTTTCTGGGATGTTATATGACATGTACATCACGAAAAACCATGTCACTTAGTTCTCAGTCAGAAGGAGTATATGCCAAATAGTGGTTCATATATCTACATAGACGGCAATTTAATCGACAAACGACACGTTGATGCATTTTTAAAATCATAAATTATCTCACTCAGGTAAGTAATACAGTTATTTTCAATAAAGTGCTCAGAAAGTGATGTCATATGAATCTAGGCATTATATCAGATTTGATCCACGATTCGGGCAGCGATCAAAAGCTGTTCTCCGATTGGCCAATTTTCGATGGACTTTTATGAAAAGGCTTTCTAATTGGTCATTTTTGAACCGGATCATAGGTTATGAGGGATATTTTCATAGGAGTATACGACGATGATAATGATGATAAACTTGGGGAAATAGCAATCCCACCTTACAAGCGATCGAAGTGCTACCCTGTACCTTCTTAATTCTATTACGAGGGTAGTATATAAACAACTTACAAAAGGCATCAATGTCAGGATAATTTCAAAGCCACTTGGTAACGTAGCATGTTCTCTAGGTAAATTGGGTGCGTAGATTCCCAATTCAAAGTCTGTTTAGTTTACCATGTTCCTTTAAGGTTTTTTCACGATGAGATTCAAATTCAGCGCCCCAACTTACCTAAATGTACATATTTGCAATTTTTCACTAAATAATAGAACGTACATGATAAACAACTTTTTTTGGATGTACACCACAAAAAAATGCCACGTATTTTTGCCTGTCTGTTTATCCGCTAATGATTACGGTACGTCTATAACCTAAAGAGTACCTGTATGATTTTTGAGAAGTGTTACTACCATGTCAAGAACGAAACATTAGGTTAATTATGTTCCGTCCTCGTCGAAGTAAATATTTAGTATACATATTTTAGTGCCCTCGTATTTGTACCACGATTTCAAAGCGCGTACGCAGCGAAGGAAAGCGGCACCGCGCCCCTTCCCCCTACCTTCCTCTCCTCTGGCCGCCTATAAACATGCATTCCCTTGTTCTCGTGCCAAATCGTTAACACCCCAATCGGCGCGTCGTTTCTACGTTTTCGGTAGTTTCGAGGAACCGCTGAACATTTAGAATTATTATAATAATAGGTTTTGAGGGATATTTTATAGGAGTATACGACGATGATAATAATGATAAACATGGGGAAATAATCCCACCTTACAAGCGATCGAAGTACTACCCTGAACCTTTTCAATTTTATTATGAGGGTAGTACATAAACAACTACTAACCATACCTAACGCATGTAGGTCACGCCTAATATGGAAATACCTTGCACGGGGGAACGGTAGCTTCCTACTGCATTGAAGCCACGCCCGTGTCCATACTAGGGGAACGGTAGATTCCTACCGCATGGAAATCACGCCTGATATGGAAATACCTTGCACAAGGAACGGTAGCTTCCTACCGCATGGATGTCACGCCTGATATAGAAATACCTTGCACGGGGGAACGGTAGCTTCCTACCGCATTGAAGTCACCCCCGTGTCCATTCTAGAGGCACGGTAGATTCCTAGCGCATGGAGGTCACGCCTGATATGGAAATACCTTGCACGGGGGAACGGTAGCTTCCTACCGCATTGAAGTCACCCCCGTGTCCATACTAGAGGCACGGTAGATTCCTAACGCATGGAAGTCACGCCTAATATGGAAATACCTTGCACGGGGGAACGGTAGCTTCCTACTGCATTGAAGCCACGCCCGTGTCCATACTAGGGGAACGCTAGATTTCTACCGCATGGAAATCACGCCTGACATGGAAATACCTTGCACGGGGAACGGTAGCTTCCTACCGCGTGGATGTCACGCCTGATATAGAAATACCTTGCACGGGGGAACGGTAGCTTCCTACCGCATTGAAGTCACCCCCGTGTCCATACTAGAGGCACGGTAGATTCCTAGCGCATGGAGGTCACGCCTGATATGGAAATACCTTGCACGGGAGAGCGGTAGCTTCCTACCGCATTGAAGTCCATACTAGAGGCACGGTAGATCCCTAGCGCATGGAAGTCACGCCTAATATGGAAATGCCTTGCACGGGGGAACGGTAGCTTCCTACTGCATTGAAGCCACGCCCGTGTCCATACTAGGGGAACGGTAGATTCCTACCCCATGGAAATCACGCCTAATATGGAAATACCTTGCACGGGGAACGGTAGCTTCCTACCGCATGGAAGTCACGCCTGATATAGAAATACCTTGCACGGGGGAACGGTAGCTTCCTACGGCATTGAAGTCAAACCCGGGTCCATACTAGAGGCACGGTAGATTCCTAACGCATGGAAGTCACGCCTAATATGGAAATACCTTGCACGGGGAACGGTAGCTTCCTACTGCATTGAAGCCACGCCCGTGTCCATACTAGGGGAACGCTAGATTTCTACCGCATGGAAATCACGCCTGATATGGAAATACCTTGCACGGGGAACGGTAGCTTATTACCGCATGGATGTCACGCCTGATATAGAAATACCTTGCACGGGGGAACGGTAGCTTCTTACCGCATTGAAGTCACCCCCGTGTCCATACTAGAGGCACGGTAGATTCCTAGCGCATGGAGGTCACGCCTGATATGGAAATACCTTGCACGGGAGAACGGTAGCTTCCTACCGCATCGAAGTCACGCTCGTGTCCATACTAGGGAGAACGGTAGCTACCTACCGCATGGAAGTCACGTCCGTGTCAGACAGACATGCCGAGTTTTTGATTGTTACTGAAAGCAGCCCAGAAACCAGGATATCACGTCGCCCAAAAGCTCCAACGTTACCTCTTATTCAGAGGTAGCCGAGCAAGCAGCACGACAACTTCAAAGTAACAATCCCTGTGCAGCTTTCAGACTCCAGCGATTTCCTCGAGAGAAAGATAGGCGGTCACACAGACCTAGGGGATACCACGTCAGCCAATGGCGGTTTTGTCAATATCCAAAACGATCCGACATTTCCTGTGACAGATGAATCCGAGCAGTAATCCGTCCGCTGGCAACATGACATCCTCACCGTTTGAACCTTGACCTGAACTTGATATGGGCACTATTCACAAATACACAATATACAGACACTTTCAACTGTTAGAACAATATTCGAATGAACTAAGCGGCCTGCGCCTCAGCGTGCCCTTGGTTACAGGAATACGCGTAAAATTTCTCAGGGTCCTAAGGGTCGTTGAAATGTGTATGGCAGCAGTGCCTTTCTTGGCATTCTAAATGTCAATTGAAACTTTTCTCTCACATGCAGAAAAGTGTCTAAAATGTTGTGTACGCTTACATTTCAGAATAAAACGACTGTATGCATTCGATCCATTACTAGAAAGATGCCTTCTCATTGGTCCATTATAATCCGGATAAAGGAATTTGATCAACTGCAGTATAATAGAATAACGACATAGAACGGATTACCTTTTATTGGCATTTCATCGTACCGTGTAAAATATGTAGGTATCCGCAGAACGCCTGATCGTCCTTGAATCATTTTTTACTATTTATAATGTTGGGTTTATGTAATGCTGACTACCATAATTCCATAGTTGTTCTAATAAATGCAGACACATACTACTAACTGTAATAACGCGGTGCGTGCTGAAGCAAACAATACGCGAAATGTTTACGATAATAACTTTATAAGTAAAGTATACGGCTTACCATCAGTCGGATCACTTAGTCGTTAAAAATACATTTCTTCTTAAGTCCAGGCAGTGTCAGATGCAGCTATTACATACCACGACTTAGGCCCGTATCGTCAGTCGTCCCTACAATTGTAGGGCGCCTTTATGGCCTCCTTGATTGTCATAGTTTTCTATTTTTCCATGTCAGTGCTCTATTTTGAGGTTATGTCACAAACATCTATTTGCATCAAATTGTGCTTGCTTTTGATTTATATCATGTTTTATCAGCCTGAAATTTCCTACAATTTAAAAGGAAAACATATATATTCACAATAGGAGAGCGCTGACGCTGACTCGGGACAAGTGTAATCTAGAAATTTGTGAAGGAGAGAAAGGAGTATGACAATCAAGGAGGCCATAAACGCGCCCTACAAATGTAGGGACGACTGACGATACGGGCCTTAACCGTCAGGTTTTGGAACGCAATTGTCCCACTCACAAAAAGCCTAACCTACATAAAAAATGGCGTCAAGTAGATTGACTCTATACTTCCTACGCCTTCGTTGGAGGTTTCAAAGAAAAGGGATGCCTTTATTTGATTCTTTTACAAATACGTATTTACTTTGAGTAAAGTGAGGAACTAAAATTTGAAATTAAAGAACCGAAATGGCGGAGGGTCACCTTAAGGCATTTTTCAATGCAGCCATAAAATAAAATTACAAAGATGAATAAGAATAATAAAATAATACATGGGGTTTATGTCCATTGCCTAATAAGGTTTAAGACTATACAAGTATACCTGCTTAAATTTCAAGTCATTTAATATAAGGTCATAATGCCCATATCGTATAACTCGAAAAATCGTATAGCCAGTCTTATTCTAAGTGAATTTCTGAACATGAACATTGGTCTCATTATTATCAAGTAAAGGACGTGGGTAGAAGCATTGCTCTTAATTTTTTTCTTGAAATTTATTAGACTGTAATTGCGATTCTCCGTTGGTAGATTGTTGTAATGTCTGACCGCACTGTATGAAAAGCCCTTCTTGTATAATGACGTGAAGTCAGGTAAATCGAGAGTTTGACTATTTCTTGCTGCTAAGTTGTTAACGACTTCTAATTTTTGTAGTTTGTTGAGACGGAACTCTATTTTTTATTCAATAAGGTCGTATGAACTAACGGTAACTTCTAAAATTATCTAGTCTCAATTTTTCCTTTTCATTATGAACATGAATCATATTTCTCAGACTCAGTCTGTCTACCAGGTGCATAATATTACCGGGATCAACAGATTCTTAAGGCGGCTCCGACGCAGTCAGTTTCAAGCCATTTACAAGGGTTCAGCTACATCAAAACTGATAATAGATGATAGATAGATAACAGACGGTTTTTCATTGACGCCAAACATGCAACAATTTACAAACAAAATCTGAAAATGAGCAGGATTCTCCGAAACGTTGTAATACTATGTTGCAGCGATTTTATTTCCACCGCCTCTGAATCAGTTCTTAAGTCTACGACTACACAAACGATAGAAGTATCTACATATTAAACTCGCGAGAATATTCGTACTTCGGTTTACAAGCTCACACAAGTCCGAGTTTCTCATTTATGTTGGTTTGTCCGTTCTTGTCTGTTGTATATCAATGCGTCATAAGTACTGAGTCAATCTACTTGACGTAATATTCAGAGAACCACCATAAACGGATTAACACAAATTAAATGTTAGGCGAAATGGGTGGTTCATTTAAGCATCATGAAATGCAGAAAAATATATGTGTAGATGTAAAAACAGTTAAGTCATGGTTTATAAAACCATCTCGCAGAACGCTAAAGTGGAACGTACTACGAATATCCAAATATTTCTGCTGTAGCGGTATATCAGTGACAACGCCACCGCAGAACAGTTGGAGTTTGTTATCCATTGACTTTTAACATTCAATTTTTCCATTGCACCGGTACCTTCTGACTAATACTAAAGACGTTACATTTATAACCCTTTACCCCATGCAACCCCCAAGTTTCAACTCGTACAAAAAAAAACGAAAATAACCAAAAATAACCAAACGTCAAAAAAGTTTGAGCGATTCCTATTTTTGTCTTTTTTTTTAATTCGAAAAATTGCTTCTATATGCAGCTCCAAAATTTGTTTCCTTAGCAAAGGACTATCTTGATTCATGGAAAATTTGAAAATAGGCATCGATAAATAGGATAGAATAGAATAATGCTTTATTTCGATTTAATAGGATACAAAACGTCAAAATAAAAAGAAAATATGTGGATAACTTATATATGACATGAAAGAATTGGGATACAGAAGCACATATAAAAATAACGTGTTACTCGCACAAAAATTCATTTGTATTATAAAATGCCTTATTTAGGCCCGTATCGTCAGTCGTCCCTACAATTGTAGGTATGGCCTCCTTGATTGTCATAGTTTTCTACTTCTCCGTGTCAGCGCTCTATTTTGAGGTTATGTCACAAATATCTATTTGCATCAAATTGTGCTTGCTTTTGAGTTATATCATGTTTTATCAGCCTGAAATTTCCTACAATTTAAAAGGAAAACATATCTTAACAATAGGAGAGCGCTGTCGCTGACACGGGACGAGTGTAATCTAGAAATTTTTGAAGGAGAGAAAGGAGTATGACAATCAAGGAGGCCATAAACGCGCCCTACAATTATAGGGACGACTGACGATAGGGGCCTTAGTAAGAGGTTCCGAAGTTTACTTTTGAACAAAGATAATCTGCTTAATATCTAAAGGCAATTTATTATACATGGCACTACATAAATTCATCGGACTCTTTTTATAAGCACTAAGGTTAAAATTTTGAATATGAATATAGGTATTATATCTAGTATTGTAGGCGTGTATTTAATTGCGCTGGGGGAATAAATCTGTGTGTTCTTTAACAATTAAGCATGACTCGTAGATCAATAATGACGGTAACGTTAAAATTTTATTATCTTTAAATGCTGGTCTACATCTGTCCAGTGGGTTGAGACAAATACTAATCTAATCAGCCTCTTTTGCAGAATGAATATTCTTGTATGCCACAAGAAATGCCACAATATATATAACCAAGTACTTCATGTGACAGTACGCCATTGCAAAATAAGTATTAAGGAGACACGTACGACTAACTAGACCCCGTAGGTTTCTTAATGCAAAGTATGCTGAGCTAAGCTTACCAGCCACAAACTCTGTGTGTTTCCCAGGAAAGTGTTTCGTCTATGTAGATACCCAGAAATTTGTGGCTTTCCACCTTCTCTATGGTAGAACTGATTAGCGTGAGCGTCAGAGCAGGTAGAGTTCGCCTTTTGTAGAACCCTATATACTTTGTTTTGAATCTATCAACTTGTTTTCCGCGGTCCATTCTGAAAATTTTAGTAAAATAATGTTTGCCTTATCTTCGAGTTGTTCTATTGACTTTCCGCTTATAGTGATAGTTGGGTCAACTGCGTACTACTACTACTACTCTGACGTCCTCACTAACCAAGCTCCCACTCATATCATTTATAAATAACAGAAATAAGAGAGGTGATAATATACATCCCTGAGGGACCCCCAAGTTTATTTCAAACGTGTCTGAAATGGTATCACTCACTATATTATTTTTCTGTTCGATACACAAGATTTTATCCATGCATCTACTGGTGACTTGAATCCTGTATGTCTGAGCTTTTCAACGAGATGTTTATGTTCAATGCAATCAAAGGCTCGACTTAGGTCGAAGAAGAGAGCCAGGGTATATCGCCCACTATCTACAGACTCATAGATATAACTTAAAATTGTGAAGACAGCTGTATTTGTGGATAGTCTACGCCTAAACCCGTCTTGGTTTGGTGACAAAATTGATTGTTCGTTGATGAAATTCTTGTCTGTCGTGGAAAATTGCTTCAAATAATTTAGAAAAACAACAGACTAGCGTTATTGCCCTATAATTACCAAGTACATCTCGGTCTCCCTTTTTATACACAGGAATGATGGTTGCTAGCTTCAAGCTGTCCGGAAATGTTCCTGTACTGATAGAAAGGTTAAATATATAACATAGGGGATATATGTATAAGGTAGTCAGCCACAAACTTTATCACCTTAATTGGTATGCCATCTGGGGCGCCCGATGGTTTGTTTTTGAAGTCATTCAAAACTGACAGTAACTCTGATGGAACAATATCATTAAAGAACAATGATCTTAGATTGTTGTGTATAGAATAATGGGTCTCTAAAGTATCGTATGAGGATAGTAACATATCCTCAGCAATTTTTGCAAAATAGTCCCCAAAGATATTTGCGACCTTTTTTGGTTCACTGATTATGCTATTATCCAAGATTAATTTTACTGCATCTCCCTGCTTATAATAACTCCATATTTCCTTTGGTGAGTTGGCAGAAAAGTCGGTTTTTCTCTGGAAGAATTCTTGTTTCTTCAGATGAAGTTTTGACGCATATACTTTCTTTGCTTCCTTATATTTCTCTTTTATCTCCAGACTATTTATGTTTTTTGATAAACAAAATAGGTCTTTCAAAGAATTGCTTTCAGATACAGTACTGGCGTCAATCCAATCAGTATTATAGTCATTATAGTTTAACTTAGTTTTGGTTAAGGGACAAGCTTTGTCTAGGCAATATATGAAACTTTGCAAAAAATGATCCCAAGCAACGTTGACATTTTCGATGCAATAAAGTGAGCTCATATCCGTCATCGAGAGGAATAATCCAAGATTCTGCAAATTACTTCCGGAGAAAAATCGTCTTTGAACATAGACCGGCTTATTTAGCATAGGCGGTGTATGCTGATCTGAGCTATCTGAACTTTGTGGTCAGATATGTTTAAGTCCTGGTTACATGCACTTGCATTATCAAAAGTTGTGATTATATAGTCAATTGCTGATTTTGCTGTTTGGAATTCTCTAGTGTATTCTTCAGGAGGAAATGCTGATATTAGATTAAAGCTATCGAGTATAGCACTCAAAATCAATTTGCTGTTCGAGTTGCTTAGCGAGTCGATGTTCAGATCGCCACCAACTATGATATTCTTAAAATCTTTAGACACGCTACATAGCACAGGGTTAAAAATTCTTAAAAACGTATACTAAGTGACATATAAATCCGAACACCCAGTTTAAATGGTTCTATTTTAATAAAATTTTGTATAAGTACTTAATGAAGCATAATAAGTAAATGATAAAAATTTCAAAATGATTGCACTGCTTTAAAGCCCTTTGACCTTTAATAATGTGTGGATGCACCCTAATGTGCTACGCATTCTCCAACGCGCCTAGGCATGCTTCTGATCAGGTGGTCAATGTCCTCCTGTGGTATCTCATTCCAGGCAACCACCAACTCCTCTCGAAGTGCTTCTAGAGTCTGAGGAGGACGTTGCAAATTGAGCAATCTCCTACCCATCATATCCCACACGTGCTCAATTGGGGATAAGTCGGGAGATCTTGGTGGCCATGGTAACAATGTGACATCATTATGTTGAAAGAAGTCTATTGTGACTCTTGCAACATGTGGTCGGGCATTATCTTGTTGGAAAGTTGGATCTGCCAGGGTGTCAAGATAGGGTAAAAGATGGGGTTCTAGAACTTCGTGGATATAACGCTGCGCGTTCATGTTACCTCTGATGAAGATTAAAGGTGACCTGGAACCATAAGCTATAGTACCCCAAACCATAACTCCAACAGTGTGATGAACATGTCTTTCAACAAAAAACTGTGGATTGCTCCTTTCACCACGTCGCCTTCTAACCCTGGCACGACCATCGTGCATGCCTAAACAAAATCGAGACTCGTCACTAAAGACAATACTGTTCCATTCCTGATCCCAGAGTTCCCGTTGTCTGCACCACTCAAGGCGATTACGTCGGTGTTCTCGAGTTAAAGGGAGGACCCAGTGTGGCCGGTATGAAAACAAGCCAAAACTTCTCATTCGTCGGTAAACACTTCGCATGCCAATAGGTCTTCCGTGTTCTGCAAACCATTCATTTGCAATGGACCTGGTAGTGGAGAAACGGTCCCTTAAGGCCAATAATCTTAGGCGGCGATCTTCACGGTCTGTTGTTCTACGGCGGCGTCCAGTGCCCCTTGCTCTTTGCGTACGGCCTTCTCGAAGCCATGCCTGACAACACCGAACCACAGTGTCTACACTTCTTTGCACTCTAACTACAATTGCCCGAAAAGAAAGTCCAGCTTCCCGAAGTCCCACTATACGGCCCCTATCAAACTCACTAAGTTGACGAAATCGTACAGGTCTCCGCACTCTAGGCATCGTAACCGATCGTAAAGGATGTCAAGAACCAAAATCCGCCAACGTTGATTCTTTACTGCTGCTGAAATATTCATTTTTAGAGCGTTAGTGAATTAAAAAAAAGCAGTATAAAAACCGGAATGTGCAACTGATAAGGCTGAAATTTTTTTCACTTGTTATTTACAGTAAGATAAATACATTCACCAACTTTTATTAAAATAAAACCATTTAAACTGGGTGTTCGGATTTATATGTCACTTAGTATATATACACTGCTGTTATGGGATCGATAAAATACTAAAACCGCAATTTTTCAATGCCGACTGTTACACACACGCACGCTTTTTCACAGACATTTTCTTTGACTACGTTTTGAAGCAGATTGACTGGTTTACATAACAGATTTGATTGGCAATATATGGAAACACCACCATGTATTGATTGGGAAGTGTCGAGTCAATCCACTTGATACTATTTTTATTCCGGATTTTTTTTAAACCATCCATAGCGGAAGACGATTTTAGTGTTTCGAAATGTTCATCCTCTGAAGACACTACGATGCTTAAAGTCAAAGTTGCCTCATAGAAGTTCTTTAATATGTCAATTACTTTCAATTTCAGAAAGCTTCTTCTAATATAGAGGGTTAAAAAAAGGAAGCATACTACTATGACCTAGTCGTACAATCTAACGGCCTAAAAACGCGCGTTATATTGTGAAAAACACTTACGTATTTTATTTTCGTGGAGCCCTTGTAAACTGGAGTTACGTTTGAAAGCAGAGGATGTGTTCAAGAGAATCTAGAGCACTGTGATTCATTTATTTCGCAAGCAAAACACGTTCTATTCTTACCATCGAGTACAAAGAGACAATTTCACAATTAAGTAAATTAAAACAGTTCCAACAAATAGGTGCTATGGACTCTTCTCACTGGTCGATTTTATTATTAAATTATTAAATCAAAATTTTAGTACAACTACTATTTGGTGCTGTATCGTGCTTAGCGCAGTCTTATTTCGTTGGTTGTCCCAGAGACGAGAGACCAAGCCTAGACCATGCTGATGAATAGCCAAAAAGCACGAAACAGCTGTCCATGGTTGCTTGTCTTTTGGTCGAAATCATCATGTTTAGAAGGTGAATTGAATAAAATTCAATTTATATTTTGGTATTGCATTATCTTAACGTATAATAACGGTTTTTGTTCTCATCTTCAGAGAATTTATCAAGTTCACTGTACGGATTATTATGAAAAACCGTCGAAAAACTTAAGGTACAGGTACACATGCTTAAATCTAGCACAAAGGCATGCTATTAATGAGCAATTGCTACTTAGTAGCATGTATGTACATACCTTACTAGAAATAAGCATTCTTTTTCTGAGCATGCTTAATAATCGACCGTCGTGCGATTTTTGGGCATGCTACCTGCAGCGCGGGTGGAAGGGGGTGTGCTTTTCGCTCGTGTGAACAGGTCTGCTTATTAAACATGGTATTATTGAGTAACAGTTTTTCGCAGCAGGTCCCTGGGATGACGACAAGCGGACAAAACGTTAAAGTTTGTCATACTACATCGAAATTATGAATGTCTGTGTAACCCAAAGTCCCGCAGTATAAAAACAATATTTTGAAAAACAGTGCGTATGAAGATATGTTAACGAATATGAATGTATTGCAATGAAACAGATGACTTCATTCACTTCTGTGGACAGAGTCACTTGGTTTTCCATTTTTGCAATGGAACACTGACGGAGAGCTTGGTATTAAATAGCATATGTGCCCGGAGTTTTTGCTTTGTGCGAGATCGAGGAGAGCATGCTCTTAACAAGCATACTAAACACAAGCAAATGTATCAGTTTGAAGAGCATGCCATTTTCAAGCATGCGCATAAGCATGCTATTTTATGAGGATGTGTATCTGTACCTTTACAGATTGTGAGCAAAATATTTGAAAACATTCAATCTGTTTAATATGCTCCGTCAGTCAATATTGCTAGACTGGTTGCTTATATTTAGCCTAGTCCGCTTTGATGTAAAATAGATATTCGCTATAAAACTGCGGAAGCAAATAGTAAATTCATCACAATACTAAATATGTACGATCAGCAAAGAAAATACTTTTTGACATCGATAACAGCCTGTGTACTGTGATGATAATTGTTACCGCCTACTAGGAAATGCAAATCTTGGATCCGTCTGCAATCCTGTCCTTAACCTAGTCCGCCTTGCTATAAAATCGCTATTCGCTATAAAGCCGAGACAGCAAACAATAAATACTAAATAGATACGAGCAGCAAAGAAGATACTGTTTGACATCGATGACAACCTGTGTTCTGTGATGACAATAATTTTGATAGCCTACTGCGAAAGACAAATAATGTTAAATCCGTCCTTGAACTTCCTTAACCGGCATTCACTCCTCGAGGAGCGTCTATAAATTTGACTGTGAGGCGCGAAACTTGTATCGAGAATATTTCGGTCTGCAACATCGAATATGTAAGCATACGCAACATTTTAGGCACTAAAAGGGACTTCTGGCATAAACATTTTAACATCCACTTACTACCCTGGTAAATTTCACTCTTACTTGTGAAAACAAGTGCACGCTGAGGCATTAATTTATTCGACTATTGTTCTAACAGTTGAAAGGTCGAAATGTCTGTGTGTTGTGATGTGAAGGGCTTTCACAGAGTTTAAGGTAAAGACTCCGAATACATATGCTATTTAATAGTAAGCCCTCTGTCAATGTTCCTTTGCAAAAATGGAAAACCACAAAAGTGAATAAAGTCATCATACAATCTGTCCAAAAACTTTTCGTATCACGAAAGGAGAAGAGAAGAAATAAGGCGATTTGGAAAGACTTGGAGCAAGTACTAAATTGCTAGCAGAAATGCGAGAAGAAGAGATTGCTCAATAATAGCATGCTTAATAAGCAGACCTGTTCACACGCGCTAAAAGCGCAACCCCTTCCACCCGCACTGCAGGTAGCATGCTCAAAAACCGCACAACGGTCCATTTTTAAGCATGCTCAGAAAAAGCATGCGTATTTCTAGTAACGTACAGGGTTTGTCCGGAAAGTAATAGGACTGAGTCAATTTAAAAAAATTTATTGAGCCAATCGTTACAATTCTTTAAAAACTTTCAAAATAGGCTCCTTCTGCGTCGATGCAGCGCTGCCAGCGCGATTTTCAAGCATTGAAGGCGTCACGGAAGGCATTCTCCGGAATAGCCTTGAGAGCCGGATCCCCTCTGTCGTCTCAAAATGCTTGCCTTTTATCGGCCTTTTCAGGCGAGGAAACAAAAAAAAAGTCCGGGGGGGCCACATCTGGGCTGTAGGGCGGCTGCGGAAGCGTTGGGATGCCGGCCTTGGTCAGGTAGCTGTTCACAAGAAAGACGGTGTGAGCCGGGGCGTTGTCGTGGTGCAACTTCCAGTCGGCTGCGATGCCTTGTCGGACCCGACTGACCCTTCGTTTGAGTCTCCTGAGCACTTCCACGTAAAACTTGGCGTTGACGGTTTGTACAGGAGGAACAAATTAATGGTGGACGATGCCTTTGATGTCAAAAAAGACAATGAGCATCGTTTTCACTTTGGATTTGCTCATTCTTCCTTTTTTTGGGCGAGGAGACGCCGTCGTGTGCCACCCGGAAGATTGCCTCTTTGTCTCGGGATCATACTCAAAGATCCACGACTCGTCACCTGTGATTACGTTATTCAAAAATTGAGGGTCACTTTCACACATGTTCAAATTTTCTTGGCACACTTCCACTCGCCGCAATTTCTGTTCGTCAGTGAGCACTTTTGGGACCATCTTCGCGCACACCTTGCGCATGTTCAAATGCTGTGTCACAATGTCATGAACCACAGATTTTGGTAAATTTAAAATGTGGGCAATTAAACGAATACTTAGTCGACGTTCTGAGTTCAAAACTTTGCGCACACGAGTCACATTATCGGTGTTTGTCGAAGTCTTCCAGCACGGTCTTCATCAGCGACTTCTTCCCGGCCCTCCAAAAAGGCCTGGTGCCACCGAAACACACCACTTCTTGCTAAAGCAACACCTGGGTAAGCCTGCTTGATCATATCAAACGTCTCTGTCGCAGATTCACCGAGTTTCACACAGAATTTAATCGCGTACCTCTGCTCTAACGAACGCTCACAGAAACACGTCGCGCGCAAATGCCTGTCTTGACTCTCCAAGTGCTCGGAGACAACTGACCAGCCGCTCATTCGTTAGCTAGGAACGCCCTCTACCGAATCCAGTCGGTGCGTGTAGGCTCCGAAGTATAGTCAACGCCAAACAAAGTGGCGTGCACGTCATCAAGGTGGGTGTGTTGAAAAATTTACATTGTTGCCAAACTTTTTGTAAAATAATAAAATTTATTATTTACATATCTAGGTTTATAAGCAATATTAACCTCAAATGAGAACAAAAATAATAGTATAATAAAATTATAGATCTGTACTTGCATAATCATTAAGTATGACAATTATTGATCAGATGACACTATGAAACTACCATATTTAATTGATAGCTTAAAAGGTACTGAATAAAAATCCCAATGGGGTCCTCCAAATTTTATGCATGGTATTTATTTTACAGAATTCATACAGAAAAATGCATTCTAAAATTAGATAAGCTACTAAACTGGTGTAAGCTTTTTCTGTACAATAAAGTTAGTCGGAGTTTCTTTCTTCAGCGCTGTCTGAATCTGAATCTTCATCACTCTCAAAGTTGATTATTAAAGGTTCGATGTCTGGTCGATCAAAAATTCGTTCTCTTTCATACCATTTAAAAATTTCTTGCTCAGTATGTCGAACACTATTTTTCCACATGTCTGGGGTAACCGTTTGTAGAGCCTCGTTCCACATATCCAAACAGTCTTTTTCACTGTTACCATCTCTACCAATATGTCTGTTATAGTAACCTTTTGCTATGCCCCAAATTAACTCAATACGGTTAAATATACAATGGTAAGGAGGCAGACGAAGAACTTTGTGCCCATGTTGTTCCGCCAATTCATCAATCACGTATATTTTAGGTGGTTTGTTTCTAAAAAAGCAGTTATTTTAAGAATAGGAATAAACAAAAGAAATATAAACTGTCGACCAAAATATATATAATTAAGAAGCATTATGTACCGAGCAACAATACTCAATAGCTCTGTTTTAAACATTGTGTTTAAAAATGGTATGTTTTGATTTGTCAACCAGTCTTGGATATATTTTTTTGTCCATGCATTGTTGGGCACTTTGTTCAATATCATGCTGTGATAAGGGGCGTTATCCAGTATAATCATATATGGACTCTCCAATTTTTCTAATAACTGATGTTGAAACCATTTCAAAAAATTGTCCTGGTTCATCTCTCCATGGTAATCGCTCAATTTTGTTTTCGAAGAAAATATCGCTTCACTACCCATTTTCATTTCCAGCATGTAATATAATGTATCTAAAATATATTAGTTTTAAATTTTATAGTGCAAATTGTGTAAAAGTACATACCTTTTACCATCTGTTTTAATAGCTTTCACGCTTTTTTGGTTTCCATTTTGCCAAGAGCGACCTATGGTCCCATTTTGAAATATCCAAGTTTCATCGAGGAAGACAAACTGGTATAAGGCCTCAACCTTGGCTTGATTGTATTGCCTTAGAAATTCCACCCTTTTCAAAGCTATACTTGGTAGTTCCATGAGCCCTCGTCGCGGATTGTCCTTAAGCCATTTAAATCCAAGATCTCTAAGCAACCGCCTTAAAGACGTGGCACTACCATCAAATAATGCCCTATCTCTTAATCGAGACCATAAAGTTTGTATCGTAACTTGTTCTTCTGAAACCATGTGTAATATGACATTATAATTTAGTTAACAAATTAATGCAAATTTCTGATAAGTTATTATAATAAGATCTTACTTTTGTGATACATATTATAGATCACTTCTCGAATGGCACTTGTATCCAATGTCGCTGTGTTGGTTACACGTTTAATATAACTCCGCTTTTTCTTGGGCGATTCTAAATTTGCATCACTTTTCACACCCTCGGAAATACGACTAACTGTCCTTAAACTAATTTTTAAAGCAGCAGCAACACGCTACAAAAAATGAAATAAAATTTCACTATTATTAATATACATTACATATAATTATTAGTAACCTACCTCTTGAACAGCATTTAAGGGCAACAAAGGCCCGTTGTTGTCCCTTTCTTGCTCAAAGTAGTGCATTAACGAGGCCACGAGTTCCTTACACCGACTATTTAACTGTTTGGGCATCTTTATATACCAAAATTGCCTTTAACTACTCGTAAAATGAATAATTTTGTTTTGAAACAAACAGTTGTTGATTTACAGTATGCGGGGCTAAAGGATTTATAAAGATTTGAAATGCCACAAATTGATTCAGTGTCAAAATTAATACAAATGTCAGTTCCCAGTTTAAATAAGTTTCAAGGTGACAATGTGTCAACGCTGCGAAATCGGTTTAGTGCGTTTACATATCGATAAGTGATTGGAGCGTTTGCAAAACATTTTATTTCGCATAATGCGTCTAAATTTATCAGAAAGCAACTTATGTGATATTTTAATAACAATGTTTATATGACTATTAACCATAATAAGAGAGTAATGACCATTTTACAATTTATATATCACATTAATATGAAACTGCAATAGAGCAATTGTTTGTGATAGAAACCTAGGCATTAGGTCGGGGAATTTTTATCGTGATGATGTGCACGCCACTTTGTTTGGCGTTGACTATACAGTCATGGCGGAAGAAAATGAGTCCTATTACTTTCCGGACAAACTCTGTATGTACACACATGCTACTAAGTAGCAATTGATCATTGATAGCATGCTTTTGTGCTAGATTTGAGCATGTATATCTGTACCTTTATTTTATTGTTTTGCAGTTCTGCATGCCATGTGTATTTTCTAACCTTGGTACTCTTATAATCACGGTGATAATTGACATAGTGAGACGTAACATAGAGTCAAACATATACAGAGGTGTAACTCCTCCAGAACCTGGGGGTTGTTGTGAGACTTACAGAGCCGAGTTGCCAGGGGGGGGGGGTTAATTACTGCTCGGTTTCCTCTGTCAGGGAAAATGTCAGAGCGTTTTGGATACTGACACAACGGCTTCTGGCTGACGTGAGACCGCTTAGCTTCCTCTCGTGGCATTCGCTGGAGTCTGGAAGTATCTCATCGCAGGATATGTATACTTTATCTGAAGTCACTTGAAACACTGTGAAATACCGGGTGCGTTTTATATATCTATATTTAACACGCTCTGTTGCTGCAAAAATCGCCAAATTTCGCAGCAAATATCCCCCGTATAAGATCAAAGGCAGTTTCACCGGTCCACGTGGAGTAAAGCACGCCTATGCGTGGACATAGCGAATGAGAAAGCGTGTATTTCAGAGCTCCGAACAAGTGCAGGTGGCTACTGAAAATTGAAACAGTTTAGCCAGTGCCGTGTAGCGGTGAATAAACGTGTTTTCTTTAGTCTGTCCGTGTTTTTTCATAGATTTTATTAGTTTGTGTGTTTTTGACTTTTGAATACTCAGTTTACTTGTTGATTTAATTGTTGTGTTGATTGTTCTTGTGTGTCCTAAATATGGCTCTTTGGAGACCTTGGGAAAATGCTCCAAGCCATGAGGAGATGGTTGATGAACCTGTGCAGGCAGAATTCTTTCATAAAGATTTAGAGGAACAGACCCAAAGAGTAATCCTAAATATGTATGATTGTCTGAAAAACGAAAATCCAGATTCCTCGCAAAATCAAATTTTAAACAGAATTTGTATCCTGACAAAAATCAGTCGGTCTACCATTTATCGGGTTATAAAAAGGGGAGATGTAGTCAACCATTCCTTCCACAGAAAGCGCATAGGGCAAAAATTAAAAAGAATAGACGTGGGTTTTCAGGAAGATATTCGTCGTATAATAAACGGATTTTATAAAGAAAATTTGGTGCCCACGTTGGAAATGATACGGGATAAATTGAAAGATTATCCTGAAGATTTTTATAATTACAAATGCTTAGACTCACTGCACTGTATTGTAAAACTGTGTGGTTTTCAATACAAAAAATTAGATAAAAGAATGGTGATTATGGAGTCGTCTCGAATCGTTGAATTGCGCCAAGAATTTTTGCACAAAGTTAAAATCTATAGAGAGCAGGAAAGAAATCTGATTTACCTGGATGAAACGTGGTATGATACCCATGATGTTGTGTAGTACGGCTGGGTTGACGACAGCAACAAGTGCATTTTAAATGCACCATGCAACCGTGGAAAACGAATCATTATTCTCCATGCTGGCAGTGAAAATGGATTTATACCTAATGCCTTGCTGTTATCTGCCAAAAATATCAAAGAATCATGTGCCGACTATCATGAGGACATGACCTCCGACTTATTTGAAAAGTGGATAGAGCAGCAGTTAATACCAAACATTTCCCCAAATTCAGTGATTATTATGGACAATGCGCCATACCATTCCCGACAGAAAAACAAAATTCCGAATACAGGCACAAAAAAACAAGACATTATTGATTTTATGAAGGATAAGGGAATGGAAATACCACAAAAATCAACCAAAGCCATATTATTGGATCTTATTAAAAGGCAAAAAATTGAAAAAGAGTATGTTGTTGACAATCTGCTTCAGCAAAATGGCCATGAAGTATTACGTCTACCTCCCTATTACTGCATTTTTAACCCGATTGAGTTGGTCTGGGCTGCTTTAAAAAAAAAGTAAGAAAACATAATCAGGCCCCTCAATTAAGTGAATCGCTATTGGCCACAATAAGAGATGCAGTATCTCATATTGCTGCCACAGACCTATGGAAGCAGTGGTCTAGGCATATTATTGAAAAAGAAAATGAATATTGTGTTTTGCCTCCTGTAAATCCCGTTGTAATTCCTCTACAAGATGACTCTAGCGACAGCTCCGAAGGCGAGGATGATATATAAATACCTATAATGTAAGTCTTTATATACCTTTTTATATACCTACCTGCTATGTAAATATTTGCCTATGTCAAACGTTGGAATTCTGTAATTTTTCCATTTCTTAACTTTCAGTCAACATAGATTAAACTCCCAATATAAGTATTTTTTATCCAAAATCAAAAAAATAAGAAGATAGTAAAATCCATTTATTGTGATATAAAAACATTATTATTATCGTTCTAAATAAATGACCGCACGCCTATGATACGTCATGAAATTACAAAGGACGCGCCGACCAAAGGTTTTTATGCTATTTCAAGTGACTTCAGATAAAGTATACAAGGATTGTTGGGTACTTTAAAGTGGTCATGTTGCTCGGTTATCTCTGAATCAGATATAACGTCGGAGATTTTGGGTATTGACATAGCAACGTGATATTCTGGTTTGTAGACCGCTTTTCGTAACAATCGATAAACTTGGCATATCTGTCTAAGCACCATATTATTAAGGTCCCCATATCAGGCGTATGAGTATGGACACGGGCATGACTTCCATGAAGTAGGAAGCTACCGTTCCCCTGATCACGGACACGGGCGTTTCCTGGTTATGGACATGGGAGAGACTTCCATACGTTAAAGCTGCTACACACAGTGCCGGCGGCAATGCCGCCGGGTTTATGCCGCCGGCACAAGCCGCGCAAAGCCGTCAAGCATCATTCCGGTTGTGACAGTCACATTGAAAGCTAGTGAAGTGCATTTCTGGGATTCCATAATATATCATTTTCATGAAATTTTTCAATTAATGCAGCACAGCTTCGTCGTCCCAATTAAACGACATTTTAATTTGTTTAAACACACAAACCGCACAACACTACCGCTCGAATGCCAGGAACGAAGTGACGCCGGCAAGCCGCGTAACCCGCCGGGGCACACCACGGCTTGCCCGGCAGCCCTGTGTGTCCGTATTTATATTGTTTTATGATCAGTATCAAGACAGCTAATTAACACAATGAATAGACAGTTAGGCTGTGCATTAAATGAGTCGGTAGAATATGGAAGGTACTGAAAAGGTTTTTCCCAAAAATAGACTTGTCTCCGAAAACCCAGTTCTATCTACAGTATCTGTCGTCGAGGAAGGACAACTTACCTGTAGTTAGGTCACCAAGTAAGTGGCTTTGAAATTATCCTGACATCGACACCCTGGACAAGTTGTTCTGTACTACCCTCGTAAAAGTGAAAAGTTACAGGGTAGTGCTTCCATACGCTTGTAAGGTGGGATTGTTGTTTTCTCATGTTTATCATTCTATCATCGTCTTATCTTATAAAATAAATGTTAGATCGACACAAATCCCTTGACATACTCTCGTAGTAACTAGATATTTTCCCTTGAAATTTTATACTTATTCTTTCTACATATAAAAAAAATATGTGCACATAAGTAGGTACCCACACGAGTATGGTGTTTACAGCCAGAAAATTCTGTAAAAGAATGTCATTATAACACATCGTTGCAATTTCATGCAACATAACTTCGTGATGTCTTGCTTGGAAAAACATTTTTTATGGAGGTTCGACACGTGGGAAACTTCGTGATATATCGTGAATGATCTTTTTTTACTTTTACATATACTCAGTGACATTAGACGTGTTACACCCCAAATAATTTCTTCAACTTGACTTTTTGGCAATAGGGTAGTCTTACATCAAGACTGAAACGATAACATTCTCACGAAATTTGATTGACAAGTCAATAAGAAAAAAAATTAATCATGTGTTGGGCGACCCCGCAGCTGAATACGAGTACTCTCCTGTATACGTCTAGGCATCGACAAAATGGGATGATCGATGTCGGTTGTGGCACCTTATTCTAAGCAACTCGAACCTCGTGGCTTAGCTGTGGCAGATTCTGTGGCGGATGGTGCAGACTGGATAGTCTCCTCCCCATCATATCCCACACATGTTCGATGGGATTTAAATCCGGTGAACATATTCACGTTGACGACAGTGGTCCGCAGTCAGAGCAAGCACTAACCGTGGACGGTATGAAAAAAGTCAAAAGGCTTGAATGCGGCGATAGAGTGTACGCATAGTAACAGGTCTACCTTTTTCTTTAAACCATTGATCGGCGATCTGACGAGCAGTAGCAAAACGGCCTCGTAGGGATTGTTGTTAAGAGATAACATTTCAACAAAGGTATTCAAAAACATAGATAAAACGCTGACTTTAATGCCACAGCATGCTTTAAATACATATAGTCATTATGTTACCAAAAAACAAAAACAAGTTGAGGAAATTATTTTTTGTGGATGTAACACTTCTAATGTCACTGAGTATATTAGAACCGTCTCATAAATTAAACTTTACTCCTTTTACAAGAAATTTATCGCAGTTCATTTTACTTCATATGCCAAAACCGGCGAAAAATTCCGAAGTTGTATATACATCTGTCTGAATGTCCGCTAATTTTATAACCGCCTATAACTAGAGAAGTACCGCTCGGATTCTGATGGAATTTTCACACAAGTGTACTACTATGCCAAGAATGAAGAAGCTTTGTAGGTATTTAAAATCGGTCTAGTGGTGGCGTAGCTAGGCAAAAAACGAAGAAAATAAAATTTCGCATATACTTCGTTTTTTGACGTTTCAGAGGCTCCCGATCATTTATGGAATTTTTTTTGTAGGGGGTAGGAGATTGTAAATCTTCTATACCTTCTATCCTTAAGAAGCTTCTGCTACCAGTAACAACGGGAAAATTAAATGACATAGGTCCGATGTATAAAGTGCTCATAATTCGAAATAACATGACAATCGTTGGTGTTGCGAGCACGGTGCGATGCTGCATAGTCGGGGAGGCCACTGCCGACTGTGAAATGGGTAACTGGTCTGCGGGGGTGACACCACTAACACACCGCTACAGGAGAAATATTTATATATTTTAGCAATGTTTAGATATTAGGAGTACGTACCATTTTAGCGTTCTGCGATGCTTTTGTAAATGACGACTTGACTGTTTTTATATCAACACACATTTTTTTGAATCTTATGATGCCAGTGACCCGCCGGAAGTTGACACCCCTTTTGGCAGCACGCTTGATTATTTTCAGAGTTCTGATCTACTTTCGAATAGTTCTACACTTCAATAGTTCTGCATTTTTCTTTGCGAAATTTTTAAAAAAGTTTTGCGGGTGCTATCTTCACGTCGCACCTCTTTTACGTAAATCGTGAGTTCTGAGCTGTAGAGTCTCAAGGTACTGAATAGTTCTACAGTTCTCAATAGGTTTTAGGAAGAGCTCTGGCAAATTTCGAAAATTAAAAAAATCAGTGTCAACCATCCTCGAGACGATTTACTAACATTTATCGCAAAAAAATTCGACAGTAAGCATCACACATTCAAGCAACCAATGATTTTTCATGATGTTCAAAAACTGAAATCGGGGTTGCTATGAGAAAAAACTACACTTAACTAAGAAGACGTAAACAAATATCACCAACTCACTTGAGGCTGAACAAAAGCAAAAATTGCGGAGTTCTAGCACAGCTCTTCCTTTTGGATACATCTAGCATGATACTCAGTACAATTTCAAAAGCAGAACTTGGGGTGCCATTAGAAAAAACTACCCTTTTGGTTGGGAATAACGTCGAGAAGTACCTTCAAAACTCAAAAAATTCCCACAAGAGTGAAAACACGCCGAGGGTAGTTTTTCTAATAGCAACCCCGAGTTCTGCTTTTGAAACTATACAGAATATGCTATTTTAGGGGGTGCTGCGTTAGAACTTTCACTTTTAGGGTTTTGAAGATATTTCTGTTTTCCAAGTAAGAGTAGTTTTTTCTAATGGCACCTCCGATTAACTTTACGGCCTGGCCACAGCGAATATTCGCGCGGTGCGAACGGCGAAGCGTCCAGCGACTGAAACAAATGTACTCATCAAGCCACGCGCAGCGGCGAATGGCGAAGCGACCGGCGAAATGTACCGAGCGAACCGCGCGGGCGACTGGCGACGCGGCGGGTGAGTGAAACAAAGCCTTGAATCAGTTCGCAAGCCACGGAGTCAAGTGGCAGTCGCGACAGTGAACAAACAAACTTGTTTAGTTTTTTTTGCCCCGAAAGATGAACACCGAGCTTTTATCACTGACATACTTGCTAGACCACCTATTTGGAAGTATGGCGACCCACAGCATTCAAATAAATAACATATTGTTGTAAAGTATTTCAATTTCATGAAATATCAATATACAGGGTGACATTTAATTAGCTAACCATATTTTGGGCAAAATTATGTTTGGGACCATGTTTTTTCGGAAAGTTGTTTATATTGATAGGTACTATCATTCCCCAGGTAATGCTCTAGCTTAAATACACCTGCCTGTTTTGTCTCCCCGTCCGAATAGGCACTAGGTTTGATAAGAAATGAGATTAAAAATGCCAGCAAATGTGTTAGTTGCAGCATATACAGGGTGTCCGCAAAGTTGGGGTTTTCCTTTACACGACGTGTAGATCTTGAAAACATAAGCAATTTTTCTTAGTACCATATACACCAATGTCTTAAGGGAACCGAGATAAAGGGCTCTGCAACATCAAAAATATCTGAATACCGTCCTGTAGCCGCGACCCGCCGCGATATCCCCGACTGTTACAAGGTCTCAACCCGACGGCAGAACTGGGTCGGGGTCAGTGTGCCAGGTTAGTATGCAACCTTCAACCGATGGTTACGGTCACGCGGGTAGAGGTAAACGAACTCGTATAATCGATTGCGTTTCAAAAAACAACAGGCACTAGAGACGTGGCTAGAGAAGTGCAATTATCAAAAACCAAAGTGTGGCAAACGCTGCGTGAAGAGGGGCTGTATCCGTTTCACGTCCAACGTGTACAAGCCCTTCAACCTGACGATTTTCCAGCAAGAGTGCGGTTTTGTGAGTGGTTGTTGCATCAACATGACAATGATCCGGACTTTTTGAAGTGCATATTGGTGACAGACGAATCTACGTTCACGCGTAATGGAGTGAATAACTTTCGCAACACTCATGTTTGGTCATTTTCAACAAACATTTTCGGTGAATGTTTGGGCTGGCATGGTGAACGGTTTTCTCATTGGACCATTTATTCTCCCAAATCGATTGGACGGGATGCAATACCTAGACTTTTCACGCAACATTTTGCCTTCCTTGTTAGAAGATGTGCCATTAAGGGTAAGACAATCAATGTGGTTTCTGCGTCTGCTCGGTAGCGCTTCAGCTGATTTCATTTTCTGTTGGAGCGGTATAATTTCGGGCAGACACGTACTTAGCCCTTCTCGTCAACTGGAGAGTGAGTACTTTTTCCTTTATTTTTTTTTTACTTGGTCGCCCTCGTTTCACTACACATTACCTTTGTTATTTCAAGGGTAGTTGTTTCTGAAAAGGAAAACCCCAACTTTGCGGACACCCTGTATTGTTGATATAATCTGGGTTTTAAAAGATATAAACACTCTCTTAATCATGAAATTTGCAGAATCGAACCGATCCTATACATATCGTGACGTTGCCAAATGCAAGGAACATAAAAAAAATAATGAAAATACGCATTTCGACGCGTAGCAGCTCTCCTTCTAGTCTATAATTTCTTCCTCTTTGAGTTTGGCACACTAGACGTTATTTAGGGTTGTGTGGAGTTCGAAGTCATACATACAAATTTAATTATTAAGAATATCCATCAGCACGAAAACCTATCAAGTATTGAAATCTGGCAATATCGCACAGTCTTTGAAAACAAACATTCAATAAAAACCTATTCTATAGTAAAATATTTCAGAGCTTTCATGTTTGCGCTCATTTTCAGTCTCATTTCTTTCATCTACACTCAAGAACTAGGGTCTGAAATCATGTTTTCATCAAAAACGGCTGGTGTAATTACCATAAGCTAGACAATTACCATTCCCCAAAATATGCTCCACTAATTAAATGTCATCCCTTATATAGATAGGTACATACCTTAGGCCCGTATCGTCAGTCGTCCCTACAATTGTAGGGTGCGTTTACGGCCTCCTTGATTGTCATACTCTTTTCTCTCTTTCAAACATTTCGGACATTCGTCCCGTGTCAGCGACAGCGCTCTCCTATTGTTAAGATATGTTTTCCTTTTAAATTGCAGGAAATTTCAGGCTGATAAAACATGGTATAACTCAAAAGCAAGCACAATTTGATGCAAATAGATGTTTGTGACATAACCTCAAAATAGAGCTCTGACACGGAGAAGTAGAAAACTATGACAATCAAGGAGGCCATAAAGGCGCCCTACAATTGTAGGGACGACTGACGATACGGGCCTTAATGTCAAAAACAACTTTTCAGCGACACTTAAAATTCTGTCTACAGCAACTTTTTTCCAATTGAAGAGTGTAAGTTCTAAGTCTAAGTTCCAAAAACAAATATCGTTTACTTCTTACTCAGATGGCTTTATTTGATTACCTCGGTTCCATGTTTTTGGCACTTAGACCCTTTAGAACTCATACTTTATCTGAAGTCACTTGAAACACTGTGAAATACCGGGTGCGTTTTATATATCTATATTTAACACGCTCTGTTGCTGCAAAAATCGCCAAATTTCGCAGCAAATATCCCCCGTATAAGATCAAAGGCAGTTTCACCGGTCCACGTGGAGTAAAGCACGCCTATGCGTGGACATAGCCAATGAGAAAGCGTGTATTTCAGAGCTCCGAACAAGTGCAGGTGGCTACTGAAAATTGAAACAGTTTAGCCAGTGCCGTGTAGCGGTGAATAAACGTGTTTTCTTTAGTCTGTCCGTGTTTTTTATAGATTTTATTAGTTTGTGTGTTTTTGACTTTTGAATACTCAGTTTACTTGTTGATTTAATTGTTGTGTTGATTGTTCTTGTGTATCCTAAATATGGCTCTTTGGAGACCTTGGGAAAATGCTCCAAGCCACGAGGAGATGGTTGATGAACCTGTGCAGGCAGAATTCTTTCATAAAGATTTAGAGGAACCGACCCAAAGAGTAATCCTACATATGTATGATTGTCTGAAAAACGAAAATCCAGATTCCTCGCAAAATCAAATTTTAAACAGAATTTGTATCCTGACAAAAATCAGTCAGTCTACCATTTATCGGGTTATAAAAAGGGGAGATGTAGTCAACCATTCCTTCCACAGAAAGCGCATAGGGCAAAAATTAAAAAGAATAGACGTGGGTTTTCAGGAAGATATTCGTCGTATAATATACGGATTTTATAAAGAAAATTTGGTGCCCACGTTGGAAATGATACGGGATAAATTAAAAGATTATCCTGAAGATTTTTATAATTACAAATGCTTAGACTCACTGCACTGTATTGTAAAACTGTGTGGTTTTCAATACAAAAAAATAGATAAAAGAATGGTGATTATGGAGTCTTCTCGAATCGTTGAATTGAGCCAAGAATTTTTGCACAAAGTTAAAATCTATAGAGAGCAGAAAAGAAATCTGATTTACCTGGATGAAACGTGGTATGATACCCATGCAGTACGGCTGGGTTGACGACAGCAACAAGTGCATTTTAAATGCACCATGCAACCGTGGAAAACGAATCATTATTCTCCATGCTGGCAGTGAAAATGGATTTATACCTAATGCCTTGCTGTTATCTGCCAAAAATATCAAAGAATCATGTGCCGACTATCATGAGGACATGACCCCCGACTTATTTGAAAAGTGGATAGAGCAGCAGTTAATACCAAACATTTCCCCAAATTCAGTGATTATTATGGACAATGCGCCATACCATTCCCGACAGAAAAACAAAATTCCGAATACAGGCACAAAAAACAAGACATTATTGATTTTATGAAGGATACGGGAATGGAAATACCACAAAAATCAACCAAAACCATATTATTGAATCTTATTAAAAGACAAAAGACAAAGAGTATGTTGTTGACAATCTGCTTCAGCAAAATGGCCATGAAGTATTACGTTTACCTCCCCATTACTGCATTTTTAACCCGATTGAGTTGGTCTGGGCTGCTTTAAAAAAAAGTAAGAAAACATAATCAGACCCCTCAATTAAGTGAATCGCTATTGGCCACAATAAGAGATGCAGTATCTCATATTGCTGCCACAGACCTATGGAAGCAGTGTTCTAGGCATATTATAGAAAAAGAAAATGAATATTGTGTTTTGCCTCCTGTAAATCCCGTTGTAATTCCTCTACAAGATGACTCTAGCGACAGCTCCGAAGGCGAGGATGGTATATAAATACCTATAATGGTCTTTATATACCTTTTTATATACCTACCTGCTATGTAAATATTTGCCTATGTCAAACGTTGGAATTCTGTAATTTTTCCATTTCTTAACTTTCAGTCAACATAAATTAAACTCCCAGTATAAGTATTTTTTATCCCAAATCAAAAAAATAAGAAGATAATAAAATCCATTTATTGTGATATAAAAACATTATTATTATCGTTCTAAATAAATGACCGCACGCCTATGATACGTCATGAAATTACAAAGGATGCGCCGACCAAAGGTTTTTATGCTATTTCAAGTGACTTCAGATAAAGTATACACTCTTCAATTCTGGTTGAATATTAATTAGAATATAATCCAAGGTTTCGACACTCATTCTGGTATGCTAAAAAAAAATTTCTGGATACATTCTGTATTTATCGTACTTCTTGTGGAATTCTCCACCTCTACCCCGATTCCTATTCAACTCATTTTCTCCACAATATTTTCCATATATTGTCTTGAACCAAAAAACTATTACGTTCTAAGCAATATCGAGATAATATTGATGAAGGCCCATGGCCAAGTCATTAGAATAGGAGAGCGGTGACGCTGACACGGAACAGTAGAAATCTATAAATACCACAGCCTTTCTGAAGGAGAGAAAATATTATGAAAATCAAGGAGGCCATAAATGCATCCTACAATAAATTTTAGGAACGTCTGACTATAGGGCTGTAATGTAAATCATTCGTTTCCGCCACGAAAATTATTTTCGATTGTTCAAAATTTTGACACACCGAGTTCAAAAGGTTCGGCCACCACTGGCCTAGGGTGTCGATAATGTAAAATAATCTGACAAATCGGTTTTCCATAGTTTTTCAAGCCTACAGATCAAAAATCGGATTATCTTTAATCTTCTTCGATGCACTGAAAATGCTAGCTCAGATTTAAATGAATTTTTAAAAGCGTCTTTCATCATTGGGTTAAAAATACGATAACATGACAATGCTATAAATTACATGCCACATCCGGAAAGTGAGAAATTTACAGATATTTATACCCATAGAGATTAACTTTTGTGTTAAAATACATAAATTCTTTTCGGGAGATGTATTCATTGATTTATAAGGCAGTTCACACTTGTGATTATTATGTCAGTTGTAGATTATATGCACTGTTATCATCAGCATCAATATCTGAAATGGAAGTGTGAAATATTCATTGTTTATAAAAAGAAATTCCTATGAATGTGTCGATCAGAGCAGGAGTACGCGGTACGAAAACGTTTTAAGGGCAAATGTAAATCTATGTGTGAAATATGGCTAATAGGGGCATAGAACATCTGTTTTGGGAGTTTATAAATATACTAAGACTAAGATAAAAAAAATCATATACAAAATGTCCAAAATAAGGATCCCATGCATGGAGGTCTCAATCCCTGTGGGAGATGCAGTTTAGGTAAGAAACTTGTAGACGTTTGATGGCTTAGCGAGATATTTAGGAAAAACTAAAATTTATCGCAATCATTTTCATTTTTTCTGACTTTATTTTAGGGGACATCAAAAAACTATTCCATTGGCACTTTTTAGTCACTACATGATGGTGTTTTAAAATTACATATGTGCACGACGGTTCGTTTTTGAGGGACTATCATCAATTTTATTTTTTTATATGGCCCGAAAAAAGTGCACCCTGTATTTGATATAGCATTTTTTATTTTAAGTATGTGTTGCAAACGAATGCTTGATGTAAGATTATGTGATTACATATTACATAATGATATGATGACCGTTTCTTGACGTTTCAGAGGCCCCTGATCATTTTGTGGAGGTTGAAACTTGGCGTTTGGGGATTCTAAATGTAACATTGTAGTATTACACAAAGACGTTCTATCATTAAACAGCTTCTGATCCCGGAAACACAACGGAAAAATTGAGTGATAAAAGCACGATGTGTGTCTTCTTAGTTTGAAATAACTTGCCAATCGTTGGCGTTGCTTGCACGGAGCGTTGCTGCATCGTCTTCGAAGCCCCTGCTGACTGTACAATGGGTGACAAACTCCAACTGGCCTGTGGTGGTGTCGTTTTGACACATCGCTATAGGATTAATATTTATACATTTTAGTAATACATATTTGGAAGTACGCAGTTTAGAGTTCTGCGATGCTTTTGTAAATGATGTCTTAACTGTTTTTACATCTACACATATATTTTTATGAATTTCATGATCCTTAAATGTACCACCCATTTCGCCTAACCTTTGATTTGTGTTACTCCGTTCATGATGGTTCGCTGAATATTTCGTCAAGTGGATTGACTCAGTACTTATGACGCATTGATTTACAACAGACACGGTCTGACAAACCGTCATAAAACACGGACTTGTGAACCGAAGTTTGAATATTAGCTCAAGTTTAATACTACCATCGTTTAGGTAACCGTAGATTTTGAAAATTGGTTCAGAGGCGGCGGAAATAATATCGCTGGAACATAGTGTTACAACGTTGTACATTGTAGGTTGGAAGCTGTATGCGGTAAATGGTTGTAAATTGTTGCATATTTGGTGGCAGCGAAATACCTTCGACTGTTAAGGAAGCTGCTGATATCAGTGGTAGGGGAGACCGGAGCTGGTTGTCACATGGGTTGGTTGTCAGGATTGTTAAATCTCAACAGCTCCGCAAGATGTAGTTGCCTGGCGCGCTACACATCGTTTCCGCGTCCGCGCAGAACACTTGTATTCAGTACGAAAGTTGTCGTTGGTAGATTAAGGTCGCACGCAGAAAAATAAACAAATCGCCTAACCTGAGTAAATTTTTCGTTTGCCACATAATTTGTGTTTTCAAGACTACATTTGATAATAAAAAGAACTGTTGAATTTATTTTGCTCTTGAATAATCCGAATACGACTTAACGTAAGTATTGACTTTGAATTTATTAATTTAGTGATGCTATCTAACCTTAAAAATTAATTATCTAGTGGGGCAGGTTGTCTCAAATTAGCGGGGGCCTCTTGTCACATATGACAACCCGCCCTCACACTAGACGATTAGCTTTGCATATCATTCTACGTAGGTGTATGTATACAATGTATTTCTTTAATATTTTCAGGTTACATAAGCATGGTTCGAAATTTCAAAAGGAAGACTGAGAAGGGCAAAGCGCCGCCTGACGTACTTTTAAGAGCTGCTAGGTTAGTGAGATTAGGATCCTCAATAAGAAAAGTGGCAGCTGACTTCAATGTAAATTACCGTACTTTAGCAAGATACTGTAAGAAAATTCTAGAGTCTGAATTACTTGATGATCGAGTTGTTGCGCAGTCAATTTCAGTTGGCTACATCAAAAATCATTTGGTGTTTGAGCCTGAACTTGAAAATCATCTAGTGGATTATGTACTCATAGCATCTGATATTTATTTTGGATTATCAGTCAAGGAAGTACGTAGACTGGCATATGAATTAGCTAATGCTATTTCCTTGAAAATGCCGGAAAATTGGAAGCTCCATAAAATAGCTGGTCCTTACTGGTTTAATGCATTTCTGAAACGTCACCCTGTACTGTCTATTAGCAAACCGGAAGCAACTAGTTTAGCAAGAGCCAGTAGTTTCAATAAAACGGACGTCAACGCATTTTTTGATAATTTACCTTCAGTTATGGAAAATATAAATTTGAGCTTCACCAAATCTGGAACATGACGAACCTGGGATTACAACTGTCCAAAGACCCGACCGCGTTGTTGCCAGAAGAGGATTCAAACAGGTTGGTTCGACAGTTTCATCAGAAAGAGGAACTCTTGTTACTTTAGCAAGTGCAGCATCGGCTATTGGAAATTCCATACCTCCTTTTTTCATTTTTCCACGGGTACATTTCAAACCACATTTTTAAATTCGGCTCCTCCTGGCTCACAAGGTTCAGCAAACCCATCAGGTTGGATGAAAGAGTCACGTTTCTTGGAGTTTCTTAGATTTTTTCACCTTCATGTGAAAAGTACTGTGGAAAGACCGTGCCTGATTTTACTAGATAACCATGGATCACATCATAGAAGGACTGACTTTTGCCAAAGCAAATGGCATTGTCATGCTCTCTTTTTACCCTCACTGTTCACATAAACTTCAACCTCTTGACCGCGCCGTTTTCGGCCCTTAGAAATATGTAAATACTTCCTGCGATGCTTGGGTTTTAAATAATCCCGGTAAGACCATGACTATATACGACATACCTTCAGTGGTCTCTATTGCATACCCCCTCGCATTCACTCCCAAAAATATACAGTCTGGATTTCGGGTGTCGGGTGTGTTTCCTTACAACAGAGATATTTTACCGGACGATGACTTTCTTGCGAGCTCTGTCACTGATAGGCCAGATCCGGGTATCTTGAACGAAGCAATAACTGGACCAAAACCCGGAAACCTTAAACGAAAAGCAACTTGGGCCAAATCCAACCATCTTGAACGAAGATGAAACTGTAAGTCTGATAAATATTAATACGCAGGAAGCAATAGATAATATACGAGAGTGCAAAACAGCTAACCAAACTAGTTTTGATGATCCCTGCTGCATGCGGGAAATATAGTATTTCCAGAAAGTTTAAGACCTTATCCAAAGGCATCGGCAAGAAAAATGAATCGAGTTTCCCGTCGTAAACGAGGGACTGCAATACTCACTGACACTCCAGTAAAAGACGAATTAGAGAAAGAGAAAAATAAATGCTCGAACAAGAAAAAGAGGAACAGGGAAACAATGAAAAGGGACGTTTTGATTTAGAAAAAGTCCTGTTCAGATAATGAAACTGATGGAGAAGAATGTTGTTGCTTGATTTGTCTTGAACCATTTTCTAACAGTGCGTCAAATGAAGAATGGGTGAAAGGCTCGTCGTGTAATGGTTGGTCTCATGATGCGTGCACTGATGATACATATGTCATAACTGCGATAGTGACTAATTGTAAAAAAAAACTCTTCTACATAAAGATTTCGTATCTAAATACCAAATCTTTATGTCTTATGTCTTATTTGTAATAATAAATATGTATAAAAGTATGATATAAATTATTAATGACAACCAACCCCAAGCAATGTGACATCCAGCCTCAGCAAGGGGCAAGTTGTCACATTTGTTTCTGCATTTTGAAATACTTTAATTTAATATTGTGAATTATTTTACAGCCTTATCGATTTTACATAGTGTTCCCAAAGGATAAACCATATTAGTTATGCACCAAATATGTGCATATAACGCTTCAGATCGAATAAAAAAAAGAATTACTGAAAATTGTGACAACTAGCCCCGGTCTCCCCTACTATGCACCTGTTAGTCATAATAAGTCACATATATTTTCCCTATATCTGCCATGCGAACAGAAATATAATCGATTTGCTTTATATAGTTTGGTATGCAGAGGACGAATATTCTCCAGCCAGTTAATCTACTTGACGCTATTTATTCATACCTGCCCATCTTATGCAGACCTTTCTGTCGAATAAGTATGTTTGTGGTTTTTAGCACGATTGCTTCGAAAGGTGAACCCGGTCCCAAGAGCCCGAGACCTCCAAACGTGGGCGATACGCAGAAATTGAGGCGGCAAAAAGTAAAGCGACGGGGGGCTCCAAAAATAAACCTAAAACAACACCTTAATGACGAGACATTTTTATGAGGGGAAGGCTATCGTTTGCGGCCAGGTACCGGTCGGTACTACTTGATAGCACCAGCTTCGAATATTAAATTGGATAGAATCTAAAACGAATTTCTTTCGGTATTCACAGTGACCTGCCATGTTAAACTGAATGACTTAACTGCCCTTTCCGTTGGCTTGTAAGTAGCTGTCAATTTGGGTTTGCTAATGATAGATCAATGGTGGCGAATTTGGTCTCTTGAAGTTGGCGGACTTTGTAACAGGTTGGCCGTTGTTGCTTTAATTAGCTAAATGACCGGTGTGAAGTTGGCAGACAAAATTTAGCGGACAATTTGCCGAAGATACCCGAATTACCAGTGGCGTCGACATCCTTGACCAGACTGTGATTGTGAAGGACAGCTAACAGCTCGCAACAATAAATATATATGCACGAGAATAAGCACCCCTATAGGAAGAATCATTTTCCACCCTAATTAAATAATTCGCAGGAACAAGAGTTAACCCAAAACCTTTCTTCGAATTTTCACTTACCGATTACTATATTGAAAGTAATTAATGAGCTAAATAGAATATACTGAGAAAATCTCTAAAGGGGTGCTAGATGAAAAAATATAAATAAAACTTCATTTTCACCACCAAAAAAATGATTCCCCAAAATGATTTATATCTCAAAAAAATACTCTATTACGGAGACAATTCATGGGCTAGGTGGCATGGTGTGACAAAGCTTCTGAAAGGCTGGCAAATAAAAAATATGCAAAAAAAATTCATTTTCACCCCCAAGGAAATGATTCCCCAGAATCAGTTGTACCTCAAAAAATACTCTATTATAGAAACAATTTATAGGCTGGGTGGCATGGTGTGAGAAACCTTCTGAAAGGCTGGCAGATAAAAAATATGCTAAAAAAAATCATTTTCACCCCCAAGGAAATGATTCCCCAAAATCAGTTGTACCTCAAAAAAATACTCTATTATAGAGACTATTTATAGGCTAGGTGGCATGGTGTGAGAAAGCTTCTGAAAGGCTGGCAGATAAAAAAATATGCTAAAAAAAATCATTTTCACCCCCAAGGAAATGATTCCCCAAAATCAGTTGTACCTCAAAAAAATACTCTATTATAGAGACTATTTATAGGCTAGGTGGCATGGTGTGAGAAAGCTTCTGAAAGGCTGGCAGATAAAAAAATATGCTAAAAAATTCATTTTCACCCCCAAGGAAATGATTCCCCAAAATCAGTTGTACCTCAAAAAAATACTCTATTATAGAGACTATTTATAGGCTAGGTGGCATGGTGTGAGAAAGCTTCTAAAAGGCTGGCAGATAAAAAATATGCTAAAAAAATTAGTTTTCACCCCCAAGGAAATGATTCCCCAAAATCACTTGTACCTCAAAAAAAAATACCATTAGAGACTATTTATAGGCTAGGTGGCATGGTGTAAGAAAGCTTCTGAAAGGCTGGCAGATAAAAAATATGCTAAAAAAATTCATTTTCACCCCCAAGGAAATTATTCCCCAAAATCAGTTGCACCTCAAAAAAATACTCTATTATAGATACTATTTATAGGCTGGGTGGCATGGCGTGAGAAAGCTTCTGAAAGGCTGGCAGATAAAGAATATGCTAAAAAAAATCATTTTCACCCCCAAGGAAATGATTCCCCAAAATCAGTTGTACCTCAAAAAAATACTCTATTATAGAGACTATTTATAGGCTAGGTGGCATGGTGTGAGAAAGCTTCTGAAAGGCTGGCAGATAAAAAAATATGCTAAAAAATTCATTTTCACCCCCAAGGAAATGATTCCCCAAAATCAGTTGTACCTCAAAAAATACTCTATTATAGAGACTATTTATAGGCTAGGTGGCATGGTGTGAGAAAGCTTCTGAAAGGCTGGCAGATAAAAAATATGCTAAAAAAATTAGTTTTCACCCCCAAGGAAATGATTCCCCAAAATCACTTGTACCTCAAAAAAATACTCTATTATAGAGACTATTTATAGGCTGAGTGGCATGGTGTGAGAAAGCTTATGAAAGGCTGGCAGATAATAAATATGCTAAAAAAATTAGTTTTCACCCCCAAGGAAATGATTCCCCAAAATCACTTGTACCTCAAAAAAATACTCTATTATAGACACTATTTATAGGCTAGGTGGCATGGTGTGAGAAAGCTTCTGAAAGGCTGGCAGATAAAAAAATATGCTGAAAAATTCATTTTCACCCCCAAGGAAATGATTCCCCAAAATCAGTTGTACCTCAAAAAAATACTCTATTATAGAGACTATTTATAGGCTAGGTGGCATGGTGTGAGAAACCTTCTGAAAGGCTGGCACATAAAAAAATATGCTAAAAAATTCATTTTCATCCCCAAGGAAATGATTCCCTAAAATCAGTTGTACCTCAAAAAATACTCTATTATAGAGACAATTTATAGGCTGGGTGGCATGGTGTGAGAAAGCTTCTGAAAGGCTGGCAGATAAAAAATATACTAAAAAAATTCATTTTCACCCTCAAGGAAATGATTCCCCAAAATCAGTTGTACGTCAAAAAAATACTCTATTATAGTAACTATTTATAGACTGGGTGGCATGGTGTAAGAAAGCTTCTGAAAGGCTGGCAGATAAAAAATATGCTAAAAAAATTCATTTTCACCCCCAAGGAAATTATTCCCCAAAATCAGTTGTACCTCAAAAAAATACTCTATTATAGAGACTATTTATAGGCTGGGTGGCATGGTGTGAGAAAGCTTCTGAAAGGCTGGCAGATGAAAAATATGCTAAAAAGATTCATTTTCACCCCCAAGGAAATGATTCCCCAAAATCAGTGGTACCTCAATAAAATACTCTATTATAGAGACAATTTATAGGCTGGGTGACATGGTGTGAGAAAGCTTCTGAAAGGCTGGCAGATAAAAAATATGCTAAAAAGATTCATTTTCACCCCCAAGGAAATGATTCCCCAAAATCAGTTGTACCACAATAAAATACTCTATTATAGAGACAATTTATAGGCTGGGTGGCATGGTGTGAGAAAGCTTCTGAAAGGCTGGCAGATAAATAATATGCTAAAAAAACTAATTTTCACCCCCAAGGAAATGATTCCCCAAAATCAGTTGTACCTCAAAAAAATACTCTATTATAGGGACTATTTATAAGCTAGACGCCAAGGAGAGATAGCAGATAAGAAAAATAAGTAACAATTCATGTTCACCTCCAAGGAAATAGTTCCCCAGAATGCGACATAACCCAAAATTTCTGAAATTAGTGGACCAGATCACGCTATATGGTATCTACCAAAGAAGGGCCAGCCAAATGTATATATTAATGGAAACGTATTATATCTAGGTGAAGCATTTAGTTAGTTGGCTCTGCAGAGGTCACATATTTTATTACGCATTTTCTCGTTTACGTCTATATTATTCTCCAATTCTGCTGCTGTAAGGAGACACTTCAAATACATGTTTCATCTACACAGCCTACAAGCGAAGATACAATCTGCCTTGTCTCGAGCTGTGCAACATGCACAGAAAAGGCAAATATCCGTCATAACTGAGCTGTTGCGCAGTAACATCCACTTGAAATTTATCCTTTGTTCATCTATACCTACTTGACAGTCCAGCCTCATGTTTTTGGAAAAAATGTATTACATAGACACCGCAGTTATAATCGTCTTTTTGTATAACGTGGTGTGGTATTTTAAAATTGAACTTGGTTATGCTTATGTTTTTATACTTCAAAAATGTTGACAGTCTTTCACAATAAGTATTTTTGAAGAGTAACTCATTACCCATGGGATCAAGAAACGTCACTAAATTTTCCGTGATAGAGAAAATCAGTAATGTGTAATGATTATTTTGGAGAACTGGCATAATTATTAAATCTGTGGTGAACGTAACGCTTTCAACGAAGGAAATGGGATAATTGTTGTCAGAAAATATTATCGATGCTTTCGAAACTGAAATGATTTGGAATTTGTTGCCGCTGGATCTATTGATTGTGTGCAGGCAGTGATCTACGACGAAATTACTTAGATACTGCCTATCACCCAGTGTAGCAAAATCGTCCTGAAGCAGTAAAGTACAGATCCCTGTTTACTAATACTACGTAACCCCCTTTATCCGGCAACTGTCGGTAGAAATAAATGTTTTCTACCAAACCGTTATCCATAACTTTTATTGGTTCGGCAGTTGTCCACTTCCTACAACTGATTTTGGGGAATCATTTCCTTGGGGTGAAAATGAATTTTTTTAGCATATTTTTTATCTGCCAGCCTTTCAGAAGCTTTCTCACACCATGCCACCCAACCTATAAATTGTCTCTATAGAGTATTTTTTTGAGGTACAACTGAATTTGGGAAATCTTTTCCTTGGGGGTGAAAATGAATTTTTTAGCATATTTTTTTATCTGCCAGCCTTTCAGAAGCTTTCTCACACCATGCGACCTAGCCTATAAATTGTCTCTATAATAGAGTATTCTTTTGAGGTACAACTGATTTTGGGAAATCTTTTCCTTGGGGGTGAAAATGAATTTTTTAGCATATTTTTTATCTGCCAGCCTTTCAGAAGCTTTCTCACACCATGCCACCCAACCTATAAATTGTCTCTATAGAGTATTTTTTTGAGGTACAACTGAATTTGGGAAATCTTTTCCTTGGGGGTGAAAATGAATTTTTTAGCATATTTTTTTATCTGCCAGCCTTTCAGAAGCTTTCTCACACCATGCGACCTAGCCTATAAATTGTCTCTATAATAGAGTATTTTTTTGAGGTACAACTGATTTTGGGAAATCTTTTCCTTGGGGGTGAAAATGAATTTTTTAGCATATTTTTTTATCTGCCAGCCTTTCAGAAGCTTTCTCACACCATGCGACCTAGCCTATAAATTGTCTCTATAATAGAGTATTTTTTTGAGGTACAACTGATTTTGGGGAATCATTTCCTTGGGGATGAAAATGAATTTTTTTAGCATATTTTTTATCAGCCAGCCTTTCAGAAGCTTTCTCACACCATGTCACCCAGCCTATAAATTGTCTCTATAATAGAGTATTTTTTTGAGGTACAACTGATTTTGGAAAATCATTTCCTTGGGGGTGAAAATTACTTTTCTTAGCATATTTTTTATCTGCCAGCCTTTCAGAAGCTTTCTCACACCATTCCACCTAGCCTTTAAATTGTCTCTATAATAGAGTATTTTTTTGAGGTACAAGTGGTTTTGGGGAATCATTTCCTTGGGGGTGAAAATGCATTTTTTAGAATATCTTTTTAAATGCCAGCCTTTCAGAAGCTTTCTCACACCATGCCATCTAGCCTATAAATAGTCTCTATAATAGAGTATTTTTTTGAGGTACAACTGATTTTGGGGAATCATTTCCTTGGGGCTGAAAATGAATTTTTTAGCATATTTTTTTATCTGCCAGCCTTTCAGAAGCTTTCTCACACCATGCCACCTAGCCCATGAATTGTCTCTGTAATAGAGTATTTTTTTGAGATATAAATCATTTTGGGGAATCATTATTTTGGGGGTGAAAATGAAGTTTTATTTATATTTTTTCATCTAGCACCCCTTTAGAGATTTTCTCAGTATATGCTATTTAGCTCATTAATTACTTTCAATACAGTAATCGGTAAGTGAAAATTCGAAGAAAGGTTTTGGGTTAACTCTTGTTCCTGCGAATTATTTAATTAGGGTGGAAAATGATTCTTCCTATAGGGGTGCTTATTCTCGTGCATATATATTTATTGTTGCGAGCTGTTAGCTGTATCCTTCACAATCACAGTCTGGTCGAGGATGTCGACGCCACTGGTCATTCGGGTATCTTCGGCAAATTGTCCGCTAAATTTTTTCTGCCAACTTCACACCGGTAGCTAAATGGATCACCATGAAATTCGCTAATTACGATGTCAGTCAGTATTATCACCAGGATATACCGTAATTCGAACGGATATTCCGACTTCCGACAATAACTTAAAGTTCATGTTATAGAGAGTTTGGAGCTGAGTAACGGATACCGTTAGTAAGTCGAACATCAATTTATCAGGTGACGGCGATTTGAGAAAAAGATTTGAGGTAACTTACCTGTTTACTATCTTTCGTTGAGAAGGCTTCTCAAGACCGGCGCGTACTAAGGTCAATTAGTTACTTGGTTTCACTTTAATTATATATTTAATAATTGAAAACTACTCAGAAGAGTCTTCAAAAGCTATAACATTATCACTTTTAGCATTGTTCTAGACGCTTCATTCTCAAGAGTGTCAGACCGAAGATGCTCAAGTAAAAGTCTGACACTCGGTTGGGGTTAAGTGGAGTTGAGCTACATGGCTACGAAATGAAACAACTTATTTTTTTTTAAGAAGCTGAAATTCGAGATAATGAAATTTATATATATATATATATATTTTTTTTTATATCGAAACAGCCGCGCAGGCAGAAGCCTAAATGCCGGAACACCGCGGCTGCTATGATGATCCCAAAGAAATTTTGTTAATACGATTTTTGAACTGCCTAAGGTTAGTAGAACTGGGAAAAGCTTCCTCCCGTAGATTGTTCCACAATCTAGACACCCTCGGGACAAAGTAGCGGTCGTATCGGCCAGTTCTGGATGCACGAAGTTTGACACGGTTAGGATGGGACGCCGAAGTCAAGCGGGTCTGTCTGGCAGGCACATCGCGCGGCGGCTTCATGGAAGAGAGCTCTGAGGAGCAAAGCCCGTTGGTGTAGCGATAGAAAAGAGCTAGATCGTCGACGGCCCGCCGGTGCGAAAGAGTCCCGAGACGGTCTGTTAGAGAAGAGTCATCGATCAGTCGGACCACCCTCCTCTGGACAGCATCGAGCATGGACAATATAGTCGGGGCGGCAGCACCCCAAACGTGCAAGCAATACTCAAGGCTAGGCCTTATCTGGCCCTTGTATAGAGTGAGAAGGTCATGCGGAGAAAAGTACTTCTTAGCCCTAAACAAATAGCCTAGCTTTTTCCCAGCAGCTGCAGCTATTGAAGAGATGTGTTCGTGCCAGATCAGGTCCTCGGTGATCTGGACTCCGACCAGCCGAAATGAATGGCTCTTTGGTAGAACTCGGCCGTCCATCGAAACTGTATGAGCGCTAGGACGCTTTTTGTTCGTCAAAGTACAGTGCTGTGTTTTGGAAGCATTGAACTGTACAAGATTGTTGCGTCCCCAAGCAGTGATAGCCTCCAGGTCCCTTGTCAGAGAAGAAGTCGTCGCTAGTCTTTTTTTTTCCAGCTCAGGGGCAGAGATCGGCTTGTCACTCTGAATTCCTGCATGTAGAGTGGGTCGTGTAAAGGAGGTCGTTGATATGTAAGAGAAACAGTGTTGGAGCCAAGACCGATCCCTGGGGAACACCCGCGTTGACGTTGTGGGATGAAGAGGAGAATCCGTCAATTACGACGGATATCTTGCGGCCAGAGATAAAGTCAGCCACCCATCTGCAAAGCTTTTCTGGGAGGCCGTAGGATGGAAGTTTGCTTAAGAGGGCAGCGTGCCACAGCTGATCGAACGCTTTCGTGATGTCAAGAGCAACGACATGAGCCTCACCATGAGACTTGATGAGTTTACTCCACAGTTGCGTGACGTAAGCTAGGAGGTCCCCTGTGGATTGTTGGTGCCGGAAACCGTACTGCCTGTCGCTAATCAAGCTGTGACGTTCGAGGTAGTCCAGAAGCTCGCGATTTATGCACCTCTCCATCACTTTACTTATAACAGAAAGCAGAGCTATAGGCCTGTAGTTGTAAGGGTCGGTCTTAGATCCTTTTTTGGGATGGGCTGTACATGAGCATATTTCCAGTTTTCTGGGAAGGTGCCGGATTCATAAGATATCTGGAAGAGACGCGAAAGAACTGGAGCAAGCTCCGCTGCACATCTCTTCAGTACAATGGCAGGAATCAAGTCCGGACCAGAAGCTTTGTTGATGTCGAGCGACAAGAGCACTCGTCTTACGGTCTTATGCCTGAATGTTACCTCCCGCATAGTGTGGGGAACCCTTTGAATTGACGGCACTTGGGCGTTGGTGGGGACGTCCATGGTGGAGTTGGCAGCAAAGATCTTGGCTAGCACTTCCGCCTTGGCCTTTGAGTCGAATACAATAGTTCCATCCCGACACGTAAGTGGTGGAAGGCTACTGTGTGAGAAGTTCTTTTCAATCTGCTTGGCCAGCGTCCAGAAAGGCCGACTGCCATTACGCTGCGACATTACCCTGTGCCTAACTTTTATATCATGCTGGTTTTTGGCATTGCGAACCGCTTCGTTATATTGGTTTCTGGACTCGACGTCAGCTTTTCTGTTCTCTACAGTGGGGCTTTGTAAGTAGGTTCTGTGTGCCTTGGTCTTCTGCTGGCGAGCAGTGTCACACGATTCGTTGAACCAGCCGTTGGACCCTGGTTTAGGAACTTTCACTGTGTGAGGGATGTATTCCTCCATTCCGACGTGGATAATTTCTGTTATCGAAGAACAGACAGTCGACGCATCCGCGTCAGTGAAACAGACATCTCTCCAAGGAAAGCTAGAGAAGAAGTCTCTGAGCCCCTCCCAGTCGGCATGTCCGTAATGCCAAGTTTTGCGGCCTGTACGAGTTTCTGCTGCCACAGCGGCTTCTGACCGAAACCTAACCTCCACAACACCGTGATCTGAGTTACCCAGGGGGGACAGGACAGCAGTGCTGTAAGGGACAGGATGCGTGGTCAGAAAGAGATCCAGCAGGCTAGTGGCGTGTGACGAGAAGCGGGGGAAAAAAGTAGGGCTCGTGACCAGCTGGGTCAGCCCTTGAGTAAGAGCGAATGCTTCGACTGCACGACCTGCTGAATCGGTCTTATTTGAGCCCAACCAAAGCTCATTATGGGCATTGAAATCACCGAGAAGAGCTCCCTCTGAAGCGGGGTGATTGATGTTCAGGAAGTCGATCTGGACGGCGAGATATTCGAGTAGGTCCCAGTTATGGTTCGAGGGAGAGCGATAAAGGCAGCAAATAAATTTGGGTGATGTGTTGGAGTTGAGGCGAAGCCACAGAATGTCCTTCCGGTCTGATTCCAAAGAAAGATCCCTGGAGCAGGAAAGACTGCTGCGGACAAAAGCCACAACTCCCTCGTTCTTTCTCAGATTGGAGTGCACCTCATAGTTTGGGAAGTTGAGATGGTTAATCGGTGCAGTCTAAGAGATTTTTGTCTCCGCCAAGAAAAGCACGGCGGGACGATTGGATTGCAGGTAGTGATGAACAGCATCAATGTTGCTGTTGATCCCGCAGATGTTCGAAAAACAAATTTTATCTTCGATGTTGTTCCCTCGAGCCCACCCTCCACCCGGACATTCCGAGAGTGGAGTGAGTTTACGTCCGGAGTTCGTAGTGCTCGAGGGATCCATCATCATTAATTTCTTTGTTTTGGTAGATAACCGACTGCATAGCTTAGGTGTGGAAACATGCGGACATTTATAAGACACCCTGGGAAAAGCTAGCGGGTGGTACCGCCTCGGTCGACTGGTCCTTGTCTACCACCTTCTTTTTACGTGTTAGTGATATTAAATAGACCTAAAGTGGCCCGTTGGCGGACTTGTACCGCCACCCGGCAATCGGTACTGAGGTGTTCCTTAACGCGTGCACAATCACTTGGACGGGAAGAAGTTGTATACTGGATACAACAACTTCTGGAACAAGCATTAGGGCTCGCTTATAGAGAGTTAAAGATTACCGGTTTATTAACTATCAAGATGAGAAAATTACTTCAGAAAAGAAAAGTCTGGATTGCTTAGTTGAGTTACTCTGTTGGCCAAATGAGTTACTATCAAGGTAAAATTAGTCACTATCTCAGTTATGACATTTGTAAAGTTCGCTATCATCAGTGCACGCATCATGAGACCAACCATTACACGACGAGCATTTCAACCATTCTTCATTTGACGCGCTGTTAGAAAATGGTTCAAGACAAATCAAGCAAAAACATTCTTCTCCATCAGTTTCATTATCTGAACAGGACTTTTTCTGAATCAAAACGTCCCTTTTCATTGTTTCCCTGTTCCTCTTTTTCTTGTTCTAGCATTTATTTTTCTCTTTCTCTAATTCGTCTTTTATTGGAGTGTCAGTGAGTATTGCAGTCCCTCGTTTACGACGGGAAACTCGATTCATTTTTCTTGGCGATGCCTTTGGATGAGGTCTTAAACTTTCTGGAAATACTAGTTTCCTGCATGCAGCCTTACTAAACTACAACAGCAGGGATCATCAGAACTATTTTGATTAGCTGTTTTGCCCTCTCGTATATTATCTATTGCTTCCTGCGTATTAATATTTATCAGACTTACAGTTTCATCTTCGTTCAAGATGGTTGGATTTGGCCCAACTTGCTTTTCGTTTAAGGTTTCCGGGTTTGGTCAGGTTATTGCTTCGTTCAAGATACCCGGATTTGGCCAATCAGTGACAGACCTCGCAAGAAAGTCATCATCCTTGAAAATATCTCTGTTGTAGGGAAACACACCCGACACCCGAAATCCAGACTGTATATTTTTGGGAGTAAATGCGAGGGGGTATGCAATAGAGACCACTGAAGGTATGTCGTATATAGTCATGGTCTTACCGGGATTATTTAAAACCCAAGCATCGCAGGAAGTATTTACATATTTCTTAAAAGGGCCGAAAACGGCGCGGTCAAGAGGTTGAAGTTTATGTGAACAGTGAGGGTAAAAAGAGAGCATGACAATGCCATTTGCTTTGGCAAAATTCAGTCCTTCTATGATGTGATCCATGGTTATCTAGTAAAATCAGGCACGGTCTTTCCACAGTACGTTTCACATGAAGGTGAAAAAATCTGAGAAACTCCAAGAAATGTGACTCTTTCATCCAACCTGATGGGTTTGCTGAACCTTGTGAGTCAGGAGGAGCCGAATTTAAAAAATGTGGTTTGAAATGTACTCGTGGAAAAATGGAAAAAGGAGGTATGGAATTTCCAATAGCCGAAGTGCACTTGCTAAAGTAACAAGATAGATAGATAGATAGATAGATAGTTTATTGTCCTATTAGATCATTTTACATGATATAAGACTTGTCAATATCAATTTGAGGGTCATATATGCGTTTGAGCAAATATGCCAGAAAAATACTTATAATTATAAAATAAATAAGGACATTACAATTACAAAACATTTTAAAAGGTTAAATCACATTATAGGTACAGGTACAGTGCAAGAATCGTAATGTGTTCAATCTGTAACGGTAAAAATATATACATATACAGCGACTTTTTTTATCACAAAAAATGTTCGTCTAGCCGGTAAAAATCATTGAAGCTGATACAAAGAAAAGAAAAGCGGTAGGAGAATCTGTTAGAAATACATAATATATAAACACAATAAACATCGAGCAGTGAGGACAACTGGTTAAAAGCTTAAAAAGAAAACATACATACTTTCGTTAAAACTCGAATAAAAAGTGAAATTAAAATACATTTACTTCACGATAATAGACAATTCACTGATAACGAAATGATTAACAGCTTAAAAGAATTTAAAAAACAGATACTTTCATGTGTTAGTAAAACTTATGTAGAGAGTAATAGCATTTTTCAACCAGATATTTCCTGAGATGTTTTTTCAGCGCAAGGATATTAGTGCTTCTCCGCAACTCACTCGGCAGATTATTGTATACCTTAGTGCACGCTAGAGTGGAAGATTTTTGGAATAGGGCAGAGTTATGTGTCGGCATACTCAGATCATGCCCTATTCTAGTGTTGTATTGACTATTAATGGCATTGTTACGAACAAATCTATTGTTATGTTCAAATGCGAAGATGGCACATTTGTAGATATAGATGGAAGTTAATGTAAGCAGATTATAGCGTCTAAATATTTCTTTACAAGAGTCTATCTTATTAATATTATAAATTAATCGAAGTACTCTTTTCTGCAGGATGAATAATCTGTTAATCATTGTTGCCTGTCCCCATATGATTATATTGTTAGTGAGCTGAGAATAAACTAGCGCGTAGTACATATCTAAGAGTGAGTTTAGATGGATGTTAGGCTTTAATTTCAATATTGCAAAATAAGCACTGTTAATTTTGTTGCAAATGTGATTTATTTGTGGTTGCCAGCTTAACTTACTATCAACATGAGTTCCTAAGAAGACAGTTTGATCTGAAAAGCTATCAATATCCATGCGTGGTTTCTTGTTGAAGAAATGAATTTCAACAGTCTTATCTTCATTCAAAATGAGGAGGTTAGACTGGCACCACTTGCTCATTTCACTTTTGACTTTCTCAATAGATTCGAGAAGATCCTGCGGTGTCGTGGCACTGACGACGATAGATGTGTCATCCGCATAATTAATCATGAAGCCAGACAATTTCAAGTCATTTATGTATACAATGAAGAGCAGTGGTGCAAGGACTGAGCCTTGTGCCGCACCTATATTCACGGAATATTGAGTTGACGTATGACCATTGACCTTCGTTTTCAATTTTCTATCTGTGAGGAAAGACTGGATCCAGCTGAGAATAAAATCCCTTATACCTAAGCAGTACAATTTTTCCACGATAAACGAAATATCCATTATATCGAATGCTTTCGAAAGGTCAAAAAATAGTCCAGCAACGTATCTGTTTTCGTCTACTTCTCTATATATATGGGAAAAAAAGTCAAAGGTCGCTGTTTCTATAGATCGTGAGGGTCTAAATCCATGCTGGGTATCTGATAAGACATTATAGCGATTGAGAAAACATAATATACGTTTATACAGACATTTTTCAATGACTTTAGAGATCATCGATAAAAGTGATATTGGTCTGTAGTTTTCAAGGTCTGTACGGTCACCCTTTTTGTATACGGGAATAACAATAGCTAGTTTCAAGCATTTCGGGAATTTACCTTGCTTCACTGATTTGTTAATAAGGACTGATAGGGGGGAAGATATTTCACGTTTCACAAACTTTATCACACGCGTTGAAATTCCATCATTTCCACTGCTTCTTTTATTTGGAGGCTGCTGATTACTTCCACGATCTCTTCAGTGGTGACATCCTCGTAGAACTGAGTTCCTCTTTCTGATGAATCTATCGAACCAACCTATTTGAATCCTCTTCTGGCAACAACGCGGTCGGGTCTTTGGACAGTTGTAATCCCAGGTTCTTCATGTTCCATATTTCGTGAAGCTCAAATTTATATTTTCCATAACTGAAGGTAAATTATCAAAAAATGCGTTGACGTCCGTTTTATTGAAACTACTGGCTCTTGCTAAACTAGTTGCTTCCGGTTTGCTAATAGACAGTACAGGGTGACGTTTCAGAAATGCATTAAACCTGTAAGGACCAGCTATTTTATGGAGCTTCCAATTTTCCGGCATTTTCAAGGAAATAGCATTAGCAAATTCATATGCCAATCCACGTACTTCCTTGAGTGATAATCCAAAATAAATATCAGATGCTTTGAGTACATATTCCACTAAATGATTTTCAAGTTCAGGCTCAAATACTAAATGATTTTTGATGTAGCCAACTGAAATTGACGGCGAAACAACTCGATCATCAAGTAATTCAGACTCTGGAATTTTCTTACAGTATCTTGCTAAAGTAATCTCACTAACCTAGCAGCTCTTAAAAGTACGTCAGGCGGCGCTTTGCCCTTCTCAGTCTTCCTTTTGAAATTTCGAACCATGCTTATGTAACCTGAAAATATTAAAGAAATACATTGTATACATATACCTACGTAGAATGATGTGCAAAGTTAATCGTCTAGTGTGGGGGCTGGTTGTCACATGTGACAACCACTCTGGATTGCTTAGTTGAGTTACTCTGTCGGCCAAATGAGTTACTATCAAGGTAAGAATTGAACTGGTTTGGTTATGATTAATTAAAAATCAAACGTAGCAGAATTAGCTCATCGAATATGGAAGAAGAACTAGAGATATGAATTAGATAAATTGTATAAGATCAAGAGATTCATTAATTGATCTATAATGATGTCATAATTATTATGTTACAAAGAATCTAAATAGCCGCTATTTGAATAATTAGTGGAATCATAAAGAGAAGGAAATTGAGAATTTAATCGCCAAAGAACAGAAAACTTACGAAACCCAAGCACAGGACTGAGTACCTGCTATTTCCGAACGATCCTCTTGGACTGAGAAGCCAGACGGTTGGTCATTCATTCAGTCTCGCATTTAAAGGGACAATTTTTGAATTATGTACTATACAATTACATCAACAAACGATTTTCTCCATATTGTTTATTGAGCTATTCCTACCAATTCGACATGTGGCACAGTTTTACAGTCGTTAACGCTAAAGTGAAAACAAGCCGATATCCGAGGATAACTCTACCAAAAAAAGTCTTTTGACTGTAATTTACTTGATGTTTTGAATCTGTATTAAAGTTGAATAGTTCATTTTATTACATCTCTAATCGAACAAATGTTTAACTTCTATAAGACCCTTTTTGTGTTTATGTGCCCCTATACGGCGCTTCCCCCATTCTCAGGATACAGTTTTTGTTGGAAGGCTGTAAGCTTAACGGGTTGTTGTAGTTCGGTCCTCTTGCAGATGTTTGGACATCTATTTTATTATATAAACTGCGATGAGAACGTGTTGTAACCCTTCTGAAATTGTGACGTTTTAAGGCAAAAGAATTCTTTTGGGTTGTACCCAGTCAAAATTGATAATATGTTCTGACGAATTCATTAATTTTACCAAAGAAGCCTATTTATAAATAAAAAAATGCATATACTATTACTTCAGAATTGTCTGAACTGCTATTTCTTCAATTAATAAGTACTATGTCATGTATTTTGTCCGGCGTATATAATCTTAGCATATGAAACCTATAAAAATGTTTTACAGTATTCTTAAATACTAAATGACCGACGAAAAGTTATTAAAAATATTATGAATTCGGAGTGATTAAGTGTGTAAGAGATGATATGAAGAGATGATGATAGAAATATAACGATAAGCGTAAAAACAACAATTCCACCTTACAAGCGTTCTAAGTACTACCCTGAACCTTCTCACTTTTATTACGAGAGTAGTACATACACAACTTAACAGGGGCTTCAATGTCAGGATAATTTTAAAGCCACCTACTTGGTGACGTTAACGACAGGGGAGTTGTTCTTCCTTGACGAGAGATACGGTCGATAGAACTGGGTTGTCGGGGCCAAGCCTATTTTTGGGAAAAACCTTTTGAGTACCTTCCATATTCTACCGACTCATGACATGCACAACTCTACTGTCTATTTATTATGTTAATTAGCTATCTCAATACTGACCACAAAACAATATAATAATGGCCATGATATTTCTCAATTATATTATTATAAATTACATTACATTGCATGGGGGAACGGTAGCATCTTACCGCATGGAAGTCACACCCATGTCCATAACGAGGGGAACGGTAGCTTCCTACCGCATGGAACTCACGCCTGTTATGGAAATATACTAAGTGACATATAAATCCGAACACCCAGTTTAAATGGTTTTATTTTAATAAAAGTTGGTGAATGTATTTATCTTATTGTAAATAGAAGTGAAAAAATTTTCAGCCTTATCAGTTGGACATTCCGGTTTTTATACTGCTTTTTTTTAATTCACTAACGCTCTAAAAATGAATATTTCAGCCGCAGTAAAGAATCAACGTTGGCGGATTTTGGTTCTTGACATCCTTTACGATCGGTTACGATGCCTAGAGTACGGAGACCTGTACGATTTCGTCAACTTAGTGAGTTTGATAGGGGCCGTATAGTGGGACTTCGGGAAGTTGGACTTTCTTTTCGGGCAATTGCAGTTAGAGTGCAAAGAACTGTAGACACTGTGGTTAGGTGTTGTCAGGCATGGCTTCGAGAAGGCCGTACGCAAAGAGCAAGGGGCACTGGACGCCGCCGTAGAACAACAGACCGTGAAGATCGCCGCCTAAGATTATTGGCCTTAAGGGACCGTTTCTCCACTACCAGGTCCATTGCAAATGAATGGTTTGCAGAACACGGAAGACCAACGGTCACTCTGGGATCAGGAAATGAACAGTATTGTCTTTAGTGACGAGTCTCGATTATGTTTAGGCATGCGCGATGGTCGTGCCAGGGTTAGAAGGCGACGTGGTGAAAGGAGGAATCCACAGTTTTTTGTTGAAAGACATGTTCATCACACTGTTGGAGTTATGGTTTGGGATGTTATACTATAGCTTATGGTTCCAGGTCACCTTTAATCTTCATCAGAGGTAACATGAACGCGCAGCGTTATATCCACAAAGTTCTAGAACCCCATCTTTTACCCTATCTTGACACCCTGGCAGATCCAACTTTCCAACAAGATGATGCCCGACCACATGTTGCAAGAGTCACAATAGACTTCTTTCAACATAATGATGTCACATGGTTACCATGGCCACCAAGATCTCCCGACTTATCCCCAATTGAGCACGTGTGGGATATGATGGGTAGGAGATTGCTCAATTTGCAACGTCCTCCTCAGACTCTAGAAGCACTTCGAGAGGAGTTGGTGGTTGCCTGGAATGAGATACCACAGGAGGACATTGACCACCTGATCAGAAGCATGCCTAGGCGCGTTGGAGAATGCGTTGGATGCACATCAGGGTGCATCCACACATTATTAAAGGTCAAAGGGCTTTAAAGCAGTGCAATCATTTTGAAATTTTTATCATTTACTTATTATGCTTCATTAAGTACTTATACAAAATTTTATTAAAATAAAACCATTTAAACTAGGTGTTCGGATTTATATGTCACTTAGTATATAAACATCGCACGGGGGAGAGGTAGCTTCCTACCGCATTGCACTCACGCCCGTGTCCATGATCAGGGGAACGGTAGCTTCCTACCGCATGGAAGTCAGTACAGCAAAACAATAAAAGATACTCGGTGAAAACCCTCACGGTTTGATTGATCGAACCTTGACCTGAGCTTGATATGGACACTATTAACAAAATCACAACAGACAGACACTTCGACCTTTCAACTGTTAGAACAATATTAGAATGAACTAAGAGGGCCTGTGCGTCAGCGTGCCGTTTGTTTCACCAATACGCAGGGTCGTAAGTGGTTGTTGAAGTGTGTATGCCAGCAGTGCCTTTCTTTGCATTCCAAGTGTCAAGCAAACCTTTTACAGGGTGACTCACATGCAAGAAAGTGTCTAAAATATTGTGTATGCTAACAAGTGTATGTCTTATAGTACTTGCTAGCGCCACTGCTTTGGTTATAAATCAAACCTCAGTGTATCTGTATGGTTTCTAAACAAGAATACAGTAAGTACGGGACATTTACTGCGTTTTAATTTATTGATGTGCAGAGACTATGTTCTAATTTATGATAGATACTATAAAAGAAAAATTTCAGATTTTCTGTATTTATCATGACATAGGTATAACTGCATTTTATCATCGAAATATGCTTCTTCTACGTGCCTTTATAGTACAATGACGATATCGCATTTTTGCATTTTTTGCACTTACTGCGTTGTGGCTTATGACTGCAGTATATGTATAACTTATAAGCTAGTTCTGCTAGACAACCATTCCTTAAATATTAGCTATGGCTATTGCAGTATTACAGGATAGACATAATAATATAGCATATATCCGCTAATTAGTAACTTCAAGGTGGCATTAGGACTTTTTTATCTGTAAATGTTAACTTTCACTTATGCTATTGTGACAACGTTTATGTATGCAATTAACATTATTCTATTGAGTATCAATTGACTCCTTAACATAACGCTGAAACTACATATTCATACAATGTTTACTTCTACGCCAACTGGCGAGGAAGTATTGTAATCGCAAAAGAAATCTAAATTGAGATACACATTATGTTTTTTGGCCACTGCCGACTGTGCAATGGATAACAAACTCCAACTGTGTATCTGCGGTGGTGTCGTCACTGACACACCGTTATAGGAGAATAGTTACATATGTTAAGTATAGTTGGAAATAAGGGAGTACGTACCACTTTGGCGCCATGCGATGCTTGTGTAAATGATGACTTAGCTGTTTTTATATCTACACATATATTTTTTGGAATTTTATGATCCCTAAATGTACCACCAATTTTGCCTAACCTTTAGTTGGAGCTACACCGTCTATGATAGTTCTTTGAATATTTCGTCAAGTAGGTTGACTCAGTACATATGACGCATTGATTTGATTGAGAGGCGGTGGAAATAAAATCGCTGGAACATAGTGTTATAACGTTTCAGATATTCCTGATCATTTTCAAACATTGTTTGGAGTTGATGAAAATTTTAGGTTGGAAGATGTGTGCGGTAAAAGGCTGTAAATTTTTGCATATTTGGTGTCAGCGAAACACCTTACATTATTAAGAAGCTGCTGATCTCAGTGATACTATTTACCTATCCGACGTATATTTCCCTACATCTGCCATGGAAAGAGAAATATGATAGATCTGCTTTATATACAGGGTGTTTCAGTTTATTGTTGCATAACTTTAAGATTCGATAGAACTTTTAAAATTAATGCATAAAGTCTATATAAACATGGGTCGAAAAATGCGTGGCTTCCGAAATACAGGGTGTTTAAATTTACTTTCTAAAATAGTTTTTTTTAAATATTTCGAACAATATTTGATGTATAACAGTGAAAATTGGTATACAAGAGTTTTTTGGTACGACAAAACGAACCATTGGCATAGTTTTACTGTATCCGCTAGAGGGCGCTCTCTACTGTACCTGTAGTGTATTAAAAAAATGTTTCTTAGTGCAATTTTTTGCTTTTTGAATAAAAAAACTGATTCTTCGCACTTTTCAACATAAAAGAGCTCTCCTGTGAGTTTCCGTTATAGTTATTTTTAATTATTTATGGGAAAATAATATTTTTTTTACATTTTCGATTTGGGCATAACAAGTATCTAAGATGATCGTTTAGATTGTGTTTTTACACACAGCAATAATTCCTAACTCCAAATAAACACAAAAAAAACAGAATATTAATTTGTTTAATTTTAATATTATTTTTAACAAATTAAATTAATTATTTACAACTGAAACGCTATTGTATAGTTAGGACAAACATACAAAATCTAAAGTAGTTGCTCGAAATGTAAACCCAATTGTTCAATACACAATTCACATCTACGAATGATCTAACTATTCTCGAATAATGAGCTGGACAACCATCAAGCTGGAACCAGGCCAATCTTCTTAAATCTAACATAACATCATCCCACATATTTGCATGTTCAGCCTGTAAAAATTCCAAGAAGGTCGCAGCATTTAACCTTGCAGGCAAAAGGTAGGGTCCAAATAGTCGATTACGGTAGATACCAATCCACACGTTCACACTAAATTCATGCTGAAAATTTCTTTCCCGAACGGATTTTCATGCGACCAGATATGTTGATTATGAAAATTTACCACTCCACGTCTAGTGAAGCATGACTCATCGGTCCATAAAACGTTACTTAAAAACTCCCTATTATTATCAGTTCTATCAAGAATCCACTGACAAAATGTGATTCTTCGTTCTCCGTCCCCTGGCTGTAGTCCTTGCACAGGTTGCAAATGGTAAGGACGTCTATGGTCATTTCTAAGAACACGGTGAACATGGCTTGCTGAAATTCCCAAGGCACCAGAAACTCTCCTAACACTTGTGGTCGGATCTCTATCAAACTCACGCAGAATCATACGGGTAAATCTGCGCCGACGAACATTTATGTTTTGATCCCTTTGGAGATTTCCAAAACCATTTTCAATTATTTGGCGATGCACTCTTACAAATACTGAGCGAGTTGGATGTCGTCTGGAAATCTTCGTGCGTATTCTCTAGCTGCTTCTGCTGCGTTTCCACTTACAAAGCCATACACAAAATGAATATCCACTAACTCTTGGTTGGAGTATAAAAATGGCATTTTTATAAAACTTACAAAAAAAACAGGTAAAAGAAACTAAATTTCGTGCATTCAGAATTGCAAAAAAACATTTCAGGTTTCAACAGACAACAAAACTAATTGACGTTTAACCTTATTCTGCTATCAATTTCAAAAATATTTGCAGGTACAGCCTACTTCTAAAAATTATCGAGATACTGACTTTTTAACGTTATTTTATCATAAATAATTAAAAATGCATCGAACCTTAAAAATCGAAATATCTCAAAAACACCTAACTATAACGAAAATTCACAAGAAAGCTTTTTTATGTCGAAAAGTGCGAAGAATCAGTTTTTTATTCAAAAAGCAAAAAATTGCACTAAGAAAAAATTGTCGGTCATTTAAATACACTACAGGTACAGTAGACAGCGCCCTCTAGCGGCTACAGTAAAACTATGCCCATGGTTCGTTTTGTCGTACCAAAAAACCCTTGTATACCAATTTTCACTGTTATACATCAAATATTGTTCTAAATATTTAAAAAAAACTATTTTAGAAAGTAAATTTAAACACCCTGTATTTCGGAAGCCACGCATTTTTCGACCCATGTCTATATATACTTTATACATTAATTTTAAAAGTTCTATCGAATCTTAAAGTTATGCAACAATAAACAGAAACACCCTGTATATGCAGAGGTCGCAGATTCATCGTAGCCAAGTGAACCTACTTAATCACGATTCGATTTCGCCTTTTGAAACGACTTGACTCATCCCTTTTCTTCGAAACCTCCAACCAAGGCGCAGAAAGTATAGAGTCAATCTACTTTGCGCCATTTTTTTTTTTTGAAAGCACGAACAAGTTTTCCTTAAGATCTATTAAGTTTGTGTGTGTGTGAGTTTATGATGGTACTTTACGCTCGAACATATGCACGCATGTTTGGTCGTGACCGTGGCAACATCAACAAACAGCAAAAAGCAATATCAGAGAAGTAGCCAAGTTAACTCAAGGCATCAACAGCCAGTTCATTGACTTACACAACGACGGACACTGCTGCTTTGACCGCTAAGTCGCTGGTACTACTAGCAAGACACTCCTGAATGAAGGTGATTGTCCGAGTACTTGCATTACGACCACGGCTAGCTGTTCTTGCCGTTTGCATAGAGATGTTGAAGGAACAAATATTCGGTGCTCGATAATCTATTAAAATTGATCTCAAACTGATCCCAATCTGAGATGACGCACAGGAGGCAGACCGTCGGGCCCCGGCAGGGGTATTACGCATCTTGAAAAGTGACATTGTCGGTTTGTTTTGACATTATTTAGGTTTTTTGTAATATCATGTAGGTTTTTCTACTTCAACTTGAAACCAGCTGTTGTTTACTTGACGAGCACTCGTTGTGTTATGTGTTGCCTAAACGTCATGACGCTTGAGTTTTGTCAAGTAGAAAATACAACTCAAATTCAAATTCAAAATATTTGTTTCGTCGCGAATAAACATTACAAACAAAGGGAATTCTACAATATTGAACAATGACGAAAAAATACAGTATCGTGATTATAAAACCGGTACATGGAACCCTTTAATACAGAGTCCATGCGAGACAGCCCTGAAAACCCTTAGTCCCATCTAATTAATTGAAAACTATATAGGGTGGCCCATCCATGTGTGGACGGAATATTACTCATAAACAAATACATTTTGGCAAAATCTATTTATGGCATATTATACATGACATTTGACGGCACATTTCTAAAATATTGGCAATTATACAGGGTGTCCCAAAGTTGTGCTACATATCAAAGTTGTGATTTTTTAAATGGAATGCCTCAAATTTTATTGCATATTTGGATAAACCAACTCAAAAGAAGAAGATTGATATAACAGACTATGGAGTTTTGGTAATTAGCTACTGAGATGTAAGGTGTTTGTCCAGAAAAACCGTCCACCTCGGCAACAGGGTGGTCAAAAACGCAAATTGTAGTTTTTCTCAAAAATTTCAAATACGAGTACATTACCCTGTATATTTGTGCAACTTGGGATTCAATTTTTTATAAGCTTTTTTTTTGATATAAGGTTTGATTCAGATAAAATCACTAGATTGTGAGTTATTAAGCTTTTAATAGAACAACACACCAAAATTAAGGAAAAAAATCACATCATCCATGGAAACAACCTCTAGAAAGATAGAAAGCCATTACTGGTTTGCTTCGACGATACTTAGTATTCCAACTACATGACGGGTCGTCCGTGATGGCGTACTTGCACACAATACTAGAACATCTTCAAAATGAGGTATACAAGACCGTCATTTTATTTAAGAAATGTTCAAAAAGACGGTCATCCGCCATTTTGAAATTTCATCTTGATTGTTTCAAAAAACAAGTAGGGGACCTTCATGAAAAGCACTGTACCTTCTCTACCTGTCAGCCTGGAAGAAGTGAAAAAATGGCGTCAAGTAGGTTGACTCTGCACCTCCCACGCAATGCTGTCATCCGTTCGTAAAGCATTACGTTCGGCACAAATTCGTCTGTCTGAGCCTAGCTACAAACATGTATAACGAAAAGTGATTGGATTAAGTCAGCCAAATATGCCCATATAATTAGTCCATAATAAATAGTCCCCACCAATTTGATAACGATAACGCTAGTTTCTTCCCTGCCCTGAGTATGGACCATATGGCAACGGTGCTGAACAACACCAGCCTACGCCAGCCTCGATACTATAACTCGAGATCGAGAATGCCGGCGATGCAGTCTGATGCACACAGTCTATCGCGTGAAGGTTGCAATCGTCCCGACGATTGCGTGTCGCGTCTGTAAATATTTCTGTTTTAAGGACAAATGTAGGGAGAAATATATGTGTGAAATATGTAGTAATAGGGTGTGTAAATTTAATCCACCGCTACAACCTCCAACCCCCAGTTTTTAACCCCAAACATTTTTTTTCTGAAATGCAAACAACGAAATTTGGGGGATTTTTATTTATTTATTTATTGGCACTTTTCTTCGCCGCCACTTGACCAATTTTCAAATACTTTTGCGTCCGTGGCATAGTAACAACATTCTGTAAAAGTCCCGTCGAAATCCGAGCAGTACTTTTCAAGTTATAAGCGGTTATAAGATTTGAGCACAGACTGACAGACATGTTTTTTCGTGATGTACATCCAAAAAGCATATCTAATTTTCGATTTTTTTCGCGATTCCTCACCGGTAGTAGGTGAGGCAAGTAAAACGAGTACTTGAATACCGAATATTCATTTTTCTAACACCTTCAATAACAATATAAACATCTCTACATCATGCGTTGGTCAGCTGAGCTTGAACAAGCAGCCAAGCGGCTCGACGGCCGACGGTATCTCATTCTAGGGTAGGTTGGCCGTGCTACATTCGCGGGTCGAGACAGTCAGATGTGTTGCTTTAGGTCAAGAAATCTACCAGAGAGTGGGAGGTGGCCGAACAAACAAACTCAGGAGTTGGTTCGGAAATTTGGATGATTAATAAATATTCAACTTTCTCTAGCACTGTCATACTACACCTTATACTATTTTCTAATGTCCATAAGAGGCCGTTCAAGTATTACGTAAGCAGATTTATTACAATTATTTACCCCCCCCCATCCCCCTTATCAGCAAAAGCAAGCAAAGCTCTTACCCTCTCCCCCCATGCTTACGTAAACATTTGTAAATTTATGTATTATTTTTTTTAATATTATAATTATAACGTTGTAATTATAATTTGAAAAATAAGAAAATAGATTTAGGATAGAGATTATATACCAAGTGACATATAAATCCGAACACCCAGTTTAAATGGTTTTATTTTAATAAAATTTTGTATAAGTACTTAATGAAGCATAATAAGTAAATGATAAAAATTTCAAAATGATTGCACTGCTTTAAAGCCCTTTGACCTTTAATAATGTGTGGATGCACCCTGATGTGCTACGCATTCTCCAACGCGCCTAGGCATGCTTCTGATCAGGTGGTCAAAGTCCTCCTGTGGTATCTCATTCCAGGCGACCACCAACTCCTCTCGAAGTGCTTCTAGAGTCTGAGGAGGACGTTGCAATTTGAGCAATCTCCTACCCATCATGTCCCACACACAGGGTAAAAGATGGGGTTCTAGAACTTCGTGGATATAACGCTGCGCGTTCATGTTACCTCTGATGAAGATTAAAGGTGACCTGGAACCATAAGCTATATATTTTAAATTTTTGGTACATATATTAAATTCAAATTAACAGTTTTCGATGACATTGGATTGCTTCGATTGCTGCTCAGTGTTGTGAGTTTGCTCGCTTTCATCGGATTTTGGAATGTCTACGTCGTTCTCATCGAGCCATTCAACATCATGGTGCTCTAAATTTTGAATAATGCACATCAGTTCATTAGCACGACGAGCAGCGACTCCTACGGGTCTAACTTTCCTATCAGTGTGCGTGTTTACTTTTTTATGGATATTTTCGATGTGACGATTTAGTGACTTGACGGAAGCATGATAAAGACCACACGTTTTGCATGTTCGACATGATAGCCTCAATTTTACCGTCGGACAAAAATAATCGTTGGGCATTTGCATTAAATCTTTGAGTGAAGCATTTAAGCGTAGAGCTAAATTGACTAGAAGATTAAGAAATTGCCCTCCTTCATCCAAAACCAAGTCATCAACTATTTGTTTTACTTTTACAGGTGGTGGATTACTGTCTAGTAATCTAAATAGGCCACTTCTTGGACGACAACATTCAGTATTTCTACATTTTACAATTTGAAGCAAGTATTGGCTCTCACGCACATGTTCTGAGTACCATTTAATGTCTGGAAAATCAGGAAGATTTTGTTCACCTGCCCCAACATATTTTGCATTAACATTATAGCCATCAATTTCCATTGAACTCCATACTTCAGCTAATACATTTCCTGCAAATTCGAAATTAGATCTTTCTAAATGTTCATCAATTGTAACCCCACGTTCATCCAAATGAGACTCTAGATGGTCTTGAGGCAATATTAAACCAGCCAGCTCCCGACTAAGAAGAGCCATTTTGCGCTCTACTCTGTTATACGCACTTCTTCCAGGAGCATTGGTAGCTAAAAACAATGCATCGAAATCATGTCGCTTAAAGTGTTGTATAGCAAACCCTATGACTTTTTGATAACGTGGATTTTCATCTGGCCCTCCATCAACCGTCATGATTGCCACTGTTTTTACTAGTTCATGGTCAGTTTTAGCTAATGGTCGAAACTCTTCAAGTTCGAAAAGCGTCTCGAAATCCTGAGTATTAGCAGTAAACCAATGAATGTTGGTCCAGAATATCCAACGGCTTGCGGTTATCCTAGCATATTGGAAGTGATTTTGATACCAGCAGAAACAGATGGTATTAATTTATGACGCTCAGCGATTACCCAATCGTAATCAGGCAATTTGATTCTATATTCCATGTGCATTAGAAGAGGTGCTTGCTTATTTGCCGCAGTTACACCAATAGCTACTCGAGCTTTATCATCTTGAGATAAGAAAAATACTTGATCTGGTCCAAGTATGGATGCTATGTTCTCTAAATAATGGATTGATGTTTCAGCGAACTTGCTATCTAAGTGGCTCTTGTGGTGATCAGAATTAGATTTCCTGGGAATCAAACGAAGATATGTCCCACACTAATGTCAAATCCTATTTTACGTAATTCTTGTGTGAGTTCATCAAGAGTTTTTACGCTGCGAATTGATTCCGTTCGTCTTCTATCATCTGCTGCACTTCCAAATAAAGCTATATCCGCGATTGTTTTCAATAGTGAATGTTGATTGCTTTCAAGATTAGGCCGTCCCACTGAATCCCTCAGAGATAGTCTTTTTTTATTTCTGGATTTTCATGACAAATATCTTCTAACTTTCTTTTCATACCATCCCTGTGTTTCTACTGGGCAACTGCGATTTGAACCTTCCTGTTTAAAGACTGTTTTGTTGTTTTTATTTCCTCGCGCAACTTAATGATCTGTTTATCAACTTCAGCACGGCTTGGCATAGTATCTCTGGCAGAATACAAAGCATTCAGATTTTTTTCGAGTAGAGAAATCTTATATTTCATAGCTTCCTGAGAAGGTTTTGCTCACTGTTTATCTGTATTTTCATTAATTTCGCATTGCTGTTGTGATTGATTACCGGGTTTTATTTTATCTTCTTCCTCTTTTTTAATATTTGAAGCTGACTGTATAATTTGTGTTTTTTCTGCAGGTTTACAGGTTGCCTAAAAATAAAAACTTTCTATGGCTTCTGCTAAAAATTCTCGTATTAAGCTACATAAATACAAAGTATGGCAATATATATATTTGGTAAATACAAAACCCTATGGCTTTAAATCTAATATGTTTAAATGAGCAATTCGTTCCGGTCACAAAATACAGGGTGTTAGTTTTCTGTATATATATGTATAAAACTAACATCCTGTACTTTGTGACCAATTGACGGAATCAATCATAAGAAATAAATCTATAATATAATGAATATGACCTCTATACTTTGGGATAGGCCATATTTTCTAATCAGTAAAGAAAAACTTTTTGGCGATTTCTAATATTTCTAGTACTCATAGGTACCTAAAATGATTTCGTCACTCACCTTAGAAAAAAAATTTAGTAGATTGGATTTATTCTTAGTCGCCGCTTGCAATTCTTCTTCGATTCTCTTAGATACAATAATATCTAGTTCCTTGTCGGATTTTGCTTGTAATTTGTAATTTCGCCACACTTCGTTAACTAACTTTTGTACATTTTGTACTTTCGTATTTGTATGAGATTTTTTAAAACTTTCAAACAATTTTTGGTATAACTTGGATTTGTCTATGTGAAACGACATCATTTAAACATTAAACTTTGGCTAATGGAATCAATGGTAACACAAATGTTAGAAGGATCTTGAGAAAACGATCTGCATGCACTCGCGAAACCTCGGTAGCATTTGGCAGACACTCACCGTAAATTAAAATAATATAGACAACTCCGATATGTGTGCCAACCGATGTGTGAAAAGTCCAAATAGTGCATTAATGATTCTGACAAAACCTACGCCTTTTTGAAACCATTGCACTATATGAAACATTGTTCTTGGAGTAGTTTCGAATGCCTATTAAGTATAGAGTCAATCTACTTGACACTTTTTTCTATCTGCATACCTACACAAATGAACGGTTTCACAAGTGCAATAATTATAACGTTATAAGTGTATAGTTCTCTTGATGACATAACGTACACTTAGAAACTGCCATTTGTCACACGGGAGTGCTAAAACGCCTGCAGTGTCCTATCAGGCCTCACAAGAAGAAACATAGAATAGAAGAATAGCATGCTGTACAATAATTATGTGTAGTTGTGTATTTATATTGATAGGTACAAAATATAGGTTGTCATAGCGTGCAGGAATATGTAATAAGTATTTTCTGTGTACGATGTGATGATGCTGTCAAATATATTAACTTGAGGTGTGATAATTGAAACTTGTAAAATAAAATTGAAGAGTAAGGTAATTTTCACACCAACATAGAGCATGCCGCTCGCGATCTAGCTCTCTTCTACCGCTACGGTAACGTGCTTTGCTCCTCAGAGTTCTCCTCGATGACGCCGCCGCGATGTGTGCCTGGCAGACAGACCCGTCTGACTTCAGCCTCCCATCCTAACCCTGTCACTAGAGTATCGAGATTGTGGAACAAATGACATGAAGAGCTACTAAGCTTAGGCAGTTCAAAAATCCGATTAACAAAGGTTCTTTAAGCTCCTAATAGCAGCTGCGGTGCCTGGGCATTTAGGCTTCTGCCTTCGTGGCTGCTATATTTCTTAAAAGAATTGGTAGGCTTTGGCGTCTAGGAGCACGAACCAGTTCTGTTTACGTTTGTTCATGGTTAGACGAAAAGCAAACACATTCAGTTCACCCAACAGACATACTATTTTAAGCTTACTCATAAATATTTTTTTGAATCAAAATACGGACAATGAGCTACTTGATTCGTACCTAATTTCATGGAATAAATGAGTATTTCTTACAGTAGTTGGATCAGGAAAACGATTCAAGTCCAATTTGAAAAAACATATTTCTTATTTTTAATTCGAAATGGTGAAAACACTATCGGCCATGGTGTGACGTCATACAAATTTTAAACAAAGAAACGTTATCCGTGTGTCACGCGTGAACTAACCTTGTCTTTAAATATTTCTGAAAAACAACTCATCAACGTTAAAAGTTAACGTATGCTCGTTTTAAAATTGACACATTGATAGCCGGTAATTTTTTTGCCTTCAACCCAAATTTCTGAGCTCCTCAGCTGAAGTTCATCAGAACAAATAACTATACTAAGTGACATATAAATCCGAACACCCAGTTTAAATGGTTTTATTTTAATAAAAGTTGGTGAATGTATTTATCTTACTGTAAATAACAAGTGAAAAAATGTTCAGCCTTATCAGTTGGACATTCCGGTTTTTATACTGCTTTTTTTTTAATTCACTAACGCTCTAAAAATGATTATTTCAGCCGCAGTAAAGAATCAACGTTGGCGGATTTTGGTTCTTGACATCCTTTACGATCGGTTACGATGCCTAGAGTACGGAGACCTGTACGATTTCGTCAACTTAGTGAGTTTGATAGGGGCCGTATAGTGGGACTTCGGGAGGCTGGACTTTCTTTTCGGGCAATTGCAGTTAGAGTGCAAAGAAGTGTAGACATTGTGGTTAGGTGTTGTCAGGCATGGCTTCGAGAATGCCGTACGCAAAGAGCAAGGGGCACTGGACGCCGCCGTAGAACAACAGACCGTGAAGATCGCCGCCTAAGATTATTGGCCTTAAGGGACCGTTTCTCCACTACCAGGTCCATTGCAAATGAATGGTTTGCAGAACACGGAAGACCTATTGGCATGCGAAGTGTTTACCGACGAATGAGAAGTTTTGTCTTGTTTTCATACCGGCCACACTGGGTCCTCCCTTTAACTCGAGAACACCGACGCAATCGCCTTGAGTGGTGCAGACAACGGTCACTCTGGGATCAGGAATGGAACAGTATTGTCTTTAGTGACGAGTCTAGATTTTGTTTAGGCATGCACGATGGTCGTGCCAGGGTTAGAAGGCGACGTGCTGAAAGGAGGAATCCACAGTTTTTTGTTGAAAGACATGTTCATCACACTGTTGGAGTTATGGTTTGGGGTGCTATAGCTTATGTTTCCAGGTCACCTTTAATCTTCATCAGAGGTAACATGAACGCGCAGCGTTATATCCACGAAGTTCTAGAACCCCATCTTTTACCCTATCTTGACACCCTGGCAGATCCAACTTTCCAACAAGATAATGCCCGACCACATGTTGCAAGAGTCACAATAGACTTCTTTCAACATAATGATGTCACATTGTTACCATGGCCACCAAGATCTCCCGACTTATCCCCAATTGAGCACGTGTGGGATATGATGGGTAGGAGATTGCTCAATTTGCAACGTCCTCCTCAGACTCTAGAAGCACTTCGAGAGGAGTTGGTGGTTGCCTGGAATGAGATACCACAGGAGGACATTGACCACCTGATCAGAAGCATGCCTAGGCGCGTTGGAGAATGCGTAGCACATCAGGGTGCATCCACACATTATTAAAGGTCAAAGGGCTTTAAAGCAGTGCAATGATTTTGAAACTTTTATCATTTACTTATTATGCTTCATTAAGTACTTATACAAAATTTTATTAAAATAAAACCATTTAAACTGGGTGTTCGGATTTATATGTCACTTAGTATATTCAAAACCTACTTAGAAGAAGAGTCAACTAGCATATTCGTCGTGAAAATTTTGTTGCATTTTTTGAAGACTGAAGGCGACAGATCGCTTGTACCAAGCATAGAAGGCGGGTTTCGATGTCGCAATATCTTCGATCGCCGTGTTTCGCTCTATAACAATTTACTGTTAACTTCCAAGAAACAATCAATTGGGACAATGTCGCAGGCAGTCGATCGACGTTGGTTTCTGAATAAATATTCACAAAGATACCGACATGGCGTGCCACTTGTGGGTTCCTGAATTTTTGTTTTGTGGGTACCTGACGCTTGCTATCGGCTTTTGGTTTTGTGACGTCATGCTTTTGTCTTTTCTTGGTAGAGGTTCAAGCACACGATTACCAGTGTGTACCTTGATTTTGCTATAATGGCGTAAAGGATTAATTAATGTATTCATATGATATTATGTTATGTAACACAGGTATTATTAGTTCCTATGCCAAAACTGCCGAGGAAGTATGGTAATCGCGAAAAACTTTGTTCTTTGACGATTATTTTATTTATTTACAAAGGGTGTAGCACATGTCAATAAAAAAAATAATAAAAAAATTAATGATACACTACTTAAAGCTAGTTACAATAAATATTACATGAACTCTTAACACTTCACTATTTCATGTTGGAGAGATGGATAAAAAAGACCCCCACCCCTAAATAAGGCCATTAAAATCTTTCCCATCTAGGAAATTCTTTATGGAATAATAACATTTTTCAGATGGAAAGTGTTGTTTTTGTCTACTTTTTGATAAAATTTTAAAAAGTCTGTGGTAATTTATTTCATATTGATATTCATAATGGACGCAATATGGGATTTTTGCACAGGTGAATAGAGTTTCTCAAATCTGATTCCGAACATGTATAGAAAACTAATATTTTCTTAATTGGCCTTGAAAGGTTATCACGTTATTTCAGCACAAGAAAGGTTACCCACATGGGACACTTCAAATGTAGGTTCATAGTATACTAAGTGACATATAAATCCGAACACCCAGTTTAAATGGTTTTATTTTAATAAAATTTTGTATAAGTACTTAATGAAGCATAATAAGTAAATAAATTTTTCGATGACGGAAGAAGGACCTCCGGTAACAGTCAAAGAAATGGCAACGCTGGCACCTAAACTTTTTGGTAGAAGGGGGTTTTAATAGAATTTTTACTTTTTCTCTATTAACGCCACTGTACTTATGTCTTGCAAAAACTCGGATTTTTTCGATTAAATCGCGTTTTTTTTACTTTTCAATTTGTTATTGATTTTTTACTTAAATTTGGCAATTATACTAAGTGACATATAAATCCGAACACCCAGTTTAAATGGTTTTATTTTAATAAAAGTTGGTGAATGTATTTATCTTACTGTAAATAACAAGTGAAAAAATTTTCAGCCTTATCAGTTGGACATTCCGGTTTTTATACTGCTTTTTTTTAATTCACTAACGCTCTAAAAATGAATATTTCAGCCGCAGTAGAGAATCAACGTTGGCGGATTTTGGTTCTTGACATCCTTTACGATCGGTTACGATGCCTAGAGTACGGAGACCTGTACGATTTCGTCAACTTAGTGAGTTTGATAGGGGCCGTATAGTGGGACTTCGGGAAGCTGGACTTTCTTTTCGGGCAATTGCAGTTAGAGTGCAAAGAAGTGTAGACACTGTGGTTAGGTGTTGTCAGGCATAGCTTCGAGAAGGCCGTACGCAAAGAGCAAGGGGCACTGGACGCCGCCGTAGAACAACAGACCGTGAAGATCGCCGCCTAAGATTATTGGCCTTAAGGGACCGTTTCTCCACTACCAGGTCCATTGCAAATGAATGGTTTGCAGAACACGGAAGACCTATTGGTATGCGAAGTGTTTACCGACGAATGAGAAGTTTTGGCTTGTTTTCATACCGGCCACACTGGGTCCTCCCTTTAACTCGAGAACGCCGACGTAATCGCCTTGAGTGGTGCAGACAACGGTCACTCTGGGATCAGGAATGGAACAGTATTGTCTTTAGTGACGAGTCTCGATTTTGTTTAGGCATGCACGATGGTCCTGCCAGCGTTAGAAGGCGACGTGGTGAAAGGAGGAAGCCACAGTTTTTTGTTGTTCATCACACTGTTGGAGTTATGGTTTGCGGTGCTATAGCTTATGGTTCCAGGTCACCTTTAATCTTCATCAGAGGTAACATGAACGCGCAGCGTTATATCCACGAAGTTCTAGAACCCCATCTTTTACCCTATCTTGACACCCTGGCAGATTCAACTTTCCAACAAGATAATGCCCGACCACATGTTGCAAGAGTCACAATAGACTTCTTTCAACATAATGATGTCACATTGTTACCATGGCCACCAAGATCTCCCGACTTATCCCCAATTGCGCACGTGTGGGATATGATGGGTAGGAGATTGCTCAATTTGCAACGTCCTCCTCAGACTCTAGAAGCACTTCGAGAGGAGTTGGTGGTTGCCTGGAATGAGATACCACAGGAGGACATTGACCACCTGATCAGAAGCATGCCTAGGCGCGTTGGAGAATGCGTAGCACATCAGGGTGCATCCACACATTATTAAAGGTCAAAGGGCTTTAAAGTAGTGCAATCATTTTGAAATTTTTATCATTTACTTATTATGCTTCATTAAGTACTTATACAAAATTTTATTAAAATAAAACCATTTAAACTGGGTGTTCGGATTTATATGTCACTTAGTATAATTAAAGGCAAGATGTACATCAGTTTAGATAAGGCGGATCGTATCTCTTACCCGTTCAGGAATCCCAGTGCTGACAGTCGAACTTGAAACAAACGGTATATTGTTTTAAAAATTCAGTGGCGTACATCTTTTTCTCAATATTAATCGTGAGGCTGTACCCGAGACGTCATCGGAATTCATAATTATCTTCTAGTTAGTACGAAGTTACCATCTTGCAATGAACAACACTGCCAGAATTCAACAGAACCGACACAATGATCTTTGAAATGTTTATAAAAAAACTAGATTTTTATAAAACTTTGACACCCTGTATCATTTTGGGACATACGTTTATATAAACTTTTCTACTTAAATTTGGTTTAGATGCAATCTGGTAATTACACCCTATCATTTTTCGTACACCCACCGTTTTCTGATATAATGTTATACAATTGGTCACCTTGTACGTTCCGCGCATTTTTACTGTAATGATCCCATAGCACAGCTTCTTCGTTGGACGTAATTTTTGTCAAAACCAATATCGAAGCGTGATTGAATTTAAAATGAGCATCAGTTTTGAAAATCCCGTTACGAGTTTAGCAGTAAACAATGGATCATAAATGTTGCAATATTCTACAAATGACAAACATCCACTAAAGAAAGCTATAAATCTTCTGTAGGTGCAAAGTTGGAAAGTAACGCATTTGTATGGCTAATAATATCAAAGATGAAAGGCTTTACCTACACATCCATATTAAAATAACTATTGTTTTCATACACGCGTTCCGAACATTGTAAGTATAGTCATTGGTGTGAAACACAACGTTAAATTTTTGCTTCAATAAATCTTAGTGACATTTGTTTGTATAATTTAATTTATTGCTAACGTTAATTGGGTCATATTGATATGTTTTATATTTTATTATACTGACATAGAATAAACAACACTCGGTAATAATGAATGTATTATAACAATTTCTAGTATAATAATAATAATTTATTGGTGCTAAGTTCACATATGGTTTGTACACGATGGCTAAAGATCGTGAAAGGTACAAGTATATAAACAAAAAAAACAATCATGAAAACACGTAATGGATAACAAACAAGAGTGGAACACGCAAGCATAAAAAATTTAAAACAAAAATAAGTTATAAACACACTTAATGTAGATACCAAAAACACTAGTTTAACACGAAAAGTTGAATAAAATTGAGGTCATTACAATCACATAAGGAAAAATGCTGAAAAGCGTATATAAGCAAAGTAGAGCATACAGACACCTAAGGTAAATAAAACATAGAGCAGACATATTGCGTGAAATAAAGCGTAGGACGAAAAGAGAATTAAATCTGAAAAGTCATTATTTAGATACTCATCAAATGTGTAAACAGTTTTTTCAGTTAGGTACTTCTTTATTTTATTCTTGAATGCACTATTACCAAAGTGTCTAATATAAGACGGTAGGGTGTTGAAGAACTCTATGCCGAAGCAGTTGGCCGAATCTTGATTTCTGCATCTATGATTGTTGCAAAACAAGATTATGTATATAATATTTGGAGTACGTATACTTTATCTGAAGTCACTTGAAATAGCATAAAAACCTTTGGTCGGCGCGTCCTTTGTAATTTCATGACGTATCATAGGCGTGCGGCCATTTATTTAGAACGATAATAATAATGTTTTTATATCACAATAAATGGATTTTACTATCTTCTTATTTTTTTGATTTGGGATAAAAATACTTATATTGGGAGTTTAATTTATGTTGACTGAAAGTTAAGAAATGGAAAAATTACAGAATTCCAACGTTTGACATGCAGGCAAATATTTACATAGCAGGTAGGTATATAGAAAGGTATATAAAGACTTACATTATAGGTATTTATATATCATCCTCACCTTCGGAGCTGTCGCTAGAGTCATCTTGTAGAGGAATTACAACGGGATTTACAGGAGGCAAAACACAATATTCATTTTCTTTTTGAATAATATGCCTAGAACACTGCTTCCATAGGTCTGTGGCAGCAATATGAGATACTGCATCGCTTATTGTGGCCAATAGCGATTCACTTAATTGAGGGGTCTGATTATGTTTTCTTACTTTTTTTTTTAAAGCAGCCCACACCAACTCAATCGGGTTAAAAATGCAGTAATAGGGAGGTAGACGTAATACTTCATGGCCATTTTGCTGAAGCAGATTGTCAACAACATACTCTTTTTCAAATTTTTGTCTTTTAATAAGATGCAATAATATGTACGTACAGTTCTGGGAGCTCCACTATGTCGGCCCATATTTTGAGCAACACTTCCTAAAATCCAAATGGTTTTTACCTCTCAAAATAAGGTTATAATCGTTTCTTACTAGTTTCTCGTAACCGCTGATCGATTCGTTGGAAACTCTTTGAATTAGGCAGGTGTCTATTAGGGAATCTGTCAGCGTACAATCTTCGTGCTCCTAAAGCAATATTCATCAAACTATATTCCATGATGTTTAACAACTTATTGTCAACTTAAAATTGTTCATGAAGTTTAAAGCAATATGACAAACATTAGAAACTATAGCAACGCTACTCAGATATTATCCAAAGCAACTTGATTAAAAACAAATATCTTGAAAACTATTAGCTTTAGACATTTCTAACAAGTAAACCTTTTTTGTTGTGGAAATACGAGAAAATAATATTTTTCGGTCAGTTGTTGTTGAAATGTATTTGGAATTACTGGAAGACGCCATAGATCCTGCATTAACAGCCATAATTGAAAATCAGAATGATCGGCGGTACATTGCGAATAGGTTGATGTTCCAACAGGATGGTGCCCCACCACATTACGCATTACGTGTTCGACAATATTTAGATCAGACGTTTCCAGATCGATGGATTGGTAGAAGAGGTGCCATTGAATGGCCCCCAAGATCGCCAGATTCATTACCTTTGGATTTATTTATGTGGGGTCATTTAAAAAGCAAAATCTATGCTACTCAGCCAACATCATTAGAAGACCTGCGACAAAGAATAATTCTTCATTCACAATTATTGTGAATGAGTGCCTTCGAATTACTCCTCAAATATTGCAAAATGTGCGGCAACGTTTTGAGCAAAATCTTTATTATTGCATGGAGAGTCATGGTGGCCATTTTCAACATTTACTTGCCTAACGGGTCAGTTCATTCTTCATTTTTAAATTACTTTGCTGCCAAATGTATTGATCTCCACTAATGATGATGTATTAGTTTTATTTAAGCTTTAAATCAATAAATCTTTAAAATTACTGAACTGAAGTACATTAATTTTATATCATTATAAAGGGAATTGAAATACCTTTAAAATAAGGTATCACTCGACCACCCTTAACATTTAAGATTTTGGGGTTGGTGTCACCCCCGCCCAGGGGGCTGCACGTGTTAACGTGATTTTTGCCAAACTTGTGTCCCCCTCGAAAACACGGGTTTGAGCGTTTTTCCAAAAAAAAACTGAGCTGCCAGTAAATGCGTCTGTTTCGTTTTCGATGCGCCACCCTGTATATTAGCTGTACCAGACGAGTTATCTGTGTTGTGCTTTCTGAAGAGGCGTTATGCGGCAAGTTATAAATTACGATTTACGCCTTTTTTGCGTTTTCAAAAAATTTTAAAAGCATTACGGGAAAGACCGCACCCACGTTGGGTGTAACTAAGCTACATCACAGAAAAAACAAGAAATGACGCATCAGACACAAAACATTTTCACAGTATCTCACATCTAGGCGCTGGTTTCTATTTCCTACTTGACACTGCAAAATAAATTTTTAAAATATTTAAATGACTCGAAATAAAAAATAATGTAATGTAATAAGCTGTTCACGTTTATTATACAGGGTGTTTTCAAAGGTGAGTCACTTATTTTAACTGCTTATAGGACTCGTCAAAAGGAGTTGATACAAAAAATCACGTATATAAAAGTTGCATAGTAAAATATTGTTTATATATATATATATATATATATATATATATGTATATAACGTGAGCAGTATATAGTTCTATCTGTGGCATATTTTCTAACAAGTTAGTTGTAATATACTTCACCAACCAGGGATTTTCTTTTCTTATCTCTCTCATTTTTGAAATTCAGCAAATTTGCATATACACCTTCGGAAAAAACATTATTATACATTATGATGAGGAAGAGAGATAGAAATATACAAAAGTATGTAGGTGCGTGAAAGACACTCGATTGTAGAATCCTATCTGGCAGCGTCGGAGTATGACGGACAACGGGGTAAAGTAGAAGAGTGATAAAAGAGAGATGGCAGAACGGGCGCTGGCGCCTGGTGCTTAGACGGATGCGCTCAACAAATGCGATTTGTTTCTCCCATTCGCAGAGTTGCCGATACCAATATGTCATATTTCTAAGAAATCTAAGTCTACCCAAATTTCGGGAAAAATAGCTGCGGATTCCACATAAGAGTATTCCAAAAATGAAAAAAGTTCAAACTATTAAAATTGTATGAATGTTTCATGGTTCAAACCATATTTTTCATGTTTGTACATTGTTGTATAAATGATTTTGTAATCCCTATTCTTGTTGCCAGTAGAGATACAACAGTATTGAGAGAAATCATGGACCGCTAGATAGGGCTACAACTACCATATGACTATCAAATAGTAGTGATAAACAGGGTTTGTTTATAGCACAGTTGCCTGGTGTGGCGAATTTGCGCCATAGGGGCGATTTGACAACTTTGAAGGACAACTATAACGGGTACTATGGTGCCCGGTATTCGGGAATCTGGCAATACCTGATGATTCCTAACGTTTATTACGCCAGATTGTTTGCTGACTTGCGCAGTACAACATGACAATCAACGTGACTGAGCACCTGGTAACCCTGATTTAAGGTGTTATATTTAAAGAGCTTGGGGCAGTTAGGTATCTAGGTCACATTTTTTAATGTATTTCGAGAAATCCGTAATGTTGAGTAAATACTAGATCACGTTTCTTGCTTAGTTTGCTGAAAATTCTACAATAGACGTACATTTTGAGAAACAGAGATTTGGTGACGACAAAATCGTAAAAATATAACGCATTTTCGTAAAATAATTTCTTTGTTGAAAAGACTGTGGCTTGATGACCCATTCAACGAGTATAGTGTCCCGCTACGCTTTGAATATTCGAAACACTATACTCCAGCAGCATTCAGCTTCAATGTTATCTTTATGAAGTTCTAACGTCTAGGCCATGCTGATTAAAAGCTTGAATGAATCAACACTTAACTCTAAATTCCCCACAATTCGGGAAGCTCTACTCAAATTGGCAACACAGCGTATCTGCCTATTATTCTCATTCGTGATACAGGTCTGCTGCAAATTTCAGTATGCGTTGAGTCGACAGAAGAAGTACAGTAGATGCGCGCATTACGCACCAGTTCGATTGGACGTCCTGTGAACCGATTTCGGTGATTTCGAGATTTCACGAAATCACCTAAATCACTCTACTTATTTTTATGAATGGATAATTGGTTTTGTAGCAATAAAGGTTGCGTCTCATCACAAAAATAAGAAGATACCCACTCTAACAAAAAATAGTACACTCTTAAAAATGTGTAACGAAAATAAAAAGATATTCTAACAAAAAAATAAGTTCTCAAAAATAAAACGCAATAATGAACACAAATGTTTCAAATGGTCCTTCACAGCTGGGGCTCAAAAACGTCTCCTTCATTCAATGAACAGTATGTCAGGCGGTTATAAAACTCCTGACGAACTCTCAAGAGGGTAGAAGGCTGTATTTGCCCGAGCGCTTCAACGATTTTCACCTGTAGGTTATGCAAATTGTCTGCTCTCTCATTGAAAGTGTAAACAGTACTTTTCACATAACCCCACAAGAAAAAATCATTGGGCGCTAGATCGGGTGATCTAGGAGGCCATTTTATTGTTCCGTTACCGCCAATAATCCGGTGGCCGAACACACTTTCAAGGTAAGTGTGTACGATCGCCGCATTACGCGCCGGGCATCCATCTGGTTGGAACGAAATATTAGCGAGATCAATGCCTAGCTGCCTAATTGCAGGAACAATCTGCGTCTGTAGTAACGCCAAATATTTTGCAGCCGTAAGAGTTCCATCAATAAAGAACGGTCCGATAATGTTATTACCTAGAATTCCTGCCCACACATTCAGTTTCTGTGGATACTGGGTGCGGACGGGAATACTGAGGTGTTTATTTTCCCAAGACCAATACCGAACGACTGAAGGATTGTGATGACCGTGGAGAGGGAATGTGGATTCATCAGTAAACAAAATTTTACCAATAAAACTTCCATCCCTGTTCACCTTCTCCATGACCGTTTCACAAAACTCCATTCGACGGTATTTGTCTACAGGAAATATTTCTTGAACCGTTCCAACCTTGAAGCTATGATAGCCGTTGCGATGCAAAATATTTCTTGTTGTTCTGGGTGTGAGATTGGCTATTGGTACCATTTCAGCAATTTTTCTGCTTGAGCATGGCTCAGATACTTCTGCAGCGGCACAAACAGCAGTTTCGATCTCCTCCCTTTTCTCGCTAATTTTTGGTTTCCAACCTTCAGGGTGCATGCAGCTATGGCACTTATGTAAGCAGCCTACCCTATTGAATTTTTCGTAGGTATTTATAACCGTTGCGTGAGACGGAATTGGCCGATCTGGGAAGCGTACCGCAAATAATTCAACAACCGCGCGTGCTGAATTATTCTGGATGTACCATTCTATCATTTGAAACTTTTCTTCTTGCGAGTACATTTTTAAGATATTTTGGATTAAATAAAGACGCACCTTTCCTACACAAAACCCAACCGCAGAGTGAGTCATGAATCCCTTAACGCACTTGACGACGGCACGCGCGTTAACGGTAGGAAATATGTACGAATAGCGATGAAAGTAGACGAGCCAAGAAATGATTTCCCATGGATAACAATGGTTTTTCCTAAGGTGTATGTAATTTCGAGGATCAATAAGAAAAAGTGGATATGCAACTAATTTCTAGCTTACATACATCTCAAGTTGACATCTCGAGGGAAAACCTACATAATGTCACAAAAAACCTATATGATATTAAAAATACCGACATAATGTCAATTTTCAAGATACGTAATACCCCTACCTGGAATAATTCCAAATTCTGACTGTTGTTGACATTTGTCAAACTTTGTGGATTCATCAATTTTGCGGCAAAATGATATGTTTTAAAACGGTGCGGTGGATTGTCTTTGAATATTGAGTTAATGTCTAATATCAAAAAAACAAATACAACCTTAAATAAACTGAATACTATTGATCAAAGATTTGGATCCGGATATATCGTAAAATTATTCCCGATGAACGATGAATAAAATTCGCTCGTGTTTTTGAAACAAAAATAAACGCCCTGGATTGCAACAGCTATTTCCAACTGTTGAACATAATTATCGATGATGTATCAATTTGAAATTTGCATGCGTTTCAGCAATATTGATTATATAGAATTATGAAAAGTACGAAAACAATACAACTAAGCGTTCATTTTCATGTAAATATTTTTAATAATAGTCATTGTCTACTAGGATGTATTTAAAAAATATTCCATCGACCGTCGAATTTAATAGAATTTAGAATCGATTTGCGTATGTTCCAAGTATCAAAAATAGGAGGGATGTCTTTTAAGTTTTGCATATAGAAACATAGTAGGCCGCGCGGATCGAACGTCAGTACTGAATCTTAACCTCACTCTTTAGTAAACTTAAATTCAAAGTTTCCCAACAATACATGCAGCGTTCTCACTACAGTGAATTTTTAAGTGTCACCACGTCATTAGAAAAATGGAACTCAACCGAGAACATTTTCGCGCCATAATTTATCACAACTTTCAGAGACAATTATCGAAACAAGAATGCCTTGCTGAGTTACTGTCTGTTTTCGGCAACGATGCGCCACATCAGTCGACAATTTCCCGTTGGTATGGAGAATTCAAACATGGACGGGTGAGTCTTAGCGACGATTCCAGGGTGGTTGCACCAAAAACGAGGAATTATTGGATCATCCTCCATATAGTCCCGATCTAAGGCCTAACGATTTCTTTACTTTCCCGAAAATTAAAAACAGACTCCGTGGTCAAAGGTTCCAGTCACCAGAAGACGCAGTTGACGCGTTCAAAAATGCCGTTTTGGATCTGCCACCAAACGAGTGGAATAAGTGCTTCGAAAATTAGTTCGGGCGCATGCAGGTGTGTATTAATCATCGTGGAGAATACTTCGAAAAACAATAAAGTCATTTAAAACTACCTACTTTGTTGTTTTATTTCCATATGCAAAACTTAAAAGACATTCCTCATATACTGTGTTTTTAATAATGACCGCTCAAATAAAATTTATTAATAGGTCAAGTTAAACAGCTGAAATAGTTAATACATAAACCTAAAAGTGACAGTTCAAAATTTCAAGATGGCGTCTGGGCGCGAACCTTTAAGCAGAATATTAATAATAGTCATTGTCTAGTAGAATATATTTAAAAAATATTTCATCGGCCATCGAATTTAATAGAATTTGAAATATACTAAGTGACATATAAATCCGAACACCCATTTTAAATGGTTTTATTTTAATAAAAGTTGCTGAATGTATTTATCTTACTGTAAATAACAAATTAAAAACTTTTCAGCCTTATCAGTTGGACATTCCGGTTTTTATACTGCTTTTTTTTTAATTCACTAACGCTCTAAAAATTAATATTTCAGCCGCAGTAAAGAATCAACGTTGGCGGATTTTGGTTCTTGACATCCTTTACGATCGGTTACGATGCCTAGAGTACGGAAACCTGTACGATTTCGTCAACTTAGTGAGTTTGATAGGGGCCGTATAGTGGGACTTCGGGAAGCTGGACTTTCTTTTCGGGCAATTGCAGTTAGAGTGCAAAGAAGTGTAGACACTGTGGTTAGGTGCTGTCAGGCATGGCTTCGAGAAGGCCGTACGCAAAGAGCAAGGGGCACTGGACGCCGCCGTAGAACAAGAGACCGTGAAGATCGTCGCCTAAGATTATTGGCCTTAAGGGACCGTTTCTCCACTACCAGGTCCATTGCAAATGGATGGTTTGCAGAATACTTAAGACCTATTGGCATGCGAAGTGTTTACCGACGAATGAGAAGTTTCGGCTTGTTTTCATACCGGCCACACTGGGTCCTCCCTTTAACTCGAGAACACCGACGTAATCGCCTTGAGTGGTGCAGACAACGGTCACTCTGGGATCAGGAATGGAACAGTATTTGTCTTTAGTGACGAGTCTCGATTTTGTTTAGGCATGCACGATGGTCGTGCCAGGGTTAGAAGGCGACGTGGTGAAAGGAGGAATCCACAGTTTTTTGTTGAAAGACATGTTCATCACACTGTTGTAGTTATGGTTTGGGGTGCTATAGCTTATGGATCCAGGTCACCTTTAATCTTCATCAGAGGTAACATGACCGCGCAGCGTTATATCCACGAAGTTCTAGAACCACATCTTTTACCCTATCTTGACACCCTGGCAGATCCAACTTTCCAACAAGATAATGCCCGACCACATGTTGCAAGAGTCACAATAGACTTCTTTCAACATAATGATGTCACATTGTTACCATGGCCACCAAGATCTCCCGACTTATTCCCAATTGAGCACGTGTAGGATATGATGGGTAGGAGATTGCTCAATTTGCAACGTCCTCCTCAGACTCTAGAAGCACTTCGAGAGGAGTTGGTGGTTGCCTGGAATGAGATACCACAGGAGGACATTGACCACCTGATCAGAATCATGCCTAGGCGCGTTGGAGAATGCGTAGCACATCAGGGTGCATCCACATATTATTAAAGGTCAAAGCGCTTTAAAGCAATGCAATCATTTTGAAATTTTTATCATTTACTTATTATGCTTCATTAAGTACTTATACAAAATTTTATTAAAATAAAACCATTTAAACTGGGTGTTCGGATTTATATGTCACTTAGTATAGATTTGCGTATGTTCCAAGTATTTTTAAAAAAATACACAGTGTTTTTCATAATGGTCCCACCAATTATTTTAAGTTAACCAGCTGAAATTATTAACGCATAAAATAAAAAAGTGACAGTTCAAAATTTCATGATGGCGGCTGGGCGCCATGTTTCTAACGAAATGGGGGTCATGTGATACTTAAGCTGTCTATCAATCCCATAGACTATAAATTAGCGATCTTTTAAAATGGCCGTCAAAGTTGACCGTTTTTGTACAGGGTGGCCAGCTAAGAACGCGAAGTACTGGGAACCTATCCATCTAAACTCTAAAAAAGTGATGTTTCTGTGAATTCCGCTATATTGACTTAACAAAAAATAAGTGATATTTAAATTCAAGGATAATATGAACCTTTTTTGTTTGACAATTTTTGCTGTATTTCCTAAAAATAAAATGGAGGGGGGTATTCAACGGTTTCCGTAAAAAATACCATGTATCTTCGAAACGGCTGAGTCGATTTTAACAAACTTGGGCTAGTTGAAAAGAGCTATTCTTGGGCTACAAATTGGGCTAAATTTTCAAAGAGGGTAATTTTATTCTGATGAATAAAAAATAATTCCAGAAAAATTACTTAAAACAAAAGGATTCCGTATAAAATTTTCTTTCCCCTAAATTTTAGGTTAGGAACAAGATATCGAGATGCTGTTTTCGCATACAAATGCATTTAATTTTTTTTGAGAAAATTAATAATTTGTGCCCTCTAACAAATATTATAGCATTTGTAGCTCAAGAATAGCTCCTTTCAACAAGCCCAAGTTTGTCGAAATCTGCTCAGCCGTTTCGAAGATACAGTGTTTTTTACGAAAACATTTGAAAACCCCCACCACTTTATTTTTAGAGATATCTGCAAAAACTGCCAAACGAAAAAGTTCACATTATCCTCGACTTTAAAGATATGATATTTTTTTGTTAGTTTAATATAGCGGAATGCATAGAAACATCCCTTTTTAGATTTAAGATTGCAGTTACGCCCCCGGAGGCCGTTTCAGAAACTTGAAAATAATGTCCGGGTTTTTCTCTCGATCGTTTTAGTAAGAACTTTTTATGCCCCAAGCCTCTGCGATGTATAGGTTCCCAGTACATCACATTTTTAGTTAGCTACCCTGTACATTCAATCGCTAATAACTCAACAACTAATCATATCTTTTCTTTTCGAAGAATCTATCTGAATGTGAAATATGGGGTTGTCCAAAATGGACGCAGGAAAGTAAACGCATATTAAAACAAGAAAGATTGATATTCAAATCAAATTGGGTACTTTATTTTGAAGGTTCATTTATACCATTTATGTATGAAAAATAATATCGCTCAAATGTTCACCACGACTGGATTTACAGACGTCCACGCGATGGTCGAAATTTTCAATGACATTTTGCAACATGGTCGGTTCTATGGCATTTATCTCGGCAATGATGTTGTTTTTGAGTTCTTGGAGGGTGGCTGGTTTTTTGACGTAGACTTTGCTTTTCAAATATCCCCATAAAAAGAAGTCCAAGAGAGTCAAATCGCACGATCTTGGTGGCCCTGGCACATTTCCTCTGCGCGAAATCACGCGATCACCGAAGAAAGACTGCAATCGATGGATATTGATGTTGGTTGTGTGGCTTGTTGCACCGTCTTGTTGGAAATAAACATCGTCCATATCCATTCCTTCAAGTTGCGGCAAAAAATAGTCCTCTATCATCACGTGATATCGCTCAGAATTGACGGTAACGGCGTCCCCGGCCACATTTTCGAAAAAGTAAGGTCCGATGATGCCTTTTGACCACAATGCACACCTCACAGTCACTTTTTGAGGATGCATCGGCTGCTCTTGATACTCACGGGGATTTTCGTTCGCCCAGATGCGGCAGTTTTGCTTGTTTACCGTCCCATTCAAAGTGAAATGCGCTTCGTCGCTGAACATGATTTTTGGTGAAAAATTGGCATCAATTTGGCGGTGTCCAAGGAGCCAATCTGATAACGTCCGGCGCGAAAAATGGTCGGCCCGACGCAGCTCTTGCGTCAATTGGATCTTGTAGGCGTGTACATTCAAATCCTTGTGGAGAATGCGGAGCAAACTGGTTCTCGAAATGCCCAATTCTTGAGATCGACGCGTTGTTGATTGTTTCGGATCGCCTCTCACACTCTCCTTCACAACAGCAATATTTTCCGGTGTGCGAACGCTCCTTGGCCGGCCAGAGCCTGGCAGATTTGCCACAGAACCTGTTGCCTCGAGTTTACGCACCAGACGAGACCGATGGTTGTTTCGTTTGGGCGGTTGTTGCGACCGAAATGTTCACGAAGCGCGCGAAACGTGTTTTTTATTTTTGCACCATTTTTGTAGTGCTCTTGAATAACTTTAATGCGGTCTTCAATCGAATACGACTCCATAGCGATCAATGGTAAACATTCAACTAACAAAATGACATGTCGGTGACAGAAAACAAAGATGGCGTCTATGTCAAATTGACGTTTACTTTCCTGCGTCCCTATTGGACAACCCATTAGAATATGGTGCGCTCCTTTTGAATAAATTGAGTCTGAGTTTTACAATCTACTTACAGGCCTATAGCTCGTTATAGCGACGTTACGGCTTGATTCGCGAGAGGCAGTATGGTTTCCGTCACCAGCGATCCACAGGGGACCTCCTAGCTTACGTCACGCAATTGTCTATGGTGAGGCTCATGTCGTTGCTCTTGATATCACGAAAGCATTCGATCAGCTGTGGTATGCCTCACTCATTTATGCAAACTTCCATCCTATGCCCTCCCAGAGAAGCTTGGCAGATGGGTGGCTGACTTTCTTTCTGGCCGGAAGATATCCGTCGATTATTAACGGGTTCCCCTCTTCATACCATAGAGTCAACGCGGATCATTGCCATTGTTCCTCTTACATATATAAATACATATTTCCTGTACGATCAGTCCAACCCACAGCTTTGCTGATGACAGCACTCTACATGCAGGAATTCAGAGCGACAAGCCGAGCTGGAGAAAAGAAGACTAGTAGCGACTTCCTCTCTGAGGAGAGACCTGGAGGTAATCACTGCTTGGGTACGCGACAGTCTTGCATAGTTTAATGCTTTCAAAACACAGTATTGACGAACAAGAAGCGCCCTAAAGCTCATCCGGTTTCGATGGATGACCGAGTTCTAAAGAGCAGTTCATTTCGGCTGGTCGGAGTCCAGAGGATTTGATCTCACACGAACACATCTCGTCAATAGCGGCAGCTCCTAGGAATATTTGTCTAGGGCTAAGAAGTACTTTTCTCCACATCACCTCCTCACTCTATACAAGGACAGGCAGACAGACCCAGCCTCGAGTATCGCTCACACGTTTGGGGTGCCGCCTCGGCTACACTATTTATGCTCGATGGTGTCCAGAGGAGGGCTGTCCGACTGATAGCTCGCTTCTACTGCTACACCAACGGGCTTTGAGAGCTCTCCTCCATGATGCCGCCATGATACGACCGCTCCTTTGTCCCGAGAATATCGAGAGCGGCTGCTTCGGTGTAAAATAAACTTGCTTTAATTTACTCCCTAGGTATATAAATAACTATTTTGGGATTTCGTGAATTGTTCAAAGAAAGATAAACTGACCGAGACTGAAGTCCTTTAGGATGTAATGATCTAAAAAAATGATCGTTTTCGGCCGCGGTTTGGGTTAGCTTATTATTATACATAAACATGATTTAATCGCTGTTCACAGTTGCTTTGGACCGGGTGCTATGTATTAGTATAGTTCACTGTTTCTTGCTTTATTTTTAGAGTATCGCCTGCTGACTTGCAGAGCAATTTGGCGCGTTTTTCTTTTGAAAGTATAGCTGTGAAGCCTTTTTGTTCTAAATACAGGGTCGCCAATACACAGGGTGATTCACAAGTCGTGAAACATCTCACACAGTATCGCATTCTATAAAACATTTCTTCCTCGAGGGCTTCATTAGAAAGTTACGGGGTGTTGAAGTTCAAAAATAAAAAACAATTTTTTTAATCTCTTCAAAACTGTCAACTCGAATGAACTACAATTTGGTATGTGGATTTACCTAAGTATAGTCCACATTCAAAAGTCTTCACGTAAAATTAACGTGCACCAGTGGCGGAGGTGCATGGGATTAATGACACTATTTTTTCAAATAGAAATAGTACGCCACTTACAAAACGGGGATTTTCCAACGACCAAATATGTTCATTATGAGAATTAAAGGTTCTACTCCTCGTAAAAAGCGATTCATCTGACCCCAAAACCAAATCAATACAATCTGCATGTTGATTTTGCGGTGCTAAATTCCATTTTACAACACTCAAAAATGGAAAAAAATAAAGTTTCTACTTAACTTTTACAAAAAAAAAATGGTAGTCAAGGCCTCCTATTTTATTTTGAAGCTTATTGTATCTCGGCTCTTAATGAATGATCTAATTTGTTTTATTTTTATTTTTACGAAAAATTGGAAAAACACAAGAGTAATTATTTGTAGCAAATTGAAGGCATTGAAAACTTGCGCATTTTAAAAAAAACACAGTTGCGTACTATTTTCATTTGGAAAAGAAATGCTTCTATTCCCCTGTATCTCCGCCACTGGTGCACGTTAATTTTAAGTAAAGACTTATGAATGTGTACAATACTTAGGTAAATCCACATACCAAATTTTAGTTCATTCCAGTTTCATTTTTGGTCACGACTTGTGAATCACCCAGTATAATATCGGATTCGAAGAATTGACAATAGAAATATAACGATAAACGTGAAAACAACAATTCCACCTTACAAGCGCACTACCGTGTACCTTTTCACTTTTATTACAAGTGTAGTACACACAACCTAATTGGGGCTTCAATGTCAGGATACTTTCAAAACCACTTACTTGGTGACGTAACGATAGGGGAGTTGTCCTTCCTTGGCGAGAGATAGGGTCGATAGAACTGGGTTGTCCGGGCCAAGCCTATTTTTGGGAAAAACCTTTTGAGTACCTTCTATATTCTACCGACTCATGACATGCACAACTCTACTGTCTATTAATTATGTAAATACCTTGCATGGGGGAACGGTAGCTTCCTACAGCATTGAAGTCACGCCCGTGTCCATGATCAGGGGAACGGTAGCTTCCTACCGCATCGAAGTCACGCCTGATATGGAAATACCTTGCACCGGGGAACGGTAGCTTCCTACCGCATGGAAGTCACGCCAGATCTATACTACAACTATTTAAAACTGTAATGACTCATACGCGTGATCAACACGTGATCAGAGCTCGATCCTGGCTTCCTTCCAGTAGAGCCGTATAGCGTACGACATATGTCGTTTATGTGGCTTTGCGGTGGTCAACAGCACAGACAGAGATGGAAATAATGGCTGACTGTTCTCCGCCGGTAGAACCAATGAAATCAAAGACGCGCCTCGACCGGCAGACTCATAGGCGTCGGCAACGCATTGGAACGTGTTTCGTTGAGCGATCGCATATTGTGTGTTTTTATAAGAATTGTTGTATGATTGTTATTGTTGTGGTTTCTGTGGTTACTGTTTTGGTTATACTTAACCTTGGAGAGTACAAATGGCACGAGTGGAAGTACTGAAAGCCAGGGAACAAGTAGACGGCTTCGTAAAGCACTGAAGAGGGACGCGAAAGAAATCGTGCTCAACGTGTTCAATTATCTGAACAGAACTATGTCGCAGGGAGATGCACTCGCGCGTTGTGAAAGTATGACAGGCGTTCCAGAGTGGACCATTCGCAGGGTGGTGCATGAAAAGAAGAAAACTGGAGCTACTACTGATCCAAAGTTTAATTTGAAGGGACGAAAGGCCGTTAAATTGGATGACGATAGCAAAATGGCGTTAAGGCGAACCGTACATTAATTCTTCTTTAGGAATGAGATACCAACCCTCAAGGCTGTACATGCAGCGATCAAAGAAAATGAAATTATACCCCAAATGAGCGTCGAGGTAATGAGGAAATCCTTGCACGAAATTAATTTTCGTTACGAAACGCGTAATCGGAAGTCAGTATTGATAGAGAGACCTGAAATAGTCGCCTGGCGTCGAAAATACCTACGCGAAATGATTGAATATAGGCGACAAAGCAAAATAAATGTATTATTTGGACGAGACATGGGTAAATGCAGGTCACACAGTTAAAAAAACCTGGATAGACAAAAACGTAGTGAGTAACCGACAAGCAAGCATTGAAGGTTTGTCAACAGGTCTTCGTGGACCGTCAGGGAAAGGTCAAAGATTGATCGTAACTCATATTGGTAGCGATAGTGGCTTTTTTGAAGAGTGTGACTTGATTTTCGCCTCTAAGAAAGGAGGTGATTACCATGACGAAATGAATGCCAGCTGCTTCGAGAGCTGGTTTCAAGGGGTGCTTCAGCGAGTTGAGCCCAACTCTGTGATCGTCATGGATAATGCTTCCTACCATAGTCGTCGAGCCTAACGTGTACCGACTATGGGATCTCGAAAAAGTGACATGCAGCAATGGTTGCGCGAAAAAGGAATCCCGTTTGACGATTCATGTGTGAAAGCGGAATTGTATGAAAAAATTAAACAGCACAAACCTGCGAACATTAGTTACGTGACTGATGAGATGGCCCGTCAATGTGGTGTCACTATGCTGCGGTTACCGCCCTACCACTGTGAACTGAACCCAATAGAGCTCATCTGGGCTCAAGTGAAGGGTTATATTGCGCGCCATAACACAACCTTCAAATTACCAGACGTTAAGGTTTTACTTGAGACTTCCATACAGCTAGTAACGCCCGAAGCTTGGCAGAATGCTATCCGTCATGTGGTAAAGGAAGAAACAAAAATGTGGCAGCTTGACCACCACATCGACACCATCATAGAGCCACTTATAGTCAATTTCAACGAGAAAAGCGATAGCGACAGTTTATTACTGTCAGATGTATGTGGAAGCGACGATGAATAAAGGTAATTCCCAAATTTTTGACTTACTATATGTTTCAAACCACTCTTTATTAATCATGTGAAAAATCTAGTTCACCCATGTTAAACATTGATACCCCGCCTATGAACAGCCGACTACTGGTAGTTAAGTGATGTTCACGTGAACATCGATGAGTCATTACAGTTTTAGATAGTTATAGTATAGGTACCTTAATAATCTGGTGTTTAGACAGATATGTCAAGTTTTTGATTGTTACGAAAAGTGGCCCAGAAACCAGGATACCACGTTGCCGTGTCAATACCCAAAAGCTCTATAGATAGCCTAGCAGCAGCATGACAGCTTCAAGTAGCAATCCCTATCCACATCCTGCTACGAGATACTTTCAGACTCCAGCGATTGCCTCGAGAGAAAGCTAGGCTGCCACACAGACCTAGGATACCACCTCGGCCAATGGCAGTTGTGTCAATATCCAAAAAGCTTTGACATTTCGCCTGACAGAGGAAACCGAGCAGTAATTTCCCCGATGGCAACCCAGCTAATAACAGCCTCCAGGATCTGGAGGCGTCACACCTCTGTAGATGTTTGTCTCTAAGTTACGTCTAACTTTATCTTAACTGTTGATAAACATATCTCATCTGACAATTATTATCGTGATTATAAGGGTACCATGGTTAGAAAATACACATGACGTTCAGTTTAACAAAACTATCAAAGCTTCTTAGTGAAAACCCTGACCGTTTGATTGATCAAACCTTGACCTGAACTTGACATGGGCACTATTCACAAAATCACAGCATACAGAAACCTCGACCTTTCAACTGTTAGAACAATATTTGAATAAGCTAAGTGCATTTCTTTGCATCCCAAGTGTCAAGTGAATCTTTTACCGTGTGTCTCACATGCAGAAGAGTGTCTAAAATATTCTGTATGCTTAAAATAATAGTAATTATTAGTGCTAAGTGTATAGAAATGTTAGTACAGGTCATATGCAGAAATGAAAAAATGAAATGGAAACAGACTAATCAACAAAACAGTGATTTCATAAAAAATGATTTGTTGAACAAATAGGTACCTATATAATAATGAGACTAAAACATATAATGAGATCAAGTTTAAAACATATAGAGTTATAGATAGAACTATGGGAACAAGTCACTAAAATGGTTTATTAAAATTTCGTCTAAATTATAACAAGTCTCATTGAACTTCAAAATTGCGTCCGATTATGCTGTGTTTATGAACCATTACAACAACAATCTAAGGTTTAATCAATCCTCAATAGACTTTTGATTTTATCAGCTACTCATAAACTAATGTATCTATAACAAGTACTATATATCATATTCATTACGTATTACGCAAAACATGGAAAATGTAAGCAGATTTGAGCAAAAACTCATTCATGACTCAAGATGCATTCCTCGATGGTAAAATCATAACAAAAACTTTGCACACACGTCTAAATATATCTTGAACGCAAACGGGCGTTTTCTAAAAATATAACATGTGAATATTTGGAACGCTTTTGCTGTGAAAGTGTAACGTCGAACATAGTATCTTCATTTTCAGGAGACATTTTGAAGAAATTTTCACGTAAGGTTTCTACTATGCCAAGAATGAAAAAGCTTTGTAGTTTTTGAAAAAAGGCTTATTTTAGTGGAACTAGGGGCAAAAAGACGAATAAAATAAAAATCGCCTGCACTTCGTTATTTGACGTTTCAGAGGCTCCTGATCATTTTCGGAAAAACTTCTGTGGGGGTTGAAACTTGGAAGTTGAGGGTTGTAAATGTAACGTCTTTAGTATTAGTTAAAGACGTCCCATCATCAGGAAGCTGATCCCGATAACAACGGGAAAATTAATTGTGCTCATAATTCGAAATAACTGCAATCGTTGGCGTTGCGTGCATGGCGCGATGCTGCATTGTCGTGGAGGCCTCCAACTGGTCTGCGGTGGTGCCGTCGCTGACACACCGCTACAGCAGAAATATTTCTATATTTTAGCAGTATTTGGACGTACCATTTCAGCGTTCTGCGATGCTTTTGTAAATGATGACTGTTTTTATACCTACATATACATTTATCTAAATTTTGTGATTCTCAAATGTACCACCCACTTCGCCTAACCTTTGGTTTGTGTTACTCCGTCTATGATAGTTCTCTGGATATTTCGTCAAGCAGGTTGCCTCAGTTCTTATGACGCATTGATATACAACAGACACGAACCGACAAACCGACATAAATGAGAAACACGGACTTGTGGGAAGCAGATATCGTTAAGCAACAGAAAACTTGTGAACCGAATATTATCGCGAGTTTAATACTTCCATCGTTTAATTGTATGTTGAAAGCTGTACGCGGTAAATGATTGTAAATTGTTGCATACCAAATTTGGTGTCAATGAAAGACCTTCTATTATTAAGAAGCTGCTGATCTTAAAGATACTGTGCACCTGTTAGACATAATAAGTCACAGATATTTTTCCTACTTCTGCCATGGTAACAGAAATACGATAGATTTGCTTTATATAGTCGTACGTCGTACCTAAGTGCACCTACCTGATCAGGATTCGATTTCGGCTTTTGGAACGATTTGACGCATCCCTTTTCTTTGAAACCTCCAACGAAGGCGTAGGAAGTCTAGAGTCAATCTACTTGGCGCTATTTTTCCTGTGGAATATGGAATGCAATTTGAAACTCGTATCAAAAAATTCTTCGCTTCAAAAACTAAATAAAATTGAACTTGTAACATGCCAAATGATCAAATATGAGGCACAGTTATTTTAAAATATGCATTAAACCCTCAGATCGAGTCTAAATACATATATTTAGTGTAGGAAACCGAGTACTTACACAATACACAGATGTTGGCAGCGGTTCTCTAGAATTGACCTGAATATCTAACCGAGATAGATTGGACGCCAATTTATCATTCTTCCAGTTCTCGTTGCTGTAGGTAGACTCACATTGATCGAATCGTAATTTGGCTTCTTCAAAAAATTACAGAATTTCAGATACAGCTATATTTTATACATGGTGTTTCAGTTTATTGTTGCATAACTTTAAGATTCGATAGTACTTTTAAAATTAATGCATAAAGTCTATATAAACATGGGTCGAAAAATGGGTGGCTTCCGAAATACAGGGTGTTTAAATTTACTTTCTAAAATAGTTTTTTTTAAATATTTCGAACAATATTTGATGTATAACAGTGAAAATTGGTATACAAGGGTTTTTTTGGCACGAACGATGGGCATAGCTTTACTGTATCCGCTAGAGGGCGCTCACTACTGTACCTGTAGTGTATTAAAAAGACCGAAAATTTTTTCTTAGTGTCAATTTTTGCTTTCGTACTTTTCTGCATTTTCGATTTGGGCATTACAAGTAATTAAGTTGATCGTTTAGATTGTATTTTTAAACACAGCAATAATTCCTAACTCTAAATAAACACAAAAAAACAGAATATTAATTTGTTTAATTTTCCAATATTATTTTTAAGAAATTAAATTAATTATTTACAACTAAAATGCTATTGGATAGTTAGGACAAACATACAAAATCTAAAGTAGTTGCTCGAAATGTAAACCCAATTGTTCAATACACAATTCGCATCTATGAATGATCGAACGTGGTATAGCATTATTCAAATAAGGCCTTATTTCATCACATGCATTCCTGATCCTGTCTGTTAGCATATCTCTTGTGGTTACGGGAGTCTGGTACACTTTTTCTTTTAGGAATCCCCACACAAAGAAATCTAATGGATTTAGGTCAGGGGATCGTGGAGGCCAGGCGACTGGTCCTCCACGGCCGATCCATCTATCTGGATAATTTTCGTCCAGCCAGTTTCTAACTATTCTCGAATAATGAGCTGGACAACCATCAAGCTGGAACCATGCCAATCTTCTTAAATCTAACATAACATCATCCCACATATTTGCATGTTCAGCCTCTAAAAATTCCAAGAAGGTCGCAGCATTTAACCTTGCAGGCAAAAGGTAGGGTCCAAATAGTCCATTACGGTAGATACCAATCCACACGTTCACACTAAATTCATGCTGAAAATTTCTTTCCCGAACTGCATGCAGATTTTCATGCGACCAAATATGTTGATTATGAAAATTTACCGCTCCACGTCTAGTGAAGCATGACTCATCGGTCCATAAAACGTTACTTAAAAATTCCCTATTATTATCAGTTCTATCAAGAATCCACTGACAAAATGTGATTCTTCGTTCTCCGTCCCCTGGCTGTAGTCCTTGCACAGGTTGCAAATGCTAAGGACGTCTATGGTCATTTCTAAGAACACGGTGAACATGGCTTGCTGAAATTCCCAAGGCACCAGAAACTCTCCATACACTTGCGGTCGGATCTCTATCAGACTCACGCAGAATCATACCGGTAAATCTGCGCTCACGAAAATTAATGTTTTGATCCCTTTTCAGATTTCCAAAACCATTTTCAATTATTTGGTGATGCACTCTTACAGATACTGAGCGAGTTGGATGTCGTCTGTTTGGAAATCTTCGTGCGTATTCTCTGGCTGCTTCTGCTGCGTTTCCATTTACAAAGCCATACACAAAATGAATATCCGCTAACTCTTGATTGGAGAATAAAAATGGCATTTTTATAAAACTTACAAAAAAAAAACAGGTAAAAGAAACTAAATTTCGTGCATTCACAATTGCAAAAAAACGTTTCAGGTTTCAACAGACAACAAAACTAACTGTCAACTAATTAACGTTTAACCTTATTCTGCTTTCAATTTCAAAAATATTTGCAGGCACAGCCTACTACTAAAAATTATCGAGATACTGACTTTTTAACGTTATTTTATCATAAATAATTAAAAATGCATCAACCTTAAAAATCGAAATATCTCAAAAACGGCTAACTATAACGAAAATTCACAAGAGAGCTTTTTTATGGTGAAAAGTGCGAAGAATCAGTTTTTTTATTCAAAAAGCAAAAAATTGCACTAAGAAAAAACTGTCGGTCATTTTAATAGACTACAGGTACAGTAGAGAGCGCCCTCTAGCGGCTACAGTAAAACTATGCCCATGGTTCGTTTTGTCGTACCAAAAAAACCCTTGTATACCAATTTTCACTGTTATACATCAAATATTGTTCGAAATATTTAAAAAAAACTATTTTAGAAAGAAAATTTAAACACCCTGTATTTCGGAAGCCGCGCATTTTTCGACCCATGTTTATATAGACTTTATGCATTAATTTTAAAAGTTCTATCGAATCTTAAAGTTATGCAACAATAAACTGAAACACCCTGTACATACAGGGTGTCTCGAAAAAAGTGTGCAATATTCTACCAGCTGTTTCTAGAGTTTAAAATAGGAAGAAAAGTGTATATAAACATAGGTCGACAAACGTCCCCTAACGGCGCTACGGTCTTTTAAAGGGGCTCCCCTGAAGATGGTTTTTCCTTAATATTTCTGAAACATGTTGAGATAAAGACATAACATTTGGTATTCTAGCCTAGTTTTTTGTGCTGGATTTAAAAATATTAACAATTTTAGACAGTTTTGTTTGGAAGCGTATGTAACAGGGACGGACTGAGGTTATTTTAACCCCAAAATTTTTGTGTGATTCTATTTTTGAAATTCAATTTTAGAATTTGAAAATTTAGGGTTTTCTTCATAAAAAAAGGTACTCTTATTGAATATCGATAAATTTTGCCATTTTTTAATAAAATCAAACTAAAAAATTTGTCACATGATAGGAAATGTGCGAATTTAAATAATTAGCCGTGGCAACGAAAAAACTAATTTAATAATACATATTTCTATTGCAACATAAATTTTTTCTACGAACGAAATTGAAATTTTTTTAAAATAGAAGACATAGAGTTGGATATACTTAAAACTAGCTTTTCGATAAGTGTTCAAATAAATTCCCATTTTGTTGGATACAGAGTCTCGCTCGACGAACTAATGATTGCGTATCCCGAAAAGTGGAAAACCTTTTTCTTCTTATTTAATTTGCAGCCTGATGGATTCTTTGAAGTAAATCTTCTTGAGTATTTACATCAGTCGAGTAAACTAGGTCTTTTAATGAACCCCAAAAATAGAAATCCAATGGTTAGGTGAACGTGGCGGACACGCTATAGGTCCTCCTCGGCCTAATCACCTGTCTGAAAAATTGACATTCAACCAATTTCGAACATTGCGTCCAAAATGTGCAGGGGCGCCATCATGTTGAGAAAACATATTTTCTTGAAACTGCTGGCGCACATTCAATGGTATTATATCCATGAGCTCATTCTGAAGAAAGTTCAGATACACCTCTGAATTAAGACGATTGGGAAGTACAATAGGCCCAATTACTTGATCCCCAATTACTCCTGCCCATAATTTCAATGAAAATATATGTTGGAAATTTGTACGGCGAACAACTTTTGGATTTTCATCTGACCAGTGATGCATGTTATGGAAATAAAAAGCACCATTCCTAGTAAATATTGACACATCCGACCATAATATTCTAGGAATAGTCTTTTCATTTGCTAATATCCACTGGCAAAACTCGATTCGTGGTAAAAAATCTGTTTCCGTTAAATGCTGCACCCGTTTAAAATGATAAGGATGTAATCCTTGCATTCTTGTCATTCTTCCTATCTAAAATTATTATTTTTAGGATAACTATCAAATAGGTATTCATAAATTTCTCTTACTATTGATTGAGGTATATCCATAATTTCTGAAATATTTCGTATGCTTATTTACGGATTATTTTCAAACATATTTGAAGCAATATCCATACGAGGCCACTTCCTGAGCGCTGCCTGCGCTGAAAACTTCCATGGTTTGACAAATTCCGGTGAATATCAGGAAGCATTCGACGTCTAGGTACTATGCGATTGGGAAATCTTCTTTGATATTCTCTTACGGCTGCCAATGAACTGCCATTGCAAAACCCGTACACAAAATGCATGTCAGTCAGTCCTCTGTCTGTAAATTTTGGCATTTTAAATCGATTTAATAAAAAATTTGATTTTAATCTAGTAGTTTTACACTGCTAACAATGTCAGCTTAACGTCAAAATAAGTCATAACAAACCAAAACATTTTTTGTTTGCAGTCATAGCTAACTATGTATAATCAACAATTCATTTAAATTCGCAGTACATTTCCTATCATGTGAAAAATTTTTTTGTTTGATTTTATTCAAAAATGGCACAATTTATCGATATTCAATAAGAGTACCTTTATTATGTAGAAAACCCTAAATTTTCAAATTCTAAAATTGAATTTCAAAAATAGAATCACACAAAAATTTTGGGGCTAAAATAACCTAAGTCCGTCCCTGTTACATACGCTTCCAAACAAAACTGTCTAAAATTGTTAATATTTTTAAATCCAGCACAAAAAACTAGGCTAGAATACCAAATGTTATGTCTTTATCTCAACATGTTTCAGAAATATTAAGGAAAAACCATCTTCAGGAGAGCCCCTTTAAAAGACCGTAGCGCCCTTAGACGACGTTTGTCGACCTATGTTTATATAAAATTTTCTTCCTATTTTAAGCTCTAGAAACCGCTAGTAGAATATTGCACACTTTTTTCGGGACACCCTGTATATATATATATATATATATATCTTAGAAAAATGACGTCAAGTAGATTGACTCTGCACCTCCCATGCTTATCAGTACATAAAGGAATATGTTCGGCACAAACTAGATCCTCTAAGAAAAGACAAACCATTAGTAAATCTTCATCTATGGTTTTATTTGGCGGACAGTAAATATGGTGTTTCTTCAAGCTGAGTATTTTAAAAACTGTATAATTTCAAATCAAATGTTTCAGTAACATCAAATGCTGTCCCACGTCCAATTTTCAAACATCCCAATGAGTTTACTTCTGATGGAAAATAACAAGTCTCTTGCAAAATCACTAGTAAATTATCTCAAGAACAAGGCAAGGCAAGATCATTTTACAATCATCAATTGCAAAACATGCTATAGCTAAAGACCAAGCAATTAAACATCTATTTGTATCAAACAATTATTATGAGTAATATTATCAACAAAAGTTATCAATTCCAGAATACTACAATAAAATAAAATTACCGAAAGTTTTCTACTGGTATTTAATTTTGGCAAGAATCATTTGTATTGTATGTAAATGACATGAACAGATGTGTAAAGTTATTTATATACCTATGATCAACAATCGTAGTCCTATATTACGTTATTTTATGTTGGATGTATTTCTGAATATTAGATATTTATTTTGATTGATCACTTATGGTTGAAAATGTTCAGATTGTTTCATTGTTGCAAAATGCCATTAGATGTACATATACAGTGGATATCAAAACTATTTTCGCAAAATTATGCCCGCGTTAGGTAGAACTGGAGCTAACTTACCAACTAAAATGGTCCATGAATTCTGAAATTTATCAAGATATTCATAAATAAATAGCGTTTATTGCCCAACATTAAGGAAACCATTTACAGAACAATCCTAAGAAAACATAAATCAAACTGAAACATATCATAAATTCCTTGAGTGATTCCTAGCTTCTCCCAAAATCCTCTTCAAACTGTCAGCATATATATAACAATAATAAAATTAGATGTAGCATTAAAAGTTCATACATTACATACATATATGGATGCTTTCAAAAATAAATTTGAGCAAGCCCTGTTGCAATAAAATATTTTAACGGTACGATTTTGAATATATGGGAGATTAACGTTTAGTTGAGCCACAATCTCAGTAGCGTCAATTTGATTTTGCAGCAGCTTGTGCAAGAAAATAATTGACGCATACTTCCTTGTCAGCTCTAAAATCAGAATTTGAAACCTAGACAATAACAAACTTTCAGATATACCGTGCTCAAGATATGCACCGTCAACCTTGAAAGATAAAAATTTGAGAAATTTTCTCTGATCTAGTATATGCTGAATAAAAAACTAACAAATTAATACTCTAGATGGCTGAAGCTTCGCAAGTGTCTTACAATAAAACCGTAAGCGCGTGAAGCTTTACTTACTTTTTGAGCTATACGGACTGAAGAATTATGTTTATGGTCAAAAACGACACGCTAATCCTTAATTGAGTCACAACGATTTATGTAAACATTTTATAATTAAATTTGCAAACATACGTTTTCTTGGAAAATAATTTTAAATCAACCGCAAACAGGAGCTTTTTTATATACTCCCACTACCACGAAGGCCTGCGGTCTAAACACCCATGGGGTACCGTGGGGCTATAGGGGGATACAGGGGAAAGGGGGAACGCCACACGGACTCTGGCGAGGGAACACGTGTGCATGTTGCATCCGCCGGGTGGTACCTCCGCGTTCGACAGTCAGAGACCGTCTACCACCTACAGACAATCATAACATCCATAGCCAAGAGAAAAATTTCTCCTGGGACGGAATTCGAACCCGCACAGCGACTGATCAGGAAACCGAAGAGTCTACTACTGCGGCCACCGCTGCTGCCTGACACGACAACTTAAATATTGCGCAATATCAATAAGTAAGGTAAACAATAAAAGATCAAAGTTTGAGCCCTGAGGCACTCCCGATTTAGTTACATACTGGTACGACTTGAAGCCATTGAAAGTAACATATTGCTTTCTTCCATAAAGATAACTTTTAATATAAGCGCTAAAGCTGATGAATGGAATCCATAATGAGACAGCTTATTTAAAAGTATGCCATGGTCCACCTTATTCCACCAGAAGATACCCAGACCAATTAGAATCTGAACTGAAAGTATTCTTACAACTTTATGTTTGTCGACCACCATCTTTAGGTGTCGGCGTTATCACTTCTCGGGCTATTGCCACAGGTTGACGGATTTCCTTTTCTGTTTTTATTACTTCTATATAAACGTTCAAATACATGTGGATCATCTTCTTTGAAATTATACCAATCTATGCTTTTAACAAAAGGTAGTACACTGAAAACCAAATTTGTCTGACGTCTTGAATCCAATGGGTGCGGGAGAGAAGTGTGTATAGACACATGTTAGAAAGAGAAAGAATCAGACTGGTTAGCGAAGCTCATCACCTCGTTGCCTAGCAGCGCTGACGCGGCTTATACCAGTTCCTTAATAATAATAATAATAACATGTCTTTATTAGGCACATTATATAAACTACAACATAATGTGACCTCTACGTAGGCGAAGTCTAGCTCTTGGCTACTCTACCCAAATAATAAATTGAAATACTTAATCAAAGGAAACTTTGACAAGCAGCAAAAGACGCTTCAAAACAATGAGCTTGATAGCTTCCTGACATACATAATATATACACACATATATTACGTAAAAATAAAATAAAATATAAGAATTAAAAACTAACTTTTCCACAATTACTACAGTGACAAATAAATCTGTTTCATATGCTTACGAAATCTGTTTACTGGTCAATCCTTTATATTGTCATCTAATTCGTTATAAATCAGGATAGCATTGTAAGTGTATGAACTACGAAATAAAGTTGTTTTATACATAGGGATCTCTAGTCTTTTTTGTGTCTGAAATCAATGTCTGAATTATTTCGTCTGAAGACAAATTTCTCATAAAGATACAAGGGGGATCGAGAAGATATGATCTTATGTGTAAACACTGCTATATGGTACTTGCAAGCATTTTCTATACACATCCAACCAAGCTGAAATCTCTTTAAGGAAACATGATCATACTTCTTGAGATTAAATACAAATCGACAACAAGTATTTTGGAGTTTTTGGAGTCTTGCTTTTGTGATAGAATCAAGACAATGATAGAACACAGTGCTACAGTAAAATAAGCTTGGAAATATAATAGCCTCACATAACTTTTTTCTAACTTTAAAATTCAAAATAGAGCGATTGACATAAAAACACTTCAAAGTTGGATAACATTTTTTTAAGATAGACGAAACATGCTCCTTAAACCGTGAAGTATAATCAATAATCAACCCTAAATTGTTTGTAGTATTTACGACAGCTAGACGCTCCTTGTCGATTTTTACATCAAGAGAATTATTATTTAGCTTAAGATTGTTACCATTTGAGTATCCTACTATTGCCTCCAAATCATCATTAAGCTCATTGATTGAAGTATGTAAAGTGTTACTATTAAAGCTCTTATATATCTGTGTATCATCGGCATAGCACATATGCATGCACACAAAAAGAAGTGTGCTATTGATTCTATGAAATTATGATTACAATTGAGAGATTGACATTAATTGAAAGATATATGTCTTAGAAAAATACCGAAGTCATGGTCCTCAATTGAAGATAGTTGTTCTTGAACCAAGATCACTCTTTTTTGTGTGAGTTTAAAATATGCGTTAGTTTATTCTCTACACCCATATAATGGTTTTATTTTCAGCGTACACATTTTTGAATTGTGAATTGTGCCGAATCTGTTTAGGATCGATTCCGTTTCATTTTAGGTCCAAATGAAAGGTCAGCATTGCCTCTAATTCTGCAACATTTCATCATTGATCACCGCATCTAGTACATTCCAAGGCAACGTTTCCACCTCCATGATCATAGATGGGCGATTTTGGTCAGTACCCTTCTGGCTCTCATTGAGGAGTGTCATCTTGCTTCGAAGTAGTTTTTACCTGCGTATACGCAGGCAGTGATAATTTGTATTGCGTAATGGTATTTGCTACATTTTCCGACCGCTCGCTGTCGAAAATGCCACAATAGCTCAGGACGTGTTGATTTTATCACCGTCGGTGGAAATCACAGATAATTCTAAAATAAATAAAATACTACAGTATATTCAGATAAGAGATAGACCGGACATAAACAAGACCACGTGATCATCGAACGCTGTAACATTCGGCAGGGACGTATTAAGAGTCACGCAGTACATATTTTAGATAGTAGATGCTGCTTTGCGTAACTTTGTAGTAAATTAGCACAATTCGATGTGTATACGATTTGTGATGGATATAGGATCATGTGAGGGTGGGGTAAGAAATATATAATGATGTAAATATACATAAGGGTTTCAAAATTTTCGCTTCGATTTCCAGCTTCGGATGCCGCCTGATGTTTGGTGAAATACAGTCGAATATAATCTCAAAATGGCGTTTAAATTAGCCTAAATTAAAAATAATCGTATATCTCTTAAAATTGCTTTTAGAATATTGATTAGTATATTTTTTGATTTCTAGGTAAATATGTAACCAAATTAAAACGTTCAAAACGTAAAAAAATGTGCATGGTTGAACATTGTCAGAAAGTAGATTCTTGAATAGGTTTTGCCAAAATGGGTTCAAAAATGTCAATAATTAATTAAAAAATACAGTAGCTTTATAATTACTTATAACTTACCGAATTTGATGAACGACATCTTTTATTGGAAAGATGATCTTGATGAGCTTTCATCATCGCTACTGCCTGAAGCACCAACGTCAATAATGAATGGCTCGACTTGTTCCTCTAAAATATTGTCCAGTTCCCACATTCTCTTTTCAACTTTGTCTTTCACGTGCTTAATACAGTTTTCCCATTTTTGCGCTGATGAGCTTTCATCATCGCTACTGCCTGAAGCACCAACGTCAATAATGAATGGCTCGACTTGTTCCTCTAAAATATTGTCCAGTTCCCACATTCTCTTTTCAACTTTGTCTTTCACGTGCTTAATACAGTTTTCCCATTTTTGCGCTGTTATTAATTCTAGTGCTTCTTTGAAAAGTCCTTTGAGGTCACAAAATTTAAAAGTTGTATTGTGCTTAGCTATATAATTTTTAACCTCTGCCCATATGAGCTCAATGGGATTGAGCTCGCAATGGTATGGAGGTAAACGGAGCACAGTTTTATTTTGACTTGCTGCCATTTCGTCAATGGCGTATTTTTGATATTCCGCCTTGTGATCCTTGACAATTCTTAATAATTGTACTTTCAGCATTGCTTCTTCAAAGTTAATATTTTTCGAGCGGAGCCAATTTTGAACATCAACTTTCCTTGAAGCCGTTGTTGGGACCTTCTCCATTCTTCGAGAATGATAAGGCGCATTATCCAACACAATTACTGCGTTTTCCTCTAAGTTCGGTAAAATTTTTGAAAACCACTGTTCAAACGATTCGCCATTCATTTCCTCGTGGTAATCTCCAGTTTTCTTAGACTCAAAGCACCACAGACCGTCAGCAACAAATCCATTCTCACTGCCAATATGGCAGATAATGAGCCTTTTCCCTTTACCTGGAAATCGAAGTACTAACTGATGTAGATTTATTTCAATAAGCGAACCTTTTTCAAATGTTTTCATCACATTCAGCGAAAAAACATTGAGACATGAGTATCAGATTGCTATAATTGGGATTATTTAGTCATATTGAAAGAAAGAATATTGAACGTCGTATGATTACTCAGCGCTTCACAATTTAATTTAAAGTTATAAACCTTTAAAAAATGAATGATCAGGAACCTGAAATACGCGCAAATATTAATATTAACAAATTATAACTTTATAAAGCTTAAAGTATGAAAATGATTAGAAATATTAGGAACGGTACACAATATAAAACTTAGTAACTTTTTTTAAGTTTATAATATTCGACATATTTTAAGATTATATTAAAAAATTATTGAAATATCGAAAACACATAAAAACATGGCTTAAAAAAGTTCTAACAAATGAAAATGACAATAAAACATCCACGCATTTTATCGAAAGTTATAAAAGTTTTGTTACTTGTAATATGTTTTATCTGCCCCCTGGAATTAATGTTTAGAACCTTGTTCCCAAGGTTTGAAAAACATCCGATTGTTGTCTATTACTCGTATTTACCTGCTGGATTTTTTAATCCGGTGGACAGTCCATCTAGAAAGGTCCTCCTGGATGAAGTTACAGAATCATCAACCCATACTTTACTTGTAGTGTGTCCTGCGTTTACCCACGTTTCATCAAAGTAATAAATCTTCCTGTTTTGATTTCTATATTTCCCAATTTTTGTTAAATAATCCCTCCTCCATAGCACAATTTCTTCTCTATCCAGTAGTAAACTATTACGACCCCGTTTTTTTCCATTTGAAATTTAAATGCTTCAGTAACGCATGGAAAGTTGATCGTTTAAAATTTGGCAACGTTGTATCTCCATTTACCTCCTGCAGTACTTTATCTATAGTAGGTATTTCATTCCTAAAGAAGAATTCATGCACTTTCCTCCTAATCGCATGCTTATCAGCTTCATCCAATGATTTAACAATACTTTTGCGATGTTTACTGGTCATTGGCTCAGAAAAGGTGTGATTTTTTTTGTATTGTCTTAACACATTAAACACTGATGCGCGACACACCCCAACTTTGTGAGAAACCTTCACAACAATTTCTTTGATGGTTGATGCCTCGTTCTCCTCGCGCTCGATCTTATATATATTCAAAATGACCTCTTTCATTTCTGCACTCAGGTGTCTTTTTTTAGAGCGTTTCCTAGGTGGACTACAGGAGTTTACAACTTCATCGGCAGTATCTGTACTACTGGGCATTTTGCGCAAGCAGTTGATAACAATAACAATCAATAACAAGGTATAACAATAACAACGACAAACTCAACAACTTAATAAGATAACAAACGAAAACGTCCAAAGAAATATCAAATTGCAATGATGCACACGACATACGTTACACGTCTGAACCTTAATGTGACTCTGCCTTGATACGACTGCTCTGCCGCTCGGCATAGGCATTTAATTGCGAATTGACCAATGAGGGTTCCTGTTTTACGTCGAGACGGCGGCGTTAGCGTGAAAATCACCCGAACCTTTTGTTTACATCCGGTCTATCTCTTATCTGAATATACTGTAAGTCGCATCAAATTGAAATAAATAATTCTAATCAAAATGAAAACGAAATACCAAATTAAATGTTCGAACAGACCTCCTTCCTGGGTTTGACAGCAACCTAACCTATTCTAGAAGCCTGTGTGATCATTATCTGGTGTAACATTTTGGCAACGCGGCAGATTGCTCGACCTTATGCGTCACCGTTGCTATGTAATGTGGTGATGACCTTCAACATGCGTTGATACACATTTCTCGTGCTTCTCTCTTGTACACATTGAACTCAAGCCGTCAGACAAATTTGGTTTTCCCTGTATGCGGAGAAAACAGTAGCTAAGGCGAATGTTTCTCACTCAATATCTTCAATGAATTGGTTGAAAATTTCTGATCTTTTCAAATACAACTTTGTTACATTTGTCGTAAAAATATTAAAAACTTCTGTTCCAGTTTTTCTTATGCAAAAGCTTGTTCGTAGGAATTTAATTCACAATTTGAATACGCGCAACATTAATCTCCTGACAATGCCACAACATAGGACAGCCATTTTTCAACGATCTTTTACGTATAATGCGGTGAAATTGATCAATTCGAACAATGTTTTATCAGCAACTTTTCTAAAAAAAATATAAGAACTACTTATTGAGCTCTTAGGTTATTGTCTTCTCTTTGAATCGTACGTATTATGTTTTTTGTTCTAATCGTACGCATTATGTCATATTTATTAATTTTTCTTTTACCATTATTCTTCTTTTTCCTTTTCTTTTTCAGTTTTTTATTTTATTTTTAAGGTAGTAATAAGCATTGACATGACATTTATGGTTAAGTATAAATGGCCATTGGCCAGACTTCGCCATTTGTAAGGATACATAATTATGTATGTGTTACAATAAAGTCCATTGAATTGAATTGAATAAAATTGGAGCGAGGTAAGAGATGACTCCAAAAACATGGAGTTCACAAAACAGCTGATGGCGTCTAATAAACACAAATGAGAACATTTAGTCGGGAATAAATGCGGTTCTCTTGCAAAGATTTGTAAGTCACACTTTTTGCAAGAGAAGCTATTCTCAAGACCTCTAAGTTATTCTATACCTATTTAATTTTCATGGGCCTACGCGGAATTCTGCACGACTTAATTTGGTAATGAAAGAAGTAAGTCAGCTTGAAATTCAAAAGTTTTCTTTGTCTCAAATTGCTTATTTGACCAATCGTCGATCTATTTGAGACGGAATGATTATTTATTTCGTATGACTTTTGGATATAATCACCGAAAACCGCACTCTATACTGCTTAGTATAAATGTGGCGTTTTCTAAATATTTTATGGTAGCTTGGCAACACCGCCTGGCTAACCAAGGATGGACCGCTCGGTGGACCGCACATGAATCGCTGTGTTTATTTGTAAACCTGTAATAGTCCAAGAGCCGACCTCAAAGTTTTGATCACATCTTGTACTGATATGGGATATTAAGAACTAGTTAAATCTTTGTTGGTCCGAACAGCGGAAGACATTCCACGAACTATATTTGGCTTTAGTCTGAAACTGCGTGGTGGCCACGTTTTTTGATTTTCCCCAAGATGGGGGAAAACGTCGCACAGGTATTTTTGCTCCTAACTATGACACATTCTGGCATATAAAACTACAGTTGAAGGGCTCACCTAAAGAATCTTCTTTTCTTTGTTGCAGTTATCGGACGAGGTGTCAAGAAAAAAATCGGAATATCAAAAGTACTTGGAACTTTATAAACTCTCCAGGAATAAATTCGAGGAACACTACGTTAAATGTAAGTCATTTAATATCATTTTTTCATATTTAAAGCATATTATTAAGGAATGTTTCCTGATGTATAGATAGCGAGTCAAGAACAAGAAGATTTGCTACCATATGATATGGAGTGATGCATTGTTCGTATCGGTGTCTAAATTTCACATCAGAAATGGTTGCATCATTTCTTCGAAACCTATCCATGACTACAAAAATAGGCTTCTGAATCGCTGAATAATCTTCAGCAGGTCTTTTCAAATAGGTATTTGAATTTTTTTCTCTCACTACGGCATCGATTCCACATGTCAACGCAAGTGTTTTTGTATATCGCCGAGGATTTATTTACTATACTAAGTGACTTATAAATCCGAACACCCAGTTTAAATGGTTTTATTTTAATAAAATTACTTAATGAAGCATAATAAGTAAATGATACAAATTTCAAAATGATTGCACTGCTTTAAAGCCCTTAGACCTTTAATAATGTGTGGATGCACCCTGATGTGCTATGCATTCTCCAACGCGCCTGGGCATGCTTCTGATCAGGTGGTCAATGTCCTCCTGTGGTATTTCATTCCAGGCAACCACCAACTTCTCTCGAAGTGCTTCTAGAGTCTGAGGAGGACGTTGCAGATTGAGCAATCTCCTACCCATCATATCCCACACGTGCTCAATTGGGGATAAGTCGGGAGATCTTGGTGGCCATGGTAACAATGTGACATCATTATGTTGAAAGAAGTCTATTGTGACTCTTGCAACATGTGGTCGGGCATTAACTTGTTGGAAAGTTGGATCTGCCACGGTGTCAAGATAGGGTAAAAGGTGGGGTTCTAGAACTTCGTGGATATAACGCTACGCGTTCATGTTACCTCTGATGAAGATTAAAGGTGACCTGAAACCATAAGCTATAGCACCCCAAACCATAACTCCAACAGTGTGATGAACATGTCTTTCAACAAAAAACTGTGGATTCCTCCTTTCACCACGTCGCCTTCTAACCCTGGCACGACCATCGTGTATGCCTAAACAAAATCGAGACTCGTCACTAAAGACAATACTGTTCCATTCCTGATCCTAGAGTGACCGTTGTCTGCACCACTCAAGGCGATTACGTCGGTGTTCTCGAGTTAAAGGGAGGACCCAGTGTGGCCGGTATGAAAACAAGCCAAAACTTCTCATTCGTCGGTAAACACTTCGCATGCCAATAGGTCTTCCGTGTTCTGCAAACCATTCATTTGCAATGGACCTGGTAGTGGAGAAACGGTCCCTTAAGGCCAATAATCTTAGGCGGCGATCTTCACGGTCAGTTGTCCTACGGCGGCGTCCAGTGCCCCTTGCTCTTTGCGTACGGCCTTCTCGAAGCCATGCCTGACAACACCTAACCACAGTGTCTATACTTCTTTGCACTCTAACTGCAATTGCCCGAAAAGAAAGTCCAGCTTCCCGAAGTCCCACTATACGGCCCCTATCAAACTCACTAAGTTGACGAAATCGTACAGGTCTCCGTACTCTAGGCATCGTAACCGATCGTAAAGGGTGTCAAGAACCAAAATCCGCCAACGTTGATTCTTTACTACGGCTGAAATATTCGTTTTTAGAGCGTTAGTGAATTAAAAAAAGCAGTATAAAAACCGGAATGTCCAACTGATAAGGCTGAAAATTTTTTCACTTGTTATTTACAGTAAGATAAATACATTCACCAACTTTTATTGAAATAAAACAATTTAAACTGGGTGTTCGGATTTATATGTCACTTAGTAATCTTAGTATATACAGGGTGGCTTCGAAGTTGAGTCATTTATTTTAACAGTGAGTAGATCTGATCAAAAGAAATGTTTTTTTCCTTTACCATTTTTCTGGTAAAATTAAAGTAACAAAGTTATAGCCCTTTGGAAGTTTGAGTACCGCCCTGTTCAATAATACTCGTAATATCATGTGCTCGTGTTTGGCAACAACGGATATAATCCGTCTCGGTTCATCGCATCGGAAACAAAAAAGCGAAAGAATTTGTAACGATGTTTTACAATTATTTTCTTCAGTTCAGTTATACATACAGTTAGTGTCAGTCGGTAAGGTGTGTGAATAGTGTTTGTTACGTGGCTTAAACGAAATAAAAAATGGCACATGTTTATGCGGATCGGTTTCCCAATCGAGTGCAACCAACCCCTCGTGCCTTTGTTAATGTAGTACAACGGGCTCGTGAATCAAGTGACTTAAGACCTCACAGGAGACCTCACGATCAAATACAGGTCCGCACTGAAATACTTGTCGGGAGGATACTTTATAAAACAAGGTAACCATTTTTTTTTTATTTTTTTTTTATTTTTACACACATATTTTGGTTTATCTTCCTTCTACAATCATTATCTGAAAATTAATGACTCAACTTCAAAGTCACCCTGTATATCTAGACAATATTTTTGAGCCAATAAAGAAAAATAATGAAAACATGTTATTTCAAAGTTCATTATCGCCATATTTAATAAAAAAGTCGGTACAAATTGATCAAAATCAGAAAAATCACGATTCAATCGAAAGATCCAGATTTTTTTAATCAAAAAAATCTTGATTTTTCCAACACCGCTTTTCCGGTGCCTTCCGTTCAATCGCTACACGAATAATTTTGTTAATATAAAACAACGCAACACATTATAATAATTTTAATCAACAAAAATATGAGCGTCATTTCCATGAAACTTTTAATCAATGGTACGTGAGCGTAGCGAATTCGTATTCACGAATTCAATTTATTGAAGCTTTGTTCGATAATTATTTCAAGATATTGCAAAAAATTATGCAACCATAAGCTATTATATTTAACGACTATTTTAAATGGGATATTTAAAAATAAATGCGCACATGTAAAAAGTTTTCGGCATCATTTTTACTTCTGTTTTCGTGTAAACAGGGTGTTCCAATATTCCATGTCTGTTTAGGCTCATAATAAGTCGATTTATCTCAATGCAGAAGTGTTTCGTTTGTCCGTTAGAGGGCGTTATAGTTTTCTTTTTAAAACACATTTTTTTAAGATATATTTGGAACCAATAGTCCGGTTTGAATGAAATCCGCAGTTTACGCTGGCTGATGTTAACACTTAGCATATTATATTGAAGCAGTAAAAAGAAACCAAAGGAAAATTTATTCGTCAGACCTACCATAAAGTGAGCCAGAAAGTTCTTCTTTTACCTTGGGCTGATGGACGTTCTTTGACTAAACTAAAGTTTTGCTTTGGTTTTCTCATCTACGAAGTCGTCCTGAAATTCCATAAATGTTGGCAGAACATTAAGCTTATTATGTCATTGCCTTGGTACAAAATTCACGTTCAAACTTCAGGGGGCTAGGTTTGCCACCTCTCATTGTAGAAAATATACCACGCAGTCTGTTTTTAATTTTCGGGAAAGTAGAGAAATCGTTAGGACTTGGATCGGGACTATATGGAGGATGGTCCAATAATTTTTTTTTCGTTAAATACTGCCTTGTTTTTTGGGCCGTGTGCGAGCTTGGATTGTCTTGGTGGAGGATGATTCTTCTTTAGGGGTTGATTTTTCGAAGCTCGGTGATGATTTTTGGCAAACAAATGGTGGAATACCAATCCGCAGTAACAGTTCTTTGCGCATTAAGACGAATTGTTGCAATTGTAACGCTTCCTTTCCGCAAAAAGTCCAGAAAAGATGGAATACAATGAAGATTCCAACTTTTCTGCACAATCACAGAAAGGGGGTTACCATTAGCTTCCGGTAGCTCAGTCGGTGGCATGAAGACATCTACAGGCGTGTAGCTGTGTGTCGACCATGGCATGGCTAGAGGATAGAAGAACAAACAGAACACAAAAATTTAACAGATTTTATTTAACAAAAAAAGCATTTTCATTACATTACAATTTTACAGTTTTAAAGAACAAAATAAGTTTTACATCTTTGGCGCTGCTATAAAACTATCAACTTATCTTTCGCTGGTCCATTTTGACTGGACTGAAGCGAGGATGGCCAGGTGCTTGAAGTGGAGGTCCCAGTTATGAGGGGTTACCTCACATATAGTGGCTTCAAAACCAGTTGTAGGCGAAGTTGAACTTAAAGGCGATGGCGCTGCCAAGGCACATGCATGGGTGAAGTGATAGGCCAAGCAACGCAAAGTCAATGACTAAGGCAAAAGCAAAGTCAAAGACAAAGGCAAAGGGAAAGAGAAAGGGAAAGGGAAAGAGAAAGAGAAAGGGGGTGGCCCCAATCATTTTGTCCTATTCGGACACACATTCTACAAAATTCTAGCACATGGTGCTATATGACCTTGTGATACAGAGAAGAAAATTCTTAGCTCTTTTTCGATCGGCGGCTCAAGCGGAAAATTTTCCAAGTAAAAAAGCTAGAGATGGGATTAATGAAATGATAATCGAGAAGTGATTTAATAAATACGATCGGACGGTGAAACCGTTACACAATATGACCCGCTTTTGACACAAATGTCGCGACCATCTTTTTCGAAACACTTCGAGAACGGATTACTTTTGTTGGCTTTTCTTCACCCTGGAACACCCAAACAGCCGTCGTTTATTTTCTGGTTCATAGCAGTAAATCCACGAGTCATCAGAACTAACAATGCTGTACACATTTTCTGTGTTTCCAGAATTGAAACGGTCAAGCGTTTTTTGATATCAATTAACCCTGGCTGCTTTCTGCTCGTGAGTCAACAGGTGGGGTGTCCAATGAGAAACTAATTTTCTTACTCCTAATTCTTCATGTAAATGTCTATCTTCAATGATGAGTTTGCGCGCAGCATCGACGTTTTCCTGGGTGACTGCCGTTTTTGGTTCACCCACCCTGGAATCGTCGCTAAGACTCACCCGTCCCCGTTTGAATTCTCCATACCAACGGGAAATTGTCGACTGATGTGGCGCGTCGTTGCCGAAAACAGACAGTAACTCAACAAGGCATTCTTGTTGCGATAATTGTCTCTGAAAGTTGGGATAAATTATGGCGCGAAAATGTTCTCGGTTGAGTTCCATTTTTCTAATACCTTGGTGACACTTAAAAATTCACTGTAGTGAGAACACTGCACGTATTGAATTTAAGTTTACTAAAGAGTGAAGTTAAGATTCAGTACTGACGATCGATCCGCGCGGCCTACTATGTTTCTATATGCAAAACTTAAGAGACATCCCTCGTACTGAAAGCAAAATATCGATACTCAAACCGTCAAAACAAAAATTTTTAGAAACACTCCATTGTTTCAGAAATTCTGAATGAGTTACGAAATAATCCACATATGCTGCATTTTTATTCGTGTGTATTAAAAATGACAACTTCCTATTAAAAATAGAACTTGGCATTGGTCGCGATTATAGGTGAACTAAGGGAATTATTTTAGTATAACCAACGCCGCGGTCTATACTTATTAATCTCGCTCTGTTGCATAGAAAAATGCAGTATTTCCGTGGATTACTTCACTAAAATCGAGTCATTAATGCTGTAAGTAAAAATGAACAAATCGTTTGTGTCTGAGAATAGCTTGAGGCAGAAGAGATAGAGCAGAGTGCGCAGGATTTCGTTTCGAAAATAACTCCATTCAACACTGTAGATGCTTCAACATGGCGCCACAATGGAATGCTTTTAATACACATTTATCACTATAGCTGTTACCCGCGACTTCGAACACTTATTGTTAAAATAACTAAAATTTTGAAATCAAACTTTAGATCCAATTTTCCTTTGTAAAATTACCTATCTGCAAAGCCTCTATAGTTAGAAAAGGTAAACATAAACATATACAGGGTGACTTCGAAGTTGAGTCATTTATTTTAACAGTGAGTAGATCTGATCTAAAGAAATGTTTTTTTCCTTTAACATTTTTCTGGTAAAATTAAAGTAACAAAGTTATAGCCCTTTAGAAGTTTGAGTACCGCCCTGTCTCAATAATAATATTATGTGCTCGTGTTTGGCAACAACGGATATAATCCGCCTTATCCGTTCATCGCATCGGAAACAAAAAAGCGAAAGAATTTGAAACGATGTGTTTACTACAATGTACAATTTTATTCAGTTGTATTCAGTCGATGTGTCAGTCGGTAACACGTGAGTGAATAGCGGTGTTTGTTGCGTGCTCAAACGAAATAAAAAATGGCACATGTTTACGAAAATGCTGAACTTGTGAACTTGAGGACATGACTCTTATTTAATCGAGTGCAACCAACCCCTCGTGCCTTTGTTAATGTAGTACAAAGGGCTCGTGAATCAGGTGACTTAAGTCCTCACAGGGGAGGGTATGCCGGTGCTCCAAGACCGCACGATCAAATACAGGTCCGCACTGAAATACTTGTCGGGAGGATACTTTATAAAACAAGGTAACATTTTTTTTTTAATTTATTTTTTATTTTTACACACATATTTTGGTTTATCTTCCTTCTACAATCATTATCTGAAAATTAATGACTCAACTTCAAAGTCACCCTGTATAAAATTGTGACAACCCGTATTTTTCTGCCCATTTCACAGAAAATGTTAGGTATCTTACAAGATTTTCATACAAACTCGCGAGTACCCTTTAACCCCCATAATTCGGCCCTGACGCAAAATCCGTTCTTCACTGACTATAAACTACCTTCCTTCCAAATTATAATAATAACATGGATGCTGGCGACTCACTTTTTCAAACCACCTCACTTTTGCTCACTTGTCATTGAAAACATTGACTTCTCTCACAATTTTCGCGCACGCTGTGCATTGTAATTTATGAACGTTTTCGAAGAAGCTGTCCTCCTTTTCTCAAGTGCCACGACATTAAATGAAGAGAATTTTTTTATAAAAATTAACTATGACAAAATTGTTCATGTACAGCATTCTCCTCATGCTGAGTCAATATGTATACTAAGTGACATATAAATCCGAACACCCAGTTTAAATGGTTTTATTTTAATAAAATTTTGTATAAGTACTTAATAAAGCATAATAAGTAAATGATAAAAATTTCAAAATGATTGCACTGCTTTAAAGCCCTTTGACCTTTAATAATGTGTGGATGCACCCTGATGTGCTACGCATTCTCCAACGCGCCTAGGCATGCTTCTGATCAGGTGGTGTTGGTCCTCCTGTGGTAAGTGCTTCTAGAGTCTGAGGAGGACGTTGCAAATTGAGCAATCTCCTACCCATCATGTCCCACACGTGCTCAATTGAGGATAAGTCGGGAGATCTTGGTGGCCATGGTAACAATGTGACATCATTATGTTGAAAGAAGTCTATTGTGACTCTTGCAACATGTGGTCGGGCATTATCTTGTTGGAAAGTTGGATCTGCCAGGGTGTCAAGATACTCTAAAAGATGGGGTTCTAGAACTTCGTGGATATAACGTTGCGCGTTCATGTTACCTCTGATGAAGATTAAAGGTGACCTGGAACCATAATCTATAGCACCACAAACCATAACTCCAACAGTGTGATGAACACCTCTTTCAACAAAATACTGTGGATTCCTCCTTTCACCACGTCGCCTTCTAACCCTGGCACGACCATCGTGCTTGTCTAAACAAAATCGAGACTCGTCACTAAAGACAATACTGTTCCATTCCTGATCCCAGAGTGACCGTTGTATGCACCACTCAAGGCGATTACGTCGGTGTTCTCGAGTTAAAGGGAGGACCCAGTGTGGCCGGTATGAAAACAAGCCAAAACTTCTCATTCGTCGGTAAACACTTCGCATTCCAATAGGTCTTCCGTGTTCTGCAAACCATTAATTTGCAATGGACCTGGTAGTGGAGAAACGGTCCCTTAAGGCCAATAATCTTAGGCGGCGATCTTCACGGTCTGTTGTTCTACGGCGGCGTCCAGTGCCCCTTGCTCTTTGCGTACGGCCTTCTCGAAGCCATGCCTGACAACACCTAACCACAGTGTCTACACTTCTTTGCACTCTAACTGCAATTGCCCGAAAAGAAAGTCCAGCTTCCCGAAGTCCCACTATACGGCCCCTATCAAACTCACTAAGTTGACGAAATCGTACAGGTCTCCGTACTCTAGGCATCGTAACCGATCGTAAAGGATGTCAAGAACCAAAATCCGCCAACGTTGACTCTTTACTGCGGCTGAAATATTCATTTTTAGAACGTTAGTGAATTAAAAAAAAGCAGTATAAAAACCGGAATGTCAAGGCTGAAAATTTTTTTACTTGTTATTTACACTAAGATAAATACATTCACCAACTTTTATTAAAATAAAACCATTTAAACTGGGTGTTCGGATTTATATGTCACTTAGTATATAATATAATTTAGAATTATACTACTACTTAGAATTTTAATTCAACTTTGCTTATGAAGGTAGAGTTGAGCATTTAGGTAACTAATAAAATGTTACTTAGATAGTTTGGCTATGGACAAGTTTACAATTTTTTTTATTATTAGCTCAAAGGAAATTTTAAGAAAAATGAAACAAGATGGTGAAAAAATTATTAATTTATCTCCAAAAAAAAAAGTTATGGCCTATCAAATTTGCGCCCCGCGAGAATATTTTTATTCTGTCTGAACGCGACGCGTGACGTCACACTTCACTATCCAGTTGCGACACATAGGTACACATCCAGCGGGAACACATGGTAGGCTAAACGTCTTCCGCGCCAATTAGTTTAATTAGTTAATACCAAAAAAAAGGTTGTTATAAATCATTCCAAAATGTACGAGCACAACAGCAATATCAGCTGCGAATCAGCTACAAGGCAGCTACAAAAAAAAGCTGGAGAAGTCTGATTACTTGTTCTCCACAATTGCTTCCCACTAAAAGGAAGCATATATTGAAAAAAATTCTCCAGGACATGCATTAATGCACATGGTCCGATTACATAAAAAAAGAACTTACCGCTGAAGGTTAAAATCCCATAAGAAAATGGACGGGGTAGCACCCAAACCAAAACAACTAAACGTAAGGCACAAAATAAAAGGATACTACTCCATAAACTGGTATTTGGGGGTGTAATATCCCAGAATCTGGAAGTTACCGAAACGACGCCCACACCACAATCTCCGCAAGAAAGTAAATAACGCAGAAGACCTAACTTTTTAAAATAAGGTTGAATGTGTGGCCTTGATAGGAAACCAAAAGGAATGGAGAAAAATAGTTAAAGAACGTAACTTGATAGGAAACCAAATATTCCTATACAGGCTAGTAGGTGCAGAAATTACAGAGTGGCGCCGATTGCCAATGGACAGAACCAACTGTACGAGGGACCAACGATATTTTATAAGGAAATATCTGGGATAGTCGTTAATGAAATACTACAATATTACTGTCCCAAAGATTTCAACACAATACTGAATTGCTGAGAAAGAAAGATATGATACGTGTGAAATTATACAATCGATAAACTATGAAATTTGCCAAAAGAGAACCATTGGAAAGGGTTTAGCCTAGGAATGGGCACTCTACAATTAATATAGAGAAATTCAAATTACTGGTTGATGATCAAAATAGTGAAAAAAAGGTTAGTTCATTTTAGCACGTTACAAGTTCTTGAAAATGTAGCTGTATCCCATTATTCACATAGCATCTGCAGTGTTCTTTATTCTGACTTGATGTTGAAACGTATTCAAGTTATTCGTGTTTTGTTTTAGTAGACTCCAGGAGTCATTAAATCCAAAAATAAATTAATTAGGTGGCTGTGTATTAATCTTCTACATAAATCATGTACAAGTAGTTACATGCTTGGATTACTAAAGCTGGCAGTGAACATAAAGTTGTGCAAAGAGGCGTACCTGAAATGCAAGGGACCTGGAAGTGCGCTAGAATATCGCCCACTGAATGAATCAGTGTATACAGGGTGTTCCAATATCACATGGACCTAGCAGTCCCACGTATCTTTAGACTTGATTTACTTCCCTGTAAAAGTGCTTCGTTTGCCCGTTAGATGGCGTTTTTCAAAATCTACTACTACCTAAACGATGGAAGTGTTAAACTCGCGTTAATATTCGAACTTCGGTTCACAAGTTTTCTTTTGCATAAAGATATCTGCATCACACAAGTCCCTGCTTTTCATTTATGTCGATTTGTCAGCCCGTGTCTGTTGTATATCAGTACGTCATGAGTACCGAGTTAATCTACTTATTCAGAGAAGCATCATAGACGGAGTAACACAAATTAAAATTTAGACGAAATGGGTGATACATTTAAGGATCTTAAAATTCAGAAAAATGTATACGTAGTTATAAAAACAGTTAAGTCATCATTTATAAAAGCATCGAAGAACGCTAATGTGGTACGTACTCCTAATATCCAACTATTGCTAAATTATATAAATATTTATCCTGTAGCGGTGCATCAGTGACGACACCACCGCAGATTCACCAGTTGGAGTTTGTTACCCATTGCACTGTCGGCAGTGGCTTTCACGACGATGCAGCATCGCGCCGTGAACGCAACGCCGAAGTTATTTCGAATTATGAGCACATTATACATCGGAATTTCATTATCTAATGTTCCCGTTGTTACCGAGATTAGAAGTTTCATAATGATAGAACGTCTATGACTAATACTAAAGATGTTACATTTACAACCCCCTACTCCGTACAAGTCCCCAAGTTTCTTCTACAAAAAATTTTCCGAAAATGATCAGAAGCGTTTAAAACTTCAAAAAATGGAGTTTGAGCGATTTTTAGTTTTTCGTATTTTTTGTCCATAGCTCCGCCACTACTAGACCGATTTTCACAAACTACAAAGGTTTTTCATCCTTGGCATAAATTCATCATAATCCGAGTGGTACTGCTCAAATTATAGGCGGTTATATAATTAGGAGACAGTAGGACCAGATATACTAAGTGACATATAAATCCGAACACCCAGTTTAAATGGTGTTATTTTAATAAAAGTTGGTGAATGTATTTATCTTACTGTAAATAACAAGTGAAAAAATTTTCAGCCTTATCAGTTGGACATTCCGGTTCTTATACTGCTTTTTTTTAATTCACTAACGCTCTAAAAATGAATAGTTCAGCCGCAGTAAAGAATCAACGTTGGCGGATTTTGGTTCTTGACATCCTTTACGATCGGTTACGATGCCTAGAGTACGGAGACCTGTACGATTTCGTCAAGTGAGTTTGATAGGGGCCGTATAGTGGGACTTCGGGAAGCTGGAGTTTCTTTTCGGGCAATTGCAGTTAGAGTGCAAAGAAGTGTAGACACTGTGGTTAGGTGTTGTCAGGCATGGCTTCGAGAAGGCCGTACGCAAAGAGTAAGGTGCACTGGACGCGGCCGTAGAACAACAGACCGTGAAGATCGCCGCCTAAGATTATTGGCCTTAAGGGACCGTTTCTCCACTACCAAGTCCATTGCAAATGAATGGTTTGCAGAACACGGAAGACCTATTGGCATGCGAAGTGTTTACCGACGAATGAGAAGTTTTGGCTTGTTTTCATACCGGCCACACTGGGTCCTCCCTTTAACTCGAGAACACCGACGTAATCGCCTTGACTGGTGCAGACAACGGTCACTCTGGGATCAGGAATGGAACAGTATTGTCTTTAGTGACGAGTCTCGATTTTGTTTAGGCATGCACGATGGTCGTGCCAGGGTTAGAAGGCGACGTGGGGAAAGGAGGAATCCACAGTTTTTTGTTGAAAGACATGTTCATCACACTGTTGGAGTTATGGTTTGGGGTGCTATAGCTTATGGTTCCAGGTCACCTTTAATCTGCATCAGAGGTAACATGAACGCGCAGCGTTATATCCACGAAGTTCTAGAACCCCATCTTTTACCCTATCTTGACACCGTGGCAGATCCAACTTTCCAACAAGATAATGCCCGACCACATGTTGCAAGAGTCACAATAGACTTCTTTCAACATAATGATGTCACATTGTTACCATGGCCACCAAGATCTCCCGACTTATCCCCAATTGAGCACGTGTGCGATATGATGGGTAGGAGATTGCTCAATTTGCAACGTCCTCCTCAGGCTCTAGAAGCACTTCGAGAGGAGTTGGTGGTTGCCTGGAATGAGATACCACAGGAGGACATGGCCTACCTGATCAGAAGCATGCCTAGGCGCGTTGGAGAATGCGTAGCACATCAGGGTGCATCCACACATTATTAAAGGTCAAAGGGCTTTAAATCAGTGCAATCATTTTGAAATTTTTATCATTTACTTTATATGCTTCATTAAGTACTTATACAAAGTTTTATTAAAATAAAACCATTTAAACTGGGTGTTCGGATTTATATGTCACTTAGTATACACGGACAGACCGTCAAAATTGAGTAACATGGTTTTTGGTGATATAAATGTCATATAACATCCGAAAAACATAATATCTCAATTACGAAATTTTTCGCTATTAGAATACTTGCTGGACAATTTTGGCATATGTAATGGAAATGAATATATTCGTGTTATTCACTTTCAGCAGGAAAAGGTGGAAAGAAACTGGACGAAGTGCGAGACAAATACCAAAAGGCCTGCAGAAAACTTCACTTAACTCATAACGAATATGTTCTGTTGCTCTGCGAAGCCGTAGAATTCGAAAAAGACTTCCGAACAGTCCTGCTTCCTGGTCTTCTAGAACACCAACAATCCATCCAGGAAGCTTTCATCTCTACATGGTAAGTGTCAGTTGTCGAGTAGCCTATGTTAACAAAATCTTAAGTTCATATGTCAAACTGTTTTAGCGTTATGTATTTTTGGGTTCATACTGACTTACATTTCAATAAGAATGGATACTGTTGAGCAAAGACTTTCTCAAAATAAATAAAAAAATACATTTTTATAAATAACCTTCATTTGTATTATAAAATTTTGATAAATGTAATCATATGCTAAATCGATATTTTACGGCGGCCGTCATATGGAATTTAGAATGACGACACATTGCTTATTGCGTTTCTCTCATCAACCCTTTTCATTTAATATCCATGGAAATAATAAATCGCCATTTAGCGGTGGCCGCCATATTGAATTTAGAATGACGTTTCGTTGCTTGTGACCATGGAAATTATAATGGCCATTTGCCATGTTGGATTTAGAATGTTGTCACTATGCTTATTGTCTTTCTCTCATCAAGCCCTTTCATTTGATATCCATATCATAGGAGTGACTGTGAACAACGTAAATCGCCATTTTTCGCTGGCTGCCATATTGGATTTAAAGTGACGTGATTTTGCTTATTGTGTTTTTCTCATCAAGCGCTTTTATTTTATACCCATATAATAGCGATTACTGCAGAAATGATGAATCGCAAATTTGTAGCATCCGCCATATTGGGACAAAATGGTGGCAGTTAATTCATTCTATATTGTCATGCCAACCAAACGTATATGCAAAATTTCAGCTCAAGTTCAAAATTCAGTTTCAGAATTCAATCAGATCAAGTTAAATAAACACTTCCCCGATAACATGAAATATTGATTAAATATTTTTCAAAAATGTTTGTTAAATATTTTTAGAAACAATTTTTTTCTATATTTAATGAATATATTTTTTATATACTCATAAAATATTCATTATAGATATGTTTTCCAAATACAGCAGACGCTCGATAACGTTAACACGGGATAATGAAAACTTGCGCTAATGTAAACACAAACTTCGTTCTATGGGAACAAACGGAACGCACGATAACGTAAACAACTCTCGGCGCACGGAAACAGCGCGACGGTAAAATGCTGAAGCCTCGATGATTTATGTCGGGCGTCGGGGAGTCCCCGATTTATGATGTAGAGTGTAGGGGATTCACCTCTGCGATAAAATACGACACTCGGTCAGTCGTATGATCGTTTAGGATACGTTTATACGTACGTATGTATTTCATTTTTGAACTTAAGTGAATACATTGCACCGTTAATATATTTTACGACTATGGCATCCACATCCTATAAAATAAAGTGTTGAAAGTTGAGTGAGAAAGTGAAAATCATAGACGAAGTTGCACTAGGTGCGGGAGTGACACAGTTAGCAAAAAAATATCAGTATCGAAAGCAACAATCTGTAAAATTAAGCGTATGAAAACTCAAATTTTACAAAGAACGTGCAATACATTTGGAGGTCCGGGAAAAAGAAAAACTTTAAAAAAAGCGAAGGCACCTAAAATGGAAAATTCTCTGTATAAGTGGTTTTTAAAACAACGGGAAAATCATGTCCCAGTTAGTGGCGAAGTACTTAAACAGAGAGCGAGACTGTTAAATGAAAAACTGAAAGAAACTGAAAATTTCGTAGCTAGTGATGGCTGGCTACAACGATTCAAAACAAGATATGTGAAAAATTATCAGCACAATCACAATTAGTGCAACCATTCAAAGAAAAATTGATGAAAACAATTACCGCGCTAGATTTAAGAATGGAACAAATTTACAACATGAAAGTGGCCTTTATTGGAAAATGTTACCAGAGAAAACCTATGCTGCATCATTTGAAAAATCTGCCCCGGGAAGAAAGCCGGAGAAACGATGAATAACGTTTCTAGCCTGCACTAATGCTAATGGTTCACACAAAATAAAGCCACTGGTAATTGGGAAAGCAAAAAATCCGCGCTATTCATAATTTGAAGATGTGTTTTCAATTTGTAGGTAAAAGGTTTCCTAAGACAACAGAAGCTTCCAATAAAAGCGTTGTTGCTATTGGATAATGCACCAAGTCATCTTCCCAAGCAACAACTGAGGAGCAGGGATAGGTCAATTTTCGTCATGCCGCCCAACGTAACACCGTTAATTCAACCGATGGACCAGAATATAATAAGACTCACCAAACTATACTATAGGAAGTTTCTACTTTCGTCTGTCTTATCAAAGAATCCTGAAAACTTATCTGAGGCTTTAAAAAAAGTAACATTACGAGAAGCTGTTTTAGATTTACATATGGCCTGGAATGAACTTACCCAGCAAACTATTCAAAAATGTTGGAACAATCTCTTTTGTACCAATAATGAAGATGATGAAGAAGACGATGTCCCCTTAAGCGTAATTAGAGAACGTTTGCGATCCAATAATGATAATGTTATTAGTGTGTCATTGGATGTTGTTAATTTATTGAAAACAGTGAATCCCAACATTGTTTGTACTCCTGCTGATATTAATTTATGGAACGAAGATAAGCAGACGAATGATGCTGATAAGGAGGAGGATATGGACAGTGAGGGTGATGAGAACGATCCCATTGAAGTCAGAAGTGTAGTGACTGACGCGCAAGCTATACAAGTTTTTAACCAAGATTTAGATTGGGCTGAAAGAAAAGAAGTTTCATACACGGATTGGAAGACAATGCTAAGCGCAAATTTACGCAGACAAAAATTGTTAATTATTTTCCTTCTAATTAAAAAAATACTTATCGCTGTTAGAATATTTCTTTATTTTGTTATAAATAGTATGTATTAAACGTTTCTTTTAATAAATCAAATATTATATAAATCACGTTCGCTAATGTAAATATTTCGATAATGTGAACCACACTTGGATTAAATTAGTTTACATTATCGAGCGTCTGCTGTATTTAGAAAATATATGAGGTAAGATTTATATGTAGTGTCAAACGCTAGTGTCCAGATTTTAAATCTGAAAGGACATCTCGTAAAAACATGGACAGTTTTTTTATTAAAATGCTAGAGCACAAAGCAAACAAGTGGGATTATGTAGAAAAATTAAAAATATAAATTAAATACAGCTTTTTTACAAGGAGGTTAAGGGGGGAGCATAGTTGTCAACCTACGTATGAGAGAAACTGCTATTTTCAAATGACCCTAATTCTCCATCCGTACAAAGGGTACTATAAAAGTTTTGCAATACAGCTTTATTTACTAAGTAATGTCCACCACATTCAATCCAAAACCAGCCCTTAAACCCGCTCTGCCAAGTTTTACCTGGGACATCGTCACATTCGTTGTCCCAAGCCCTCAGGAACGCTAGAAACCCGTTTTCCTTTTAGTTTCATTTTCACATGCGGAAACAGTGCAAAGACGCAGTGAGCTAGATCTGGACTGTAAGGAGGGTGCTTAATAAGTTTCAGTTCAGTAGTGATCAAATACTCGGTGCAGGCTTTGGCCCTGTGAGCTGGAGCGTTGTCATGGTGGAGGTACCAAGTGCCCATTCTTGACTTTGGCCGCAGGCTTTTCATAGACTCTATGACTTTAGGTAGGCACTGTTCCGGGTATCACTTAGCTGTGACTGTCTTCTGAGAGTCCAAAACGACACGCTCCAGAATACCGCTCGATTTGAAAAATACAGCTATCATTTTCTTAACAGATCGGGATTTTCTGACAGGTACGGGTGTGTCCTCAACATCAAAGACCCAAACTTTATTTTGAGCCTTGGTCGGCACATCGTAATCATAGAGCGGAGTCTCGTGACCTGTCACGATGCTGTTCACATGCCGAGATTGTCCCTTTTCAAACATTTTCAGCATCTTTTGGCACCAAATCGTACGACGAGTCTTCTGCTCTTCGGTCAGACTATGCGGTACCCAGAGAGAACCAAGTTTCCTTACGCAGAATTGAATGAATTGCTGGTGCATCAAGGTGTAATGCTTCCTCTATCTGTTGGTATGTCACTCGCCGGTCTTCGTCAAGCATGTTCCTCACAGCAGTAGTGTTTTCCTCTGTTACTGACGTTCGCGGCCTCCCTTATCTCTCACCGTGCTCCACAGTGAAATTTGGAATTCTCTGTACCAGCTGAAAATAGACATACGATGAGGACAGTCATTCGTTAATCCAAGCGTAATTTATTCTACAGTATATCTGTTATCAAATTGTTGTAATGTCATCGGTCCTTGATACGTATGCGAAGTTTCAAATTAATGAAACTTCTGAAAATTCGTGAAAATTATGCTCAAATATTCCATTACATACATACAGGCCAAGCTAATATACCTACAGTATATTCAGATAAGAGATAGACCGGATGTAAACAAAAGGTTCGGGTGATTTTCACGCTAACGCCGCCGTCTCGACGTAAAACAGGAGCCCTCATTGGTCAATTCGCAATTAAATGCCTATGCCGAGCGGCAGAGCAGTCGTATCAAGGCAGAGTCACATTCAGGTTCAGACGTGTTACGTATGTCGTGTGCATCATTGCAATTTGATATTTCTTTGGACGTTTTCGTTTGTTATCTTATTAAGTTGTTGAGTTTGTCGTTGTTATTGTTATACCTTGTTATTGATTGTTATTGTTATCAACTGCTTGCGCAAAATGCCCAGTAGTACAGATACTGCCGATGAAGTTGTAAACTCCTGTAGTCCACCTAGGAAACGCTCTAAAAAAAGACACCTGAGTGCAGAAATGAAAGAGGTAATTTTGAATATATATAAGATCGAGCGCGAGGAGAACGAGGCATCAACCATCAAAGAAATTGTTGTGAAGGTTTCTCACATAGTTGGGGTGTGTCGCGCATCAGTGTTTAATGTGTTAAGACAATACAAAAAAAATCACACCTTTTCTGAGCCAATGACCAGTAAACATCGCAAAAGTATTGTTAAATCATTGGATGAAGCTGATAAGCATGCGATTAGGAGGAAAGTGCATGAATTCTTCTTTAGGAATGAAATACCTACTATAGATAAAGTACTGCAGGAGGTAAATGGAGATACAACGTTGCCAAATTTCAAACGATCAACTTTCCATGCGTTACTGAAGCATTTAAATTTCAAATGGAAAAAACGGGGTCGTAATAGTTTACTACTGGATAGAGAAGAAATTGTGCTATGGAGGAGGGATTATTTAACAAAAATTGGGAAATATAGAAATCAAAACAGGAAGATTTATTACCTTGATGAAACGTGGGTAAACGCAGGACACACTACAAGTAAAGTATGGGTTGATGATTCTGTAACTTCATCCAGGAGGGCCTTTCTAGATGGACTGTCCACCGGATTAAAAAATCCAGCAGGTAAATACGAGTAATAGACAACAATCGGATGTTTTTCAAACCTTGGGAACAAGGTTCTAAACATTAATTCCAGGGGGCAGATAAAACATATTACAAGTAACAAAACTTTTATAACTTTCGATAAAATGCGTGGATGTTTTATTGTCATTTTCATTTGTTAGAACTTTTTTAAGCCATGTTTTTATGTGTTTTCGATATTTCTATAATTTTTTAATATAATCTTAAAATATGTCGAATATTATAAACTTAAAAAAAGTTACTAAGTTTTATATTGTGTACCGTTCCTAATATTTCTAATCATTTTAATTCATACTTTAAGCTTTATAAAGTTATAATTTGTTAATATTAATATTTGCGCGTATTTCAGGTTCCTGATCATTCATTTTTTAAAGGTTTATAACTTTAAATTAAATTGTGAAGCGCTGAGTAATCATACGACGTTCACTATTCTTTCTTTCAATATGACTAAATAATCCCAATTATAGCAATCTGATACTCATGTCTCAATGTTTTTTCGCTGAATGTGATGAAAACATTTGAAAAAGGTTCGCTCATTGAAATAAATCTACACCAGTTAGTACTTCGATTTCCAGGTAAAGGGAAAAGGCTCATTATCTGCCATATTGGCAGTGAGGATGGATTTGTTGTTGACGGTCTGTGGTGCTTTGAGTCTAAGAAAATTGGAGATTACCACGAGGAAATGATTGGCGAATCGTTTGAACAGTGGTTTTCAAAAATTTTACCGAACTTAGAGGAAAACGCAGTAATTGTGTTGGATAATGCGCCTTATCATTCTCGAAGAATGGAGAAGGTCCCAACAACGGCTTCAAGGAAAGTTGATGTTCAAAATTGGCTCCGCTCGAAAAATATCAACTTTGAAGAAGCAATGCTGAAAGTACAATTATTAAGAATTGTCAAGGATCACAAGGCGGAATATCAAAAATACGCCATTGACGAAATGGCAGCAAGTTAAAATAAAACTGTGCTCCGTTTACCTCCATACCATTGCGAGCTCAATCCCATTCAGCTCATATGAGCAGAGGTTAAAAATTATATAGCTAAGCACAATACAACTTTTAAATTTTGTGACCTCAAAGGACTTTTCAAAGAAGCACTAGAATTAATAACAGCGCAAAAATGGGAAAACTGTATTAAGCACGTGAAAGACAAAGTTGAAAAAAGAATGTGGGAACTGGACAATATTTTAGAGGAACAAGTCGAGCCATTCATTATTGACGTTGGTGCTTCAGGCAGTAGCGATGATGAAAGCTCATCAAGCTCATCTTTAGAATAAAAGATATCGTTCATCAAATTCGGTAAGTTATAAGTAATTATAAAGCTACTGTATTTTTTAATTAATTATTGACATTTTTGAACCCATTTTGGCAAAACCTATTCAAGAATCTACTTTCTGACAATGTTCAACCATGCACATTTTTTTACGTTTTGAACGTTTTAATTTGGTTACATATTTACCTAGAAATCAAAAAATATACTAATCAATATTCTAAAAGCAATTTTAAGAGATATACGATTATTTTTAATTTAGGCTAATTTAAACGCCATTTTGAGATTATATTCGACTGTATTTCACCAAACATCAGGCGGCATCCGAAGCTGGAAATCGAAGCGAAAATTTTGAAACCCTTAAGTATATTTACATCATTATATATTTCTTACCCCACCCCCACATGATCCTATATCCATCACCAATCGTATACACATCGAATTGTGCTAATTTACTACAAAGTTACGCAAAGCAGCATCTACTATCTAAAATATGTACTGCGTGACTCTTAATACGTCCCTGCCGAATGTTACAGCATTCGATGATTACGTGGTCTTGTTTATGTCCCGTCTATCTCTTATCTGAATATACTGTAAGCACTGGTCTATGGTTAAACCACGCGTAAAGTTACGCCGTAAAACTGCCCTTATCTCACTACGTGACCACGATGCCATAGTCGGCACTTTACACGCTCAATACGAATGAACAACTAAATCAACACACGTGCCGCTGGCGGCTACTATGCACTCATGGACATGTCGCAACATGGAGTAACATGCAGCCTTTTGCGTCCTTTGTTGAGTCATATTGCAAAACTTTTATAGTACCCTTTGTATTTCATGCCCGAAATGTAAGACTATTTAAGAACGACAAACCCGCTTATTAATAGTGTGCCTTCATAGCCTTGTTCGCTGTATTTCACCATGTTGGTTAGTGTCGTCACACCACAAAACATTGAATTTATTAAATTTAACTGTCAGCCAAAAGGAGAAAGGTGGCAATGTAAACCTATAATTTTGTTTCGAAATTATCTGCGAAACTTTGAACCTAATTCACTTTTGTATCTCTCGGTTTCTGAGATCTTAATCTTATAAATCTAAAATGCCTCTTGCTGAGAAAATATAGGAAATGAAGAAAAATTTATGAGTGATGAAATAATTGGGATTATTTTGAGCGTATGATTAGCAAATTAACTGAATGTTGTGTAGACTATTATTTAGTATTTACAGGTGTGAATCTACATGAAAAATTAATGTTAGTTTGCTTTATAAACTATAATCCAAAAATGTTTCCTTACAAAAATTCGGGGTGTTGAAGTTTTAGGAAAAAATGGAAATTAATTAATATTTTCAGAACCGCTTCAGATATTTCACTGATATTTAGTACGTAGTGAAAGTTAATAAAGTTGCATATTTTTCAATGCAAAAATAATTTTTAACTGTAATAGTGGCGTGCGTACGGGTATTCACTTCGATATTTTTTAAGAAAAAAATGGTACACCAATAGTTTTTTGTCAAATAAAAATTATTTTTCAATTTCCCGTTCAATTTAAAACAAATAGTCTCTCTTGAGTTGTTTTCCTTCGATGCGCCATTTTTGAGTAACAAAATAAAAACCGTTCTGTTGTCCGAGAAAGTTAATGTGATAATTGAAAAATGCAATTTAGCAATAAATATCTAGTTGATCTGGAATATGTCACTGGCTTTTGACATCTGACGAGTCTCTGTTATTCAAATCTGTTCGCTGTGACATCTTTTCCATTATTTAGTTTTTACAATCTTGTTAATAATGTTGAATTATTCAAATGCAGAAATGGCGGAAGTGCATTACGTATATGGCCTTGCCGACGGTAATGGTCAGCAAGCCAGACGGCTTTATCACCAGAGATATCCCGATCGTGCTTTGCCAGATACTCGAACCTTTTCTAATATTCATCGTCGTCTTGTTGAAACTGGTTCTATCCAAAAAGGAACATCTGAAGGTAGACCTCTAAGTGTGAGAACACCTGAACTTGAGGAAGCAGTGCTGCACGGAGTCGAAGAACATCCTAATACGAGTACGAGACACTTAAATATTTGCCATCAAATTGTTTGGAGAATTTTAGTGGATTTTTTGTTATATCCTTACCATATTTTAAGAGTACAGGCATTACTACCCATTGATTTTCCTAGGCGTGTGAGATTTTGTCAGTGGTATCTTCAAAAAATTACACAAAATCCGCAATTTGAACCAATGATTCTGTTCACGGACGAAGCTAATTTTTCTCGAAATGCCATTCAGAATTTCCACGATAATCATTTATGGGCAGAAGAAAATCCCTATGCCGTAACCGATACCCATTTCCAACACCAATTTTCGGTTAACGTATGGGCAGGAATAATTGGCAACCACTTTATTGGCCCATTCTTCTTGCCGGGACGACTTGCCGGACAGACTTACCTCAATTTTCTTCAACAACAGTTGCCTTTGCTGCTTGATGATGTTCCGTTAGTAATAAGAAACAATATGTGGTACATGCATGATGGTGCACCAGCGCATTTCAGTGTAGCGGTTCGTAATTATTTACAATCTGTTTATCCAAATCGTTGGATTGGCCGCGGTGGGCCCCAAGAATGGCCACCAATGTCCCCAGACCTCAGTTTAGATTTCTTTTTTCACTAGTGTACACAAGTCCCATTAACACTGTAGAGCAATTAAGAGAAAGAATAGTTGCAGGTTGTGATAGAATAAAAAACATTCCAGGGATATTTCAACGAGTGCGCAATTCCATGAGAAGGAGGGCGGAAGCATGCATACTAAGTGAAAGGAGCCATTTTTAACAATCTTTGTAATCATTTCGTTGGGTTTAATGTTATGTTTATGTTGTCAGTTGTTGTTGTTCATTACCCCTAATGTGTTTAATTTTTCCAATTAAATTAATAATAATTTTGCAAGTTAGACAATAGAACGGTTTTTACTTTTTTACTCAAAAATAGCGCATCGAAGGAAAGCAACTCAAGAGAGATCATTTGTTTTAAATTGAACGGGGAATTCAAAAATAACTTTTATTTGGCAAAAAACCATTGGCGTACCATTGTTTTCTTAAAAAATAGTGAAGTCAATACCAGTACGCACCCCACTGTTAAAACTGAAAATTATTTTTGCATTGAAAAATATGCAACTTTATTATTTTCCACTACGTACTTAATATCAGTGAAGTATCTTAAGCGGTTCTGAAAATATTAATTAATTTCCATTTTTTTTCCTAAAACTTCAACACCCCGAGTTTTTGTAAGGAAACATTTTTGGACCATAGTTTATGAAGCAAACTACCATTAATTTCACTGATCAACAGCCAAAAAATATCCTAAATAAAATCAACAAAATATTACTATTTTTAATGTGCTAAAACCGGAATGAAACTTATTTTTTCAATATTAGTTCAAGTTTTAGAGATACGGTAATTATATGTGTTTCTGCTGTGACAGTGTTAATATACTGTAATTCACAAGAATGCACGTGCTACATTTTTATATTCGGCAAGGAAAGATGATGTAATCGGCATGATTGTGTTACGTTATACATACGTGTACATTATATTGTTTTATATTAGCCATTTTTTCCTCAGTTGGCTGACAGCGTTCATGCAAGATGTCTCGAAAGTGTGTAAACAATCCAGATCAGTTTTGTTACGTGTGTGGTGATGTGACTTTTGCGTCTCAGAGACGGTGTATTACTCCACTAATAACAAAGGCATATCAGCTTTATTTCGGTTGTAAACTAGGTGATCAAGACAAACAGTGGGCACCCCACATCTGCTGTAATACATGTGCTTCAAGTCTGAGGAGCTGGTTAAATGGCAAAAAACTGTCTATGCGCTTTGCTGTCCCAATGGTTTGGAGAGAGCCTACAAATCATATTACTGATTGTTACTTTTGCATGGTACCTTGTGTTGGACAAGCCACAGGTATGTCCAAGAAAAAAAAATCGGTTATTAACTACCCAAACATACCATCTGCGATGAGACCTGTGCCTCACAGTGACGAAAATCCTATTCCAAAACCCCCAGAATCCTACACTTGCGAATCAGAAAACGAATCGGATCATGGCGATCGAGTGATTCGTCAGGAAGAAGATATGCCATCAACGTCAAGAGATCCTGATTTTATGTCATGCCGCCATCCGCACAAAATAACACAGTCAGAATTAAATGATCTTGTAAGAGATTTAGAACTTCCAAAATGTAAGGCAGAGTTACTTGAATCAAGACTGCAGCAGTGGAACTTGTTAGAAGACGATGTTTCGGTATGTGTTTTTCGTAACCGCCACAAAGACTTAGAACCATTTTTCAATATGGAGAATAACTTGGTTTTCTGCAGTAACATTAACGGCTTACTGGCGGCTTTAAATATAAACTATAACCCAGAAGAATGGAGATTGTTTATAGACAGTTCAACATTGAGTTTAAAGGCAATGTTATTGCATATTGGAAATATTTTACCATCTCTTCCTGTAGGGTATGCAGTTCACATGAAAGAATCATATGACAATATGAAGTACCTATTGACATGCATAAAATACGACGAGCACCAATGGCATATTTGTGGCGATTTGAAAGTTGTTGCACTTTTACTTGGGCTGCAGCTAGGCTACACAAAGTTTTGCTCTTTTTTGTGTGAATGGGACAGTCGGGCAAAGGCACTTCATTACACCAGACAAAACTGGCCTGTTTGTCAATTCCTAGAGCCAGGTCAAAAAAATGTACAGCATATGCCATTAGTAGATTCGAAAAAAATTTTATTACCACCACTGCATATCAAGTTGGGCCTAAAGAAAAACTTTGTCAAGGCATTAGATAGAGATGGGTCAGCTTTTCAATACCTGCGTCAGAAATTTCCAAGACTAAGTGAGGCAAAGGTTAAAGAAGGTATTTTTGTTGGGCCACAGATTCGAAATATTTTGAAAGATACACAGTTTGAAAACACTTTAACAGGTATTGAAAAAACTGCTTGGAATGATTTCCGTCTGGTGGTCACTAATTTATTGGGAAATAGAAAAGCTGACAACTATAAAACCCTTGTCAAAAATATGCTGTCATCGTATCAAAAGATGCATTTCCTACACGCACACCTGGACTTTTTTCCTGACAATTGCGGAGCCGTAAGTGATGAGCACGGCGAACGTTTTCATCACGATATTTCAACAATGGAAAAAAGGTACCAGGGAAAGTGGAATCCTTCCATGCTTGCAGACTACTGTTGGGCTCTTGGTAGAGATGCTCCAGAAACGATCCATAAAAGAACAGCAAAAAGACAGCGCATATAGTGATTCTTATAAGTACGTATATATGAATCTTGTTACTTTTTTTAATATATCCTTAAAAATAAAAAGTTTTTTTCTAAACCGCAACTAATTTTTTTATTTCATTGTCATTTTTGGATTCAGCGCCCCAAAATTAACAAAGAAGTGCACTTTTCCCACAAGATACAATTAAAAAACTAAAATTTGTTGTCCAGTGTTTTTAATGTAGATTCACACCTTTAAATATTCGCGTATCATTAAGGAACACCCTGTATAGTGTAACCAAACGCTGCTGTTAAGAATTTAAGTCTGAAAGGGCATCTAAAAACATGGACCAAATTGTTATTGAAGTGTTATTAAAATACCAAGCAAACAAGTGGGATTATGTAGAAAAATAAATAAATCTAAACTAAATATAGCTTTATTACAAGTAGGTTAAGTGATCAACCTTCCTATAATGGAAAATGCCAATTTCAAATAACCCTAAAGCTCCACCGGTTTTTCAAAAAAAGGTAAACACCTACGTGTAATTTGTGGGTTCAGTGTCCCTTGCTAATAAAATCACTAAATGTTTAGCTTGTTAAACAATGTGCTGAGGATCCACGATTTCTTATACACTCATTGACACGCTGGGCATCGTGCTAATAAAGTGGTCGATATCCTGTTGGGGTATCTAATTCCAGGCTACTGCAACTTCGTGATTAAGAGCTGCTAAAGTCTGTGGAGGGTGTTGCAAATTCAGGAGCCTGCGACCTATCATGTCCCAGACATGTTGAGTTGGAGATAGGTCGGACGATCGTAGTGGCCAAGGTAAACGGTTGATGCGATGTTGATCCATGAAGGCTGACGATGCACTGGCAACATGCGGTCTGGCATTGTCTTGCAGAAAAATCGGGTTTTGGACGGTATGGAATAAGAGGAGGCTCCACTACTTCCTGAATATAGCGTCAAGCTGTCATATTGCCTCTGATGAAGATTAGTGGTGTTCTGCTACCATAAGCAATAGCACCCCATACCATAACTCCCACGGTGTCTCAAATTGTGGGTCACCTCTTTCACCACGTCGCCTTCTCACTCCTGCCCGACTATCGTGCATCCCCAGACAGAAGCGGGATTCGTCACTAAAGACCACCTGATTCCATTCCCGGTCCCATATAATTCTTTCTCTACACCAGAGCAAACGGTTACGCCGATGATCAGCTGTGAGAGGTAGCAGCACCCAATGTGGTAGATAAGAAAAAAGGCCAAGCTGCCGTATTCGGCGATATACCGTACGCATACCAACCATCCTTCCATGCTCTTCAAACCACTGATTAGCGATGGCTCGAGTACTACTGAAGCGGTCTCTCAGAGCCAGAAGTCTTAACCGGCGCGCTGTGATCCTTCTGGGACTTTCATTCTCAAAGTCATTTAGCTGGGACACCCGGCGAATTGTACTTACTCTAGGCATTTTGAGCAATCACAAAAAGGCTTCTTAATAAGCTACACGAAATTTAGCATTTAACTAACACCGAAAATGTACGAAAATTGAATGCTTCTTTATCACCAAACAATACACGCAGCCACCACAAAAAATTAACAGAAAAACCTGACCATTTTATCACTTGTTGATAATGGCAAGATAAATCGATATTTAAAAAATTCTTTAATTCTAATAAACATACATAGGTGACAAATTGGTTAAGGCTTTCGCGGCCAGTTGATAAACTGCTGTCTTGATTCGGGTCTAAAGGTCGTCGTCGGTTGGAATTTCTTCCTAACGTTTCGCTAGCACGAGTGGCAAGCTTCTTCAGAGGTCCTACCATTTCCGATGCTGGATTTAGACTGACGATTTTTTTTTTTTTTTGGTGAGGGGGGAATGCTTTTACGCACCATACCTTAGCCCGAGCTACAGCGTGTGTGGGACTCCAGGTTGTCTTGAGGATACCACCTAATACCCACTAAACCTTAAACCTCCGCGTGGCCCGACTCATCAGCGTCTCGGTAGGCCATGTGTTGTGCGTGACCTGCGGTCTGCTACAACGTCTCCTCATGTGTTTCAGTCTCTGGGAACGCCGGGTTGGTTCCCTTTACCTCGCACATTCTATCGATGTCGTTAAGCGATCATCGATAGAGGGTCTGCTAGGTTCTCTTGAAACTCTTGTTTTCGAAAAATCAAGAGTTTCAAGTCCTCTTACCAATATGTTGTTCCTGGTCCTGTCGGGTCCTGGTCCTGGTGGGTCCTGGTCCCGGTGGTTCCTGGTCCTCTGCATCCACGCCGTTGGGGGGGGGGGCAACCGCGGGTTCTCCTAGTCTCCTAGTCAAGGTTCCAGTTAGCGGGTGCCAACTGGGACCTTGGTCTAGGGTACCTGGTTCTGCGGTTGCGAGGCCTCTCGTCCGGATCGTAGTCCATGAGGAATCGTAGCTGCTGGTTCAGGTGGTCCTGAGCTTTCTCGAAGGTCTTCTCCGCTTTTTTCCTCATGTACTCATGAATGGTGTCCCAATGCAGGTCTCTACGCAAGGTTGAGTTTCTTACGTAGGATGGTGCACTGATGGCGATCCGGAGTAGCTTCATCTCTAGAGCAGCAAGTCGCTTGCGGTAGCTGGGGGCAGCGTACCCCCAGACCGCGGAGGCGTAAGCGAGCTGAGGTCTGGCGATGGCCTTGATCAGCCGTAGCTTGGTCGCTAGCGGCATCCGGCTGTGTCTACCCAGTAATGGGTAGAGTTGAGCCATGGCTGCTCTGGTCTTTGCGATGACAGCTTCTATGTGGGCTTTCCAGGTGAGGGACTTGTCAAATACGATCAACAGATATTTGACTTTGTCGCTCCACTGGATATCTTCGTCGAAGATGGATGCTTCGAGAGGTCTTGCAATCCTTCTTCGTTGAATGAAGATTGCCTGCGTCCTGGATGTGGTCCAGTTCATCCTGTAGTCTCCTACGGATGATCTCGGGTCGTCTATGCTTGGCGGCTATAGCAGTGTCGTCTGCATATAGGGCCAGCATTGTGTCAGCTGTCTTCGGCACATCGTGAGTATAGATGTTGTAGAGCAGGGGGGCTAAGGCTGACCCCTGGGGCACGCCTGCTTCCAGCTGTCGTCTTGTTGAATGGCATGTACCAATCTTCACCGTGAACCATCTTTGTGTTAGATAGCTCTGGATCAGTTGGCACATGTTCGCTTCGATTCCGGCGGCTTCCATTTTGGCGATGAGTCCATCGTGCCAAACTCGATCGAAGGCTCGTTCCACGTCCAGCAGGACGAGACCGGTTGCCTCCTGGAGATTGAAGCCGCTGGTGATGTTTTCTGTCAGTCGTAGCGCTTGGAGTTCCGTGTTGTGGGAGGATCTGAAGCCGAATTGCTCTGGGGGAGAAGTTGCAGTTCTTCTGCCTGCTTCTCTAGTCGAACGGCGATAGCCTTTTCGACTACTTTGCCCATCGAGGAAACCAGGCTGATGGGCCGGTAGTTCTGGGGCAACTTCCGGTCCTTGCCTGGCTTGGTGAGCATTATAACCTGGGCTTCCCGCCACCGCCGCGGGAAGTGGTTAAGTCTCAGAGTGGCATTGGCGATGTTGGTGAGCGCAGCAATGCCTTTGGAGGGAAGGTTCTTCAGCATCCTGTTGTTGATGCCGTCCCTTCCCGGCGCCTTTCTGATCTTCAACCTGCGGATGATCAGACGGATTTCCTCTGGACTGGAGGGGTGATCCGTCTCCTGGTCAGGTGGTCGACTCCTCATGCTTTCGGCTGCGACTTCCACGGCCTCCTCGTGGTTGTCGTCCTCGTCTTCATGGTAATTGAGTCTTCATTCGGATTCTAGCGAATCGGCGAATGCTTCGGCTTTTTCTTCACTGGAGTAGGCCAAGCCGCGTTGGCCGTGAAGAGTGGGGATCGTGGTGCGCTGACGACGAAATTTTCGCTGCATAGTCCAGGCCGTACCATCCTGGGTCTCTAGTTCTACACAGGCTGCATACCATCTGCTGTTTTGGAGCGATGCTCTGTTTCGCGCAACTCTCGACTCCTCTGTCAACAGCTGGAGATGTTCTCGCTTGAGTCTTCTGTTCTCCCTGATCAGGTGCCTAATATGGTGCGGTGCTGGACCATTTAGGTGTCTAGGAACTGCCGTAGTCTCGGAGCGGGTGCTGTCCTCTTGCGCTCGCAGGACAGCATTCTCCAGCTCCTCTACTGCGTTGTCCAGTCCCTCCGCTGATCGGATGGTTGGAATTTGAGTGATGTTCCTTTGGACGTTGGATTTGTACAGGTTCCAGTTCGTCCGTTTGGTGCTCAAGCTATCTCGAGTTCCAGACCCTGTGCCAAGTGTTAGTAGAATCGGATTGTGGTCCGACGATCCTTCCACCAGGGCCTCTATTTTAAACTCCTTTCTGATGTTGCGGAGGATGGCTATGTCCAGTACCGCGGTCGCCCAAGGCCGAATGGAATATAGGTTGGTTGCTCCGGACCGACGATGACCCCCGCCAGGGCATCGACGTGTTCCTGGAGCTGCCTTGCATTCCTGTCTTCGACTTTGTTGTTCCATGCCGGAGACTTGCAGTTTAGATCTCCGATGACTATGCGTGCTCCTGGGCCTCTCAGGAGGTCAGCGATGTCATCTTCGTCTAGGGCCTCCCCTGGTGGCACATATAGGGAGGTGATTCTGTAGGGACGGTGGTTGTGATGGACCTGGACCGTGATTCCGTCCCCATTGATGTCTGCGGCATCGTCGAGGACATGACTCGTCAAGGTACGTTTGACGAGTAATGCGACTCCTCCACCTCTGCCTCTTCTGTCGTAGCGGTACGTCTCGTACCGCGGGAACGTCAGACTATGGGCAGCATCCAATTTCGTTTCTTGGATGGCCATCACCTCTGGTTGGTACTGGTCTAGTATCTCCTGGATTTCTGGTTTCCGTGCCCTGAATGCGTTGATGTTCCAGGAGATAATGCGTAGAGATTCTACGTTTTGCCCTGTAGTCATTTCGGGTCTAATGCTTGTCTTGCATCTTGGCCTCGAGTGCATCCAGGCGGGTTATGATGGCTTGCATCATTGCTAGCAGTCTGTCATCGCCGTGTTGCTTCTGCGCAGTAGTTCCAGTAGCAGTGGCGGCTGCTGGGGCAGAAGTGGACATAGGTTTCTTCGCTTTTTGAGCGTAAGAGGTCCTATTTGTGGTGGGGACTGCTTTGGGGGCAGAAGCAGCTTTCCTCGGGGCCTTACTACATCCCTTGTAGTTGGCGGGGTGGCCTTCTCCACAAAGGCAACACTTGGCGTTTCGTTGCCCTGTTGGCGGCGCTGGCAGACTGCAGCTGGTGCTGCTGTGGTCCTCTCCACATTTAACGCACCTTTCAGCGAGACGGCAGTTCCGCTGTGTGTGCCCGTACCGCTGGCAGCGGTAACATTGGCTGGGCTCGGTGGACTTTTTCTTCCTCTCGAAGCTGACCGTGGCATGGCCAGCCTCTGGATGCTGGATTTAGACTGACGATTTCTCTTGCGCAGGTTGTATTTATACCCGAGGGTAGGTGACGAGGCTTGTTCCGCTCCGGTTGACTTCGGGATGTGGATAGGCACCGCTCGGGCGTTTCTGAGGATCGGGTGCCAGATCGGGTTGAGTCTGAGGGTCTCTTCCTTCCTGTCGCAGTTATCTGAATGTTTGTGAATCTCGATAGCTTCCCTGACCAGTCTATTGTGATAGCCGTTGACTGATGACAGCAACCGGCAGCTCCCAAAGTGTATCCTGTGGTCCCCATTGCTTAGCGCATGTTCAGCTACCGCAGACTTCTCAATTTGTCCTAGCCGGCAATTTGCTTTGTGCTCCTTGAGTCTCGTTCCCATTGATCTTTTCGTGGTTCCAATGTATACTTTGCCGCATGAACATGGTATGCAGTAGACTCCTGCAGCTAACAGTGGGTCATTCCTGTCCTGCCAATCCTGTCGTGACTTTTGGCACAAATGGAAGATACGCTTGAGAGGTGGTGGGACGCTGTTCGGTTTCACGTGGCCTGGTTGATCTCGAGCCCATTAATCTTCCGATGTCCCTCTTGCTGTAGCCATTTGCTTCGAACGCAGTTTTCAGGTGTTCAAGTTCTGTCTGGAGGTTCTCCGTTTCGCAAATCCTTCAAGCTCGTTCTGTCAGGGTTCTGATGACTCCATACTTCTGTCTTGGGTGATGATGGGACAAAGCGTGCAGGGATCTGTCTGTGTGCGTTGGTTTGCTTGTTACCTCGCCTCCTGACTAGTACGTCCAAGAAAGCCAGTTGTTGATCACTCTCTGTCTCCATGGTAAATTGTATGCTTGGATGCCGATCGTTGAGGTGCTGCAGAAAGTCGTTTAGCCTGTACGTGCCATGTTTCCAAATCACAAAGGTGTCGACCACATACCGGAACCAAATTGCTGGTTTGTTTCCGATGTCTCAACCGCCTTCTTCTCAAAGTGTTCCATAAAAAGGTTGGCTATGACTGGGCTAAGTGGACTTCCCATTGCCACTCCGTCTGTCTGCTCATAAAAGCCCCCGTCCCATACGAAGTAGCTTCCAGTGAGACAGATTTCAAAGAGCTTGCAGATGTCGGAAGGGAAGATCCTGCTCACCAGATCTAGACATTCCCTCAGCGGTACCTTGGTGAAAATTGAGACGACATCGAAGCTGACCAGGATGTCGTCGGGTTCAACTACGATGTCCTGAATCTTGCGCGCAAAGTCGGTGGAATCCTTGATGTAGTGTTTCGCTAAGTAGTATGTCGGCGATCCAGGAGCACTGACTATTGGTCTCAACGGAACATCTACCTTGTGGATCTTGGGCATTCCGTAGAGCCTTGGTGGAACCGCTTCCGTCCTCGTAACGCTCTTCTTGGTGTCTCCTGGCAGTGATGATAGCTTGATGACCCGGTTGGTAAGGCGTAGTCGGGCTTGCGTTGGATCCTTCTTCAGGGGTTTGTAACTTTCCGGGTCAATAATCTTCCTTCTGTAGTCCTCGGTCTTCAGAAGAACGGTTGCATTGCCTTTGTCGGCTGGGAGTATGATGATATCCTCGTCGTTATTCAAGTTCCGTAGTACCAGACCTTCACTCCTCGTCAGTTTGCCACGTCACCTACCCTCCGGTATAAATACAACCTGCGCAAGAGAAATCGTCAGTCTACATCCAGCATCGAAAATGGAAGGACCTCTGAAGAAGCTTGCCACTCGTGCTAGCGAAACGTTAGGAAGAAATTCCAACCGACGACGACGGTCTTTAGACCCGAATCAAGACAGCAGTTTAACATGTTTACCTGATAGATAGATAGATAGTCTTTATTGTCTTTTGGTCATAAATAGCTATGACATAAGACTTGTCAACGTTACATATACAATACATAAGTATGCCATATGCAAAAAAGGACAGGTAGTTAATTAAAACAGTAATTGAGATAATAAATAATAAACAAATAAATAAATAAAATAGGAGTCATTACAAATACAAACAAATTCTTAATGACATCTAACGAACATGAAAAAAAAATCAATTTCAAATAAATAAAAACAATTGAGCACTTAAAATGCCCAGAAGAGGAGCAATAAATAGACTGTTTCTTTTCCGTTAAGCTTAATAAATAAATAAAAAGAATAAATAAATAAAATTAAGCAGTTAGGTATTCGTCGACGGTGTAGTAACACTTTTCTGATAGATATCTTCTCAGACGTTTCTTTAATGTCAACATATTAGTGCTTCTGCGGAACTCAATTTGTAGTTTATTGTAAATTTTTGTACAGGCATAGAGTGGTGATTTCTGAAACTGGGCTGTTGCGTGGACTGGTATACTTAAGTCAAAACCTATTCTGGTGTTGTAGTGCCTGTTAACTGTGTTGTTTTGAATGAAACTGGTCCTATGTTTAAATGCGAAGAGAGCGCATTTATATATATAGATGGATATTAATGTTAGCAGATTATATGTTCTGAAAATATCTTTACAAGAGTCTCTTTTGTTGATATTGAAAATCAGCCTGAGTACTCTTTTCTGCAAGATGAACACCCAGTTTAAATGATTTTATTTTAATAAAATTTTGTATAAGTACTTAATGAAGCATAATAAGTAAATGATAAAAATTTCAAAATGATTGCACTGCTTTAAAGCCCATTGACCTTTAATAATGTGTGGATGCACCCTGACGTGCTACGCATTCTCCAACGCGCCTAGGCATGCTTCTGATCAGGTGTCAATGTCCTCCTGTGGTATCTCATTCCAGGCAACCACCAACTCCTCTCGAAGTGCTTCTAGAATCTGAGGAGGACGTTGCAAATTGAGCAATCTCCTACCCATCATATCCCACACGTGCTCAATTGGGGATAAGTCGGGAGATCTTGGTGGCCATGGTAACAATGTGACATCATTATGTTGAAAGAAGTCTATTGTGACTCTTGCAACATGTGGTCGGGCATTATCTTGGTGGAAAGTTGGATCTGCCAGGGTGTTAAGATAGGGTAAAAGGTGGGGTTCTAGAACTTCGTGGATATAACGCTGCGCGTTCATGTTACCTCTGATGAAGATTAAAGGTGACCTGGAACCATAAGCTATAGCACCCCAAACCATAACTCCAACAGTGCGATGAACATGTCTTTCAACAAAAAACTGTCCTCCTCCTTTCACCACGTCGCCTTCTAACCCTGGCACGACCATCGTTCATGCCTAAACAAAATCGAGACTCGTCACTAAAGACAATACTGTTCCATTCCTGATCCCAGAGTGACCGTTGTCTGCACCACTCAAGGCGATTACATCGGTGTTCTCGAGTTAAAGGGAGGACCCAGTGTGGCCGGTATGAAAACAAGCCAAAACTTCTCATTCGTCGGTAAACACTTCGCATGCCAATAGGTCTTCCGTGTTCTGCAAACCATTCATTTGCAATGGACCTGGTAGTGGAGAAACGGTCCCTTAAGGCCAATAATCTTAGGCGGCGATCTTCACGGTCTGTTGTTCTACGGCGGCGTCCAGTGCGCCTTGCTCTTTGCGTACGGCCTTCTCGAAGCCTTGCCTGACAACACCGAACCACAGTGTCTACACTTCTTTGCACTCTAACTGCAATTGCCCGAAAAGAAAGTCCAGCTTCCCGAAGTCCCACTATACGGCCCCTATCAAACTCACTAAGTTGACGAAATCGTACAGGTCTCCGCACTCTAGGCATCGTAACCGATCGTAAAGGATGTCAAGAACCAAAATCCGCCAACGATGATTCTTTACTGCGGCTGAAATATTCATTTTTAGAGCGTTAGTGAATTAAAAAAAAAGCAGTATAAAAAATGTCCAACTCATAAGGCTGAAAATTTTTTCACTTATTATTTACAGTAAGATAAATACATTCACCAACTTTTATTAAAATAAAACCATTTAAACTGGGTGTTCGGATTTATATGTCATTTAGTACGTATATTATTGCTAAGATGCGGGTAAGCCAAGGCATAGTAGATATCTATAAGAGCTGTTTGGGAGATGTTTTGTTTGAGTTTCAAGATTGCAAAGTATGCACTATTGAGTTTCTTAATGACATGATTCACATGGGACTGCCAGCCCAACTTCCCATCAATATGAGTTCCTAAGAATTCGGTTCCGTCTGAGAAGATATCGTTGTGCAACCGTGGTTTGCTATTGTAGAAATGCACATACATTGTTTTATCAGCGTTTAGTATAAGGCGGTTTGATACACACCAGTCGTTCATTTCTGTTTCAACTCGCTCAATTGCTTGGAGCAGGTCAACTGGTGTTGCGGCACTAACTACTACTGACGTATCATCAGCGTAGTTGACCATATGGCCAGATGGTTTTAGGTCGTTCATAAACAAAATGAACAGGAGTGGCGCTAGTACCGAGCCCTGGGCTGCACCAATGCTTATGTCATACACACCCGACGAAGAACCATTCACTCTTGTTTTAAGCTGTCTGATAGAAAAGAAACAAGCCAGCGTAAAAGAAAGTCCCTAATACCGAGGTTATACAGCTTCTGCTCGACGAAGTTTATGTCCATTATATCAAATGCCTTCGAAAGATCGAAAAATAAGCCTGCAACATATTTATTAGAATCAATATCCTCGTAAACTTTGTTAAAAAAGTCAAATGACGCTGTTTCTATGGATCGTGAAGACCGGAACCCATGTTGACTGTCTGATATGATGTTATACTTATTTAAAAAGCTAACGATTCGTCTAAGCAGGCACTTTTCTATAATTTTTGATATAATAGATAACAAGATATAGGTCTGTAGTTCTCTATATCAGTCGGATCTCCTTTCTTAAATATAGGAATTACAATGGCAAGTTTGAGACACTTTGGAAATTCACCTTTCAGCACTGACTTATTTATAAGCTGTGAAAGTGGAGTTGATATCTCACATTTTATAGTTTTCACCACTCGCGTTGATATGTCATCACTGCCGCAGGATTTTTTATTTGGAAGGTCTTCTATTATTTCTATGATCTCTGCAGCCGTAACTTCTTCATAGACCATCGAGTTCGTAGAAAGTCGCTGAACTGTACAATGCGATGCCGGCATCCCTTGAAAGTGCGTCTCCAACTTCGTATGTGCTATGGTAGCAAATTGATCAGGTATCTCGAAGTTTGTAATTTCCTTGGGACAGTGTTTGATTGCAATATTTCGTTGCGTCTTCGCCCGTCCAATTTCCTGATTTACTATATCCCATATTCGTCTGGGCTTATTTGCAACTTTTCTCTATTCAAGGTAAAGTTGGCTGAGTTCCTGACTAGTGTCTTGCCTTTTCCATGAGGAATACAAGGATCTTAAGTTTTGGCTAGATTTTTGTATCTCAGGAGTTACCCAAGGCTTTGTCACTCAGTTTAAGAACAACAAACTCACTCATCTGTTAATAGTCCCTTCATAGCGATGTTCGAGGTATTCCGCCACGTTGAATGCACATCCATATTTAACCATAAGATAAAAGGAGAAAGGTAGCAAATAATTTTATTTCGAAATTATCTGCGAAACTTTACTCTAATTCAGTATCGTATCTCACGGTTTCCGAGATCTTAATCTTATGAATCTAAAATGCCGCTAGCTGAGAAAATGTAGGAAATAAAAGTAAAACCTATGGGTGATGAAAGCATCCATATTATTTTGAGCGTATGATTAGCAAGTTAAATGAATGTTGTTTTTTCAGGAAACAGTTATTAATCGAAATAGCCACTAATTCAGATCTGACGTCCGACAAATTCAGGGAAGTGCAGAGAAAGATAGAGAGCAGTATCGAATCTATTAAACCTAGCGAAGAATATAAGGATTTCACGGAAAAACACAAGTAAGTTTTTCGCATGACTCCAATTGTCTGGAAGAATTAAACCACATATACAGGATGTGCAAAGTATTCCGTGGAGAGAAGTACCACATATTCTTAGATCGAAATAAATCATTTTTTCAGATATTTTTGGAACCAATAGTCCGACTTGAATGAAATTTGGAATACTTATGTCTTGCTAGACGTTCTAACGTTTCACTTTTACGAAAAACTCTAAACGGTTCGAGAAAGGTGAAAACTACCCCCACCCCTGTATAAATTATAGCATAATTTTTTAGGACAGGGATTATTGGTACCTTGTTAGTTAGTCATTTTGTACAATACGTCTTACCTGAATCATTAGAAAAACTGCCTCTGAACGGAAGAAGCGACATGTTTTAACACGCTTACAGTATATTCAGATAAGAGATAGACCGGACATAAACAAGACCACGTGATCATCGAACGCTGTAACATTCGGCAGGGACGTATTAAGAGTCACGCAGTACATATTTTAGATAGTAGATGCTGCTTTGCGTAACTTTGTAGTAAATTAGCACAATTCGATGTGTATAAGATTGGTGATGGATATAGGATCATGTGGGGGTGGGGTAAGAAATATATAATGATGTAAATATACATAAGGGTTTCAAAATTTTCGCTTCGATTTCCAGCTTCGGATGCCGCCTGATGTTTGGTGAAATACAGTCGAATATAATCTCAAAATGGCGTTTAAATTAGCCTAAATTAAAAATAATCGTATATCTCTTAAAATTGCTTTTAGAATATTGATTAGTATATTTTTTGATTTCTAGGTAAATATGTAACCAAATTAAAACGTTCAAAACGTAAAAAAAATGTGCATGGTTGAACATTGTCAGAAAGTAGATTCTTGAACAGGTTTTGCCAAAATGGGTTCAAAAATGTCAATAATTAATTAAAAAATACAGTAGCTTTATAATTACTTATAACTTACCGAATTTGATGAACGACATCTTTTATTGGAAAGATGAGCTTGATGAGCTTTCATCATCGCTACTGCCTGAAGCACCAACGTCAATAATGACTGGCTCGACTTGTTCCTCTAAAATATTGTCCAGTTCCCACATTCTCTTTTCAACTTTGTCTTTCACGTGCTTAATACAGTTTTCCCATTTTTGCGCTGTTATTAATTCTAGTGCTTCTTTGAAAAGTCCTTTGAGGTCACAAAATTTAAAAGTTGTATTGTGCTTAGCTATATAATTTTTAACCTCTGCTCATATGAGCTCAATGGGATTGAGCTCGCAATGGCATGGAGGTAAACGGAGCACAGTTTTATTTTGACTTGCTGCCATTTCGTCAATGGCGTATTTTTGATATTCCGCCTTGTGATCCTTGACAATCCTTAATAATTGTACTTTCAGCATTGCTTCTTCAAAGTTGATATTTTTCGAGCGGAGCCAATTTTGAACATCAACTTTCCTTGAAGCCGTTGTTGGGACCTTCTCCATTCTTCGAGAATGATAAGGCGCATTATCCAACACAATTACTGCGTTTTCCTCTAAGTTCGGTAAAATTTTTGAAAACCACTGTTCAAACGATTCGCCATTCATTTCCTCGTGGTAATCTCCAGTTTTCTTAGACTCAAAGCACCACAGACCGTCAACAACAAATCCATCCTCGCTGCCAATATGGCAGATAATGAGCCTTTTCCCTTTACCTGGAAATAGAAGTACTAACTGGTGTAGATTTATTTCAATAAGCGAACCTTTTTCAAATGTTTTCATCACATTCAGCGAAAAAGCATTGAGACATGAGTATCAGATTGCTATAATTGGGATTATTTAGTCATATTGAAAGAAAGAATATTGAACGTCGTATGATTACTCAGCGCTTCACAATTTAATTTAAAGTTATAAACCTTTAAAAAATGAATTATCAGGAACCTGAAATACGCGCAAATATTAATATTAACAAGTTATAACTTTATAAAGCTTAAAGTATGAATTAAAATGATTAGAAATATTAGGAACGGTACACAATATAAAACTTAGTAACTTTTTTTAAGTTTATAATATTCGACATATTTTAAGATTATATTAAAAAATTATTGAAATATCGAAAACACATAAAAACATGGCTTAAAAAAGTTCTAACAAATGAAAATGACAATAAAACATCCACGCATTTTATCGAAAGTTATAAAAGTTTTGTTACTTGTAATATGTTTTATCTGCCCCCTGGAATTAATGTTTAGAACCTTGTTCCCAAGGTTTGAAAAACATCCGATTGTTGTCTATTACTCGTATTTAC